>OY757923.1:78379536-78384536 GCA_963585895.1 Sepioteuthis lessoniana | reverse complement strand
ATGTGTGTGTGTGTGTGTGTGTATGTGTGTGTGTGTGTATGTTATAACAGTGTTGGTTGTCACTAAATCACTTTGTGGGTTTGTGTTTAACCAAGTGCAATTTAAAATTGAGAGTGCTCAATATCTAGGATAGAGCTATATATATATATATATATATATGTATGTAAACATATATATATGTGTATGTAAGTATATATATATATATATATATATATATATATATATATATATATAAAGAGAGAGAGAGAGAGAGAGAGTAAAGAAGATAAAACAAAAAATAAAAAAGATTATCAAAATATGATCGATGCTCCGAAGGCAAAACTTCTAAACCCTAAAATTTTCAAATTAGGTACTCTTAAAATCCGTTTCTCCGAGCGTTTCGTTAACGCCAAGGTGGTGCATCCATACAATAGTAAAGATGCGGCCACAGCTTGGAAGAAATCTCGTTTTATTCTATCAGAGGGATCAGATTCAAAAGAACTACACAGGAATATTACGCGCTGTTTTGAACAAACCCTGGAAGCGACACCCCATCAAACAGCAGCTGTATGGCCACTTACCTTTCATCTCACAAACCATTCAAATAAAACGATCAAGACATGCCCAAAACCGTTGGAGAAGCAAGGATGAATTCATAATTGACGTTTCTGTATGGATTCCTACTCATCTTGATAAAGATAATGTGATTGGGCCATTGGTTTACATTGGTTTACATTAAATTCCAGTATCAGTTAAGAAGACACTAATATACCATAAATTGAAGTGGAAAAGATTTATATGAATTTCTTTTAAAAACAGCTTCCGAAATCCTGGCTTTTAAGAGACCCCAAATGTCAAGATGTAGTTTTAGCTAAGGAAGCAGATTAGCGATATGAGCTGAAATGCTGAATCATTAATTATTTGTTAAAAACGTTGTACCTCTTCTTTTCATTTGAATATGACTTTTTCACAGCTCTTCATCTGTACTCCCTTATTGAACTTATTCGTATTTCAGGGCCAAGAAAACTCGTGAACTTAGATAGGCGCATGTGTAATTGGTAAGAAATGTCAGCAGCGAACATCTACGATGTGGAATGGAGAAGTAATGGTGAATACAAGGGCTCTGATGAAAAAGGCGGGAAATTTATTGAAGCAGCAGATAAAGAAAAGAAAAGAAAGATTTTGATGAAATAGTGATAGATAAAAAAGTAAGAGGTGAAGGAAAATGGAAGATGAAAAGGAAACTACAGAAAAATATAAATGATGAAAAAATAGGGAGAATTTTTCGGAAATAAAGTGAACGAGAGAAAAGGGTGTAAGGGGTGGGGGAGAGCAGAAATAAATTCAAAATAAATGAGAAAAAATGGATAAGATTATGAAAATGAATTCGTGTAAAAGGAAAAGAAGAATGTGATTGAGAGAAACAGAGAGAGAGGGGGGGATAAGGTTATGATGACAAAAACAGAGTGGAACAGAGAAAATAAAGAGAGAGACAGACAGAAAGAATGACGAGGAGAACAGATTCTAAGAAGAGAGAAAAAACAGATTTAGAGACTGATAGATAGATAGATAGATAGATAGATAGATAGATAGATAGATAGATAGATAGAAAAGAGCTTTGAGACAGACAGAAAAGAACAAGAAGGCAAGCAGATAGAGAGGAAGGAAAGTGAGTAAGATTGAGAGAAAGAAAGAAAGAAAGAAAGAAAGAAAGAAAGAAAGAAAGAAAGAAAGAAAGAAAGAAAGAAAGAACCAGAATACAGGCAGATATACACATAGAGGGGAAAGTTTTGAAAAACAGAGAGAGACTAACAGATAGATAGACACACAGAGGTTGAAGAAGACAGAAAAACCGAAAGGAAAGAGCAAGAGGACTCGCAGATTGACAGAGAAAAAATTACAGAAAGACAGTGAGAATGAAAGAGAGAGAGAGAGAGAGAGAGAGAGAAAGAGAGGAGAGTAGGAAGAAAGACAGAGGAAAGATCAAGAATACAGGCAGACAGATGAAGAGAAAAGTGCAATGAGAGAGAGGTGGAGCAGACAGATTAAATGGAAAGAGCAAGAAAATAGAGATAAAAGAATAAGAAGTCAGAGAGACAAATAGAGAGACAGAGATAAAAGAGCAGGTAGGTTTGCTGGCAGAAAAACAGTAAAATACAAGAAGAGAGAGGAGTAGAACAACAGACGGACAGACAAGAACAGGAAACCAGTAACGATCAAATAAGCAGATAGACAAAAAAATAAAATAATAAATTCCCACTCCCATCATTTTTGAAACAAACAAACAAAGAAAATCAAAGTCTAACTTTAAAGTAGGCTTAAAAAGAAAAATTAGTGAATTACAAAAAGAAACATAAAATGGATATAGAAAAAGGTCAATAACAGGAAAAATAACATGAAAATATCGTTATTAAATGTTTGCTATCAACTTTGAACTGCTTGATGTATCAAAGGGTAAATATATCAAGGGTTATATATATATATATATATATATATATATCATTATCATCATCAGGTTGCGCTGCTAGCACGGATTACCCTGACCTCCCCCCCTCTCTCTCTCTCTCTCTCTCTCTCTCTATCCCTCTCTCTCTCTCTCCATCAGTCACTATCGTCTATCGCACTCGACAGATCCTCTGATCTGCATCCTAACTGCACCAGAATGTTACGAGTTATATTGAAGAACTCTTGGAAGCAATACCCCATGAAACAACTGCTGTATGGCTATCTCCCACCCATCCCGAAAATCATCCAAGTAGGACGAATAAGATATGTGGAACACTGCTGGAGACGCAAGGATGAATAAGTGAAGTTCTTCTATGGATAACTACCCATGGACGTGTCTGTGTGGGCGGACTACAAAGAACTTACGAGATGACTGACCAATTTTTATGATTTCAGTTTCAAATGAACACCTACAGCAGGAATTGGAATACACCCTACTAAAGCCTGATTCTCACAGCTGGGGAATTTTAAAAATGCGATCTGGACGTGAGGGCACTTCAGAAGAACGATATGCAATAAAATTCTGTTTTAAACTTGGAAAAATGCCACAGAAACGTATGGAATGCTTCAGACTGCTTTTGTAGCATCTTGCATGAATCGAGAATCAGTTTTTGAGTGGCATGAGAGATTCAAGGAAGACAGGGAGTCTGTGAGGGATGATGAGAGGTGTGGGAAGAGTAAGGAGGTCAATACACCAGAGTTGATTGGCCAAAGGGTTAGGGTTAGGGTTGAGGTTTTAAATTAGGATGCTGTTAAAATCAATCAATCAATAAAATCTCTTCTGAGCTGAGCCATGAGTAAAATGTAGGATAAATTTGGTTCTTTAACCTTGGTGAGGCAACCAGTCCAGGGGAAGGAAATTTCTTAATTCAGACTAGTCGTAATCCGCTTAAAAATTGTGTCACAGCCTGCTCGTAGCTATGCAGCAGACTAAATACATAACATTTTCATCATAAGTTACCCTTCATACAGCCTTGCAAACACTAATCACCACATCGAAAACAATTTTCTATTTACTACCCATACCATCATAGCTTCACTATGTCCGTAAAACTTCTACTATCATTGTCATAATTCAACATTCATACTATCCACCACACAAGGAACTACTTTCCACTTCTAACATTTACTGTTTGAGCGGACCTGACAATCTCGACAAAGTGTTGCCCGTAGCGCCTCATCCGAGATTCCAAGATCAAAAGCCATTTTTATTTGACTCATTTTCAGGAGAGTCGCCATATTGATTCGTACTTTCCTCTGCTCTAAGACGTCTTCGTTTGGGCAATATTTTATCAGATACAATTAAATTTCTCTTTTCCTTTCGTGTTCTTGATTTACTCATTTTTCTACCTCGAGTTTTAATTTATGACTTGTTACAGATTTTACAGAATAAATGAGAGGAATTACAGAAAGGAAAGATTGCATGAAAATAAACAACTATATTAGGAACAAGAAAGAAAGAAAGAAAGAAAGAAAGAAAGAATAATAGATGCATGAATAGAAAGAAAGAAAGAAATGGCAAAGTAAAAGTAAAGAAGAAGAAGAAGAAGAAGAAGAAGAAGAAGAAGAAGAAGAAATAAGGATAAGGAATAGAAAAAATAAAGAAGAAGAAGAAGAAGAAGAAGAAGAAGAAGAAGAAACATACAAACATTCACACACACACACACACACACACACAACGAGAAAGTAAAGAGAAGAACGATAAAAAAGAAGAAATAATTTGGAAAGAAAAAGAAAGAAAAAAGTAAGAAAGAAAGTGATAGAATAAAAATGAGGAATAAAGGATGGGGAAGTTAATAGTTTGTTGATTGTTTGTGATTTACAACATGTGAATCTTTGTTGGTTACATCATGGCAAATTTTGTTTATATATATATATATATATATATATATATATATATATATATATATATATATATATATATATATATATGTAATCGATTAAACTTTTAGTAACAAATTTAACACGAGTCTCGGTTCATTTATTTACACACATTCAAATGTTTTCATGTATTTTTAACACTAACAGTTTTATTTGCACACAATAGTTTTAAAGATTGTTATCTAGCAGAAACTATTTTATTTGCACACAGTTAAATGGTTGGTTGGTTGGTCGGTTGGATGTGTTTTATGGCATATCAGCCCTTGTAGGTTATTTCATACCAAATCCTACTTATACGTATCAATCAAATATATATCATATGTAAACGAATAATTTGATGGTAATATTTCTTACACGAATCAGGGTTCATTTTTTTTTACTCACTCTTAAAGTAGTGCAATCTAATACTAATAATTCTATTCACCTCAGTAAAATGTTTTCCAGTATAGTATATAAATAGTTCTGTTCGACCCTGAGTTCATACCCTAGCAGGTGCTTCCACTCCGAGTCAGAGTGGACCTGCGGCTAATGAATGAGAAAGGGTATTCTATCATTATACAATATTTAAGGTTGGAACTTTACCATCAGACCGTTTAGTGTCATAGCAGGACACTCGTTGGAGAGTGGAATCTTAC
>OY757923.1:78318542-78379336 GCA_963585895.1 Sepioteuthis lessoniana | reverse complement strand
CACAAAGATTTTTTTAACTATTCATTTTACTCCTACACGTGGTTTCAAGTGTCTTTGCACTATCTTCCAGGGAGCTTTCAATGATACCAGGCGGTGCCGTCTTTAATTTATATAGTGGCGATCGTTTTGATAGTGTTGGTTTTTTTTTAATTTCGTGATAGATTTTGGTTCTGCAGGTGTTTGTTCTCTTTTTTCTTTCTTTCATTCTTTTTTTATACTTTTTCCTTTTAGAAGAGAGTACTCTGTGTGTTTATGTATTTTTGTGGGTGTACTTCTCCCTTCCCTCGAATTAGTCTATGATTGTTGATATGCTATAACGTTCATTGGTCATCGTTTGAGTTATTATGTGTACGTGTGTGCGTTGGGGAAGTGGGTCTGTGATGATTGATGTGCCATAAAATTCAATTCGTTAGTCTGATATATTGGGATTATTTTGAAAAATCCATTGCTACATTCGTATAGGTGTTGTCAACGTTTAGTTTTCTGTTTTCCGATAATTTCATATGGCTTTTGTTGCGAGGATATCCCGGCTTTGAGAGCTTGTGTAGAACCTATGTATACTTTTTTACATTCGATTATGTAAACTAAGTTTTTTAACTGCAGCTTAAATTTCGACCTAGTATGAATGTCATTTATATGTATATATATATATATATATATATATACATACACAACCCCTCCGTGGCTAGTTGCCTTACCAAAGGTGTAGTCGTTATCGTCGTAGAAATGAACACGGCGACACGAGTTCAAATCCTGGACGAGACTGATTGCATTTCACATAGCACTAATACCCTTGGGGAAGGTATGAATCCAGTTATTCTCCCTCCAGCTATGTGTAAATAGTAGGACAGACTAGGTTCTTCAGCCTTAGTTAGGCAACTAGTCTAGGAGAGGAAAACTCTGAATTCAAACCTGTTAAACTTCGCTTAAAAACTGACCTTGTGTCATATCCTGCCCGAGCGGGAGGGGTTGGGTAAATAGTAAGCAAAGCGAAAGAACTCAGTCCACCGTACTATGAAAGACAGCTAATATATATATATATATATATATATATATATAAAGTGGGTCCACGAAGAGATATGTATTTTTTTAGGATTTATTTATCTATTTCGTTCTTACATACCTGAATGTTTCCAGCTCCTTGCTTTCGTCAAAGAACATATATAGCACAAGCCCTTGTTATTGGGATACTCAATGAGACTTGAACTCATTCGTGTTTGCAGTTTGAATGGTTTTCAGTTGGTTATGGATTTTTAGAAGTCACTAGTCTCTTTTTTTAGAGTGTGTTTACTTTAGCCTATTTTACCCCTCATGGTCTTTGATATTTGAAATGTTTTTGTCGTTGTGTGTGTGTGTGTGTGTGTGTGTGTGTGTGTGTGTGTGTGTGTGTGTGTGTGTGTTGGAGTGGCTTCGAATTTCACTTACGGTTATTTTTTCTGTGTATGTGTGAGTATATATTTAGAGATTTTTTATGAGTGCGTGGTTTTGTGTTTTGAAATTTACTGGTATCTATTTTTTATTTATAATTTTTGCGTGTGTATATATATTTACATATTCGTGTATGTTTGTGTCCATTTGTGCGTGTATACGATTCATGTTCTATTCAATTTTGGTTTAAATCTATCTATTTTTTTTATTTTATTTGAAGTAGCATTGTAGTCGCTAGTTTTGTATACGAGCATTATCTTAAATCACCTTGACTACATTCGTAAAAGTCTTTCGATGCATTTAATTTTCTATTTTATTTTATTTATATATATATATATATACTATATATTATATATATATATGCATATTTATTTTCTATCTATCTATCTATCTATCTATCTCTCTCTCTCTCTCTCTCTCTCTATATATATATATATATATATATATATATATATATATATATATATATATATATATATGATAGTTCTATTTATAAACTACACACAAAAAAAAAGAGAGTAATAAGAATATAATAGAACTATATCAATAAAACGTTTTTGTAGTGAATAGATTTCTTCTAAGCGTTCTTGCAACTAAACTTAGCATAAGATTTCTACTTCCTGTCTTGGGAATGTTACTTAAATGAAAAACTTTATGGCTTTTCTTTGCTATATTTAAATTGCCAGAATGACAAATCTCTTTGTGTCTATACTCAACGAGAGAATTTACAATTCTTTTTAAGCGGTAAAATTTTTCAAAAAATATACAAAAATATAAATTCTGATTTCAATGACAAAGAAATGGACCCGTTTATATTAGGAATTTAGCAATACCAGAATTCTATAGATTCGGATGTTCTGTATTACATCGTGTTGATTCCTTATTTTTTAAATTTCTACAGATTCAATTTTCTTTTGCAATCACATAGTTTGTTTTTCTTTTCTTTTTTTTGGGGGGGGGGCGAGGGGTAAGTTTACAGAGTATTTTTTTTACATCTTATTTTTCTTCTTTCTATCATCTCCTTTGTCATGATTTCTCTCATTTCCTTCTTTTTTTCCCCTTCGCTTTTCCTGTTAGCTCTCTCTCTCTCTCTCTCTCTCTCTCTCTCTCTCTCTCTCTCTCTCTCTCTCTCTCCGCCCAACTTCGTTCATTCATTCTTTTTTTGTCTTTGCAATACGTAGTGTGTTTCAAACCGTCAAGGCTGAAGCTGTATTTTTCTTACCGAAATGAACACTGAAAGAGACTTTCGTGCAGGTTTTTTATTGCTTGAAGCCAGGACTTAAGATTAATTGTCTCCCCATTGTCCCAGAGATGCTAGTATATTCGTTGGGGGCACCGAGACTCCTCTTCGAAGACACCAAAAGAGACAGAGCTTTCTTAATTAAAATAAGTACAAGCAAATATAAAAGGATAAAATACTTTCCCCCTATTTTTGATCATTTTTGACAACGGGTTAAAGAATAGAAGACGCATCGTTTACTTTTGTTATTTCTGGTTTTTTGTCTTCTTTTGTTTGTTTTGTTCTGTTTTTTCTTTTTTGTTGATTGTTGATTGGTTGTTGTTTTTGTTTGTTTGTTTGTTTGTTTATTTGTTTGTTGGTTGCTTGCTTTTTGCGTATTTTTTGCAATGGTTTGACTAATAATAGAAGCCTTCTTCTTCTTCTTCTTCTTCTTCTTCTTCTTCTTCTTCTTCTTCTTCTTCTTCTTGTCTGTTTTTTTAGGGAGGGTCAATGGTTTAAAGAACAGAGGTCGCATCATTTTTTTGTTTTGTTTTCTTTTGTTTTTGTAATTTTATTTTGATTTTGGGTTAGACTTAAAAAACAATTTTTTTAGTCTGGACAGTTGTGATGCTGTTTTATATCTTATTTTATCGTGAAATAGACACACACACACATATATATATATATATATATATATATATATATATATATATATATATATAGGGGAGTAGAAATACATCAAATTAATTCATCAGCCAATAAATAAATAGCGATTCAAATCAACTCAGCCATTTTACGATGACCTTTACCCTCATCAGGTGATATTTAAATTCCGTGATAAGAGAATCATAACAAGATTTTTTAGATTAGAATAAAAACAGATTGACCGATTGACAATTTAACAGTCGGCGAATCGTAAATTGCCGAGTGAGTGAAACGGTTCAAATGCACATTTGGAAAAAAAATTGCTTTGCTCTGAAAACCAGCATTCACCGGGCTTCATTTGTCTAGGTTCGATCACCGACTATTTGCACTGAATGAAATATACGACGATGTTAGTTTTCTTTTTCTTTCACAATTTAGTTCTATTTCTTTAAAGAATTTTCAGATATTATTTAGAAAAAAAAAAGCCGAATTCTATATATTCATCCAAGATCTACTCCATGAAGAGGATGTAACACAAGGTCAATTTTCAAGTGGAGTACAGTTGGTTTGGATTGAGTTTTCCTTCTCCTGGATTGGTTGCCATACCAAGGCCAAAGAATCCAGTTTACCCTACTATTTACTCATAGCCGAAAGAGAAGAGATGGATTCATGCCTTTCCCAAGGTTATTAACGTGGAGTGAAATAAAAACAGCCTCACCCAGGAATTGAACTTAGATTGCTGATTCCATTTTCTAGGAAGAAAACCATTTCGTTAAGCTCATCTAAACGTCTTGTTTTATGGTTTAGAATAAAATTTGCTTCTTCAAACAGAAGTGAATTGTCTATTCGTTAAAATACTTAATATCAGTTATATGTATATATATATATATGTGTGTGTGTGTGTGTGTATGTGTGTGTGTGTGTATGTTATAACAGTGTTGGTTGTCACTAAATCACTTTGTGGGTTTGTGTTTAACCAAGTGCAATTTAAAATTGAGAGTGCTCAATATCTAGGATAGAGCTATATATATATATATATATATATGTATGTAAACATATATATATGTGTATGTAAGTATATATATATATATATATATATATATATATATATATATATATATAAAGAGAGAGAGAGAGAGAGAGAGTAAAGAAGATAAAACAAAAAATAAAAAAGATTATCAAAATATGATCGATGCTCCGAAGGCAAAACTTCTAAACCCTAAAATTTTCAAATTAGGTACTCTTAAAATCCGTTTCTCCGAGCGTTTCGTTAACGCCAAGGTGGTGCATCCATACAATAGTAAAGATGCGGCCACAGCTTGGAAGAAATCTCGTTTTATTCTATCAGAGGGATCAGATTCAAAAGAACTACACAGGAATATTACGCGCTGTTTTGAACAAACCCTGGAAGCGACACCCCATCAAACAGCAGCTGTATGGCCACTTACCTTTCATCTCACAAACCATTCAAATAAAACGATCAAGACATGCCCAAAACCGTTGGAGAAGCAAGGATGAATTCATAATTGACGTTTCTGTATGGATTCCTACTCATCTTGATAAAGATAATGTGATTGGGCCATTGGTTTACATTGGTTTACATTAAATTCCAGTATCAGTTAAGAAGACACTAATATACCATAAATTGAAGTGGAAAAGATTTATATGAATTTCTTTTAAAAACAGCTTCCGAAATCCTGGCTTTTAAGAGACCCCAAATGTCAAGATGTAGTTTTAGCTAAGGAAGCAGATTAGCGATATGAGCTGAAATGCTGAATCATTAATTATTTGTTAAAAACGTTGTACCTCTTCTTTTCATTTGAATATGACTTTTTCACAGCTCTTCATCTGTACTCCCTTATTGAACTTATTCGTATTTCAGGGCCAAGAAAACTCGTGAACTTAGATAGGCGCATGTGTAATTGGTAAGAAATGTCAGCAGCGAACATCTACGATGTGGAATGGAGAAGTAATGGTGAATACAAGGGCTCTGATGAAAAAGGCGGGAAATTTATTGAAGCAGCAGATAAAGAAAAGAAAAGAAAGATTTTGATGAAATAGTGATAGATAAAAAAGTAAGAGGTGAAGGAAAATGGAAGATGAAAAGGAAACTACAGAAAAATATAAATGATGAAAAAATAGGGAGAATTTTTCGGAAATAAAGTGAACGAGAGAAAAGGGTGTAAGGGGTGGGGGAGAGCAGAAATAAATTCAAAATAAATGAGAAAAAATGGATAAGATTATGAAAATGAATTCGTGTAAAAGGAAAAGAAGAATGTGATTGAGAGAAACAGAGAGAGAGGGGGGGATAAGGTTATGATGACAAAAACAGAGTGGAACAGAGAAAATAAAGAGAGAGACAGACAGAAAGAATGACGAGGAGAACAGATTCTAAGAAGAGAGAAAAAACAGATTTAGAGACTGATAGATAGATAGATAGATAGATAGATAGATAGATAGATAGATAGATAGAAAAGAGCTTTGAGACAGACAGAAAAGAACAAGAAGGCAAGCAGATAGAGAGGAAGGAAAGTGAGTAAGATTGAGAGAAAGAAAGAAAGAAAGAAAGAAAGAAAGAAAGAAAGAAAGAAAGAAAGAAAGAAAGAAAGAACCAGAATACAGGCAGATATACACATAGAGGGGAAAGTTTTGAAAAACAGAGAGAGACTAACAGATAGATAGACACACAGAGGTTGAAGAAGACAGAAAAACCGAAAGGAAAGAGCAAGAGGACTCGCAGATTGACAGAGAAAAAATTACAGAAAGACAGTGAGAATGAAAGAGAGAGAGAGAGAGAGAGAGAGAGAAAGAGAGGAGAGTAGGAAGAAAGACAGAGGAAAGATCAAGAATACAGGCAGACAGATGAAGAGAAAAGTGCAATGAGAGAGAGGTGGAGCAGACAGATTAAATGGAAAGAGCAAGAAAATAGAGATAAAAGAATAAGAAGTCAGAGAGACAAATAGAGAGACAGAGATAAAAGAGCAGGTAGGTTTGCTGGCAGAAAAACAGTAAAATACAAGAAGAGAGAGGAGTAGAACAACAGACGGACAGACAAGAACAGGAAACCAGTAACGATCAAATAAGCAGATAGACAAAAAAATAAAATAATAAATTCCCACTCCCATCATTTTTGAAACAAACAAACAAAGAAAATCAAAGTCTAACTTTAAAGTAGGCTTAAAAAGAAAAATTAGTGAATTACAAAAAGAAACATAAAATGGATATAGAAAAAGGTCAATAACAGGAAAAATAACATGAAAATATCGTTATTAAATGTTTGCTATCAACTTTGAACTGCTTGATGTATCAAAGGGTAAATATATCAAGGGTTATATATATATATATATATATATATATATCATTATCATCATCAGGTTGCGCTGCTAGCACGGATTACCCTGACCTCCCCCCCTCTCTCTCTCTCTCTCTCTCTCTCTCTATCCCTCTCTCTCTCTCTCCATCAGTCACTATCGTCTATCGCACTCGACAGATCCTCTGATCTGCATCCTAACTGCACCAGAATGTTACGAGTTATATTGAAGAACTCTTGGAAGCAATACCCCATGAAACAACTGCTGTATGGCTATCTCCCACCCATCCCGAAAATCATCCAAGTAGGACGAATAAGATATGTGGAACACTGCTGGAGACGCAAGGATGAATAAGTGAAGTTCTTCTATGGATAACTACCCATGGACGTGTCTGTGTGGGCGGACTACAAAGAACTTACGAGATGACTGACCAATTTTTATGATTTCAGTTTCAAATGAACACCTACAGCAGGAATTGGAATACACCCTACTAAAGCCTGATTCTCACAGCTGGGGAATTTTAAAAATGCGATCTGGACGTGAGGGCACTTCAGAAGAACGATATGCAATAAAATTCTGTTTTAAACTTGGAAAAATGCCACAGAAACGTATGGAATGCTTCAGACTGCTTTTGTAGCATCTTGCATGAATCGAGAATCAGTTTTTGAGTGGCATGAGAGATTCAAGGAAGACAGGGAGTCTGTGAGGGATGATGAGAGGTGTGGGAAGAGTAAGGAGGTCAATACACCAGAGTTGATTGGCCAAAGGGTTAGGGTTAGGGTTGAGGTTTTAAATTAGGATGCTGTTAAAATCAATCAATCAATAAAATCTCTTCTGAGCTGAGCCATGAGTAAAATGTAGGATAAATTTGGTTCTTTAACCTTGGTGAGGCAACCAGTCCAGGGGAAGGAAATTTCTTAATTCAGACTAGTCGTAATCCGCTTAAAAATTGTGTCACAGCCTGCTCGTAGCTATGCAGCAGACTAAATACATAACATTTTCATCATAAGTTACCCTTCATACAGCCTTGCAAACACTAATCACCACATCGAAAACAATTTTCTATTTACTACCCATACCATCATAGCTTCACTATGTCCGTAAAACTTCTACTATCATTGTCATAATTCAACATTCATACTATCCACCACACAAGGAACTACTTTCCACTTCTAACATTTACTGTTTGAGCGGACCTGACAATCTCGACAAAGTGTTGCCCGTAGCGCCTCATCCGAGATTCCAAGATCAAAAGCCATTTTTATTTGACTCATTTTCAGGAGAGTCGCCATATTGATTCGTACTTTCCTCTGCTCTAAGACGTCTTCGTTTGGGCAATATTTTATCAGATACAATTAAATTTCTCTTTTCCTTTCGTGTTCTTGATTTACTCATTTTTCTACCTCGAGTTTTAATTTATGACTTGTTACAGATTTTACAGAATAAATGAGAGGAATTACAGAAAGGAAAGATTGCATGAAAATAAACAACTATATTAGGAACAAGAAAGAAAGAAAGAAAGAAAGAAAGAAAGAATAATAGATGCATGAATAGAAAGAAAGAAAGAAATGGCAAAGTAAAAGTAAAGAAGAAGAAGAAGAAGAAGAAGAAGAAGAAGAAGAAGAAGAAGAAGAAGAAGAAGAAGAAGAAGAAGAAGAAGAAGAAGAAGAAGAAGAAGAAGAAGAAGAAGAGAATTTTTTAAAAAGAAAGAAAGAAAAAGAAATGAGACTGAAGAGAGACAAACAAGAAATAAAACAAGAGAATTTTTTAGAAAAGACAAAAAAGCTGGAAATGCTTTGAAAAAGTAAAAGAAAAAAAGAATAAAAGAAAAAATAGTATTAAACAAAGGATAAAAAGAAAAGGTTGGAAATGCTTTGAAAAAGAAAAAGAAAAAGGTGAGAAGAAGGAAAAGAAAGAAAAAACAAAAACAAAAAGAAAATTAAGAAAATGGAACTAGTTTGAAGGAGAAGAAAAAAGGAAGAATAACAGAAAGAAGAGAATAAAAAGGGACGAAGAAAAGGGAGGGATTTTACGTAGAAAAAGAAGATAGATTAAAAACTTTAAAAAGGGCGAAAAATGGTAGGTAGTGCTTGGAAAGAAAAAAAGGAAAAATAAAAGCAAATTAAAAAAACAAAGAGAAGAAAGGAGTTTTAAAAAGAAAAGGAACGAGAGATTAAAAACAAAAGAAAAAAAGGACGAAGAAAACATGAAGTGCTTTGAAAAAGATAGAAAGAATAAAAGCTAGAAGGGAATTAAGAAAGTGAAAAGAAAAGGAAGAAGTTTAAAGAAGGAAAAGAAAAAATAACTGCCATATAAGAATTTAAAAAGACGAAGAAAAAGAAGGAAAAAAAAGTGAAAAAATAAGAGAAGAATTTTGAAAAGAACAAAAAAGGACTTTGACGAAGAAGAAGAAGAAGAAGAAGAAGAAGAAGAAGAAGAAGAAGAAGAAGAAGAAGAAGAAGAAATGAAAAAAACTAAAGTAAATAAAAAGTGCGTATCTCAAATTCTCTTGGGAAGACAGCTCTGGAAATGACTGTGTCCTCTGTAAGAGTACAGATATAATTTACACGACAAATCAGGCTAATTGGCCACGCATTTACCATAACTTGTCAATTTGGCATCGCTTGTGTTCGATGTGGACCAGTAATCAGTGGAGAGTTTCGGCTCTTTGGTCGCTGGTTCGATCTCCAGTGGGGTAGATCACGATATACATTGCTGATGAGACCTCATGTGGTCGAAATAGCTGTCCAGTGGTTCTGTATGTTGCGCGCAGTGTTTGCTGGATAGAAAATCATGGTAATTCTGTTTATAAAAAAATCATGTATTCTGGTAATTCTGCCTTTATTCTGGTAATTCTCTTTATAAAAAATCTTCTCGTTGGTTTCTCTGTTTTTGTTTTATTTATTTATTTCCCCTCCACTCTAACACTGAATTTAATCGTTCCAACATCAACAGCTATATCTATGCAGCTATAGAAACCGCAACGGTCCTCTAGAGATTGTGAATTATTATATCGGAAGTATGCCTGCTTGGGACTTTAAAGAAAATATTTGGTGACATGGTCGCGGGCACTTGTATCCGTAAAGTTTTTAGAGTATATTTTTCAACTTTCAGTTGATAGATACTCAGTATTATCAAAATGTTCGGGGATTTTGTGTAGATTCATCAATCAATTCATCTTAGTTAATCAACCTTACCATTTTTCATAGGGTATATTTACGTTATCTTCCGAAATCATTTTACAAGATTGCCGAGTCGGTTGAGACAGTAGAATACACCGGCTGCTTCTCTGCAGAGGAGTAACCCCCCCCCCCCAACGAGTGTCCTAGATATGACACTAAACAATCGGATGATGAGGTTCCAGTAATGCTGGAACGTTGGGGAATGCAGAGTACCCCTTTATTGCTATCGCTCCCTGGTCCACTCGGGATCAGAGTGGTAGCACTTGATAGGGTCTTATCTATGGGCCAAATTGAACTAGATTGTGTGCTTATGCTAAACTGAATTGCATGAAATAGGAATATTTTGCTATTGAAACTGTGTACTAATTCTAAACTGAATTGTCTGAAATAGAACTGTTTACATGTATAAAAATGGATTTGGCATTTAATAACCTATAATGGTTGATGTGCCATAAAACCAAACCAAACTGTTTTGACTGTGTGTAAACAAAAACTTTACTCATGCTAAACTGAATTGTTGAAGCTTTAATAAAAATGACTTAATTCGGTGTTAAATAACCCGAAAAGGGTTGATACGCCGCAGAACAACCAACCGACCAGGAAATAACATTCTCTATTTTCCACTATCTTCTTTTTTTATTTCTCGAAACCATTTCGCGTCTGAATTTCATTAGTTAGTTTTATGGTATGTTAATGCAGGGGGATTATTTAATATTAAAAACTATTTTTCTTTTTTTACAAGTAATCATATGGTTTAGTTGGATTGTGTTTTATGCCATATCCCCCCTTGAGGATTATTTTATGCCGAATCGTATATATATATATATATATATATATATATGTGTGTGTGTGTGTGTGTGTGTGTGATTTGGAAAAGAATAGTTTGGAGCTAATATTATTTTTAAACAAGCCAGAGCTTATTTGTTTGCATACAGTTAAATGGATTCAAGTATTCTTATCCAATGCTAATAATTCTATTTAATTTCAATCATTTAATTGAACACAGAAAAATTGTTTCAAGTATTGCTATCTTTTACAAAAAATTTTCTTTAAATATTTTCAAATATTACTATTTAACACTAATAATTCTAAATCATCATCATCATGTCATGCCATCAGCCCGGATGGCCCTGACCCTCTCTCACCACCCCTACCGATCGTTCATCGCTTCCGGCGGGTCCCCATGGTTACACCATGTATCCTCACAGAGCTGCTGTATGTAGGTTCGAGCTGGCCGCCCTGCTTTTGCACAGCCATGTGAAGGGGTGCATAGGAGTACATCCCTTATGAGCTCGTCCCTACTTCTTCAGCAGTGTCCTGCATGTCTGGTTCGTCCAACTTGGATAGTTTTCGAGATGGGTGGTAGGTGGCCGTACAGCTGCTGCTTTGTGGGGTGTTGTTCAATATTGCTCGCAAAATTCTTGTGCAGTTACCGTTAAGCTTTTTCTCCAGCCGTTTAGTTAGCGTTCATGTAGTGCATCCATATAGCAGTATCGACACGATCGCTGCTTGGAAGAAACTGGGTTTCATTTTATCGGTCAAGTCTGACTTCCATATGATCGATAGCGTATTGATAGCTGTCCATGCCTTTGTTAGTCGCGTGTTAATGTCTGTCCCGGTCGATGGGACACTGCTTCCTAGATAGGTGAACTTGTCTACTAGTTTCAGAGAGCTACCGTCTCGTGAGGAAATGTCGCCTGTTTTATAAAAGCACATATATTCTGTTTTGTGTGCATTGACATGGAGGCCAATGCCTGCAGCAGCTCGTTCCAGACTATGCAGTGTGGTTTCGGCTTGGGCGGGTGCATTTGCCAGAATCGCTATGTCATCGGCGTAGTCGGCGTCGGTAATTGTTTTTTACGGGGTATCTTCTAATTATTTGTTTGGACATAGTTAAATAGTTTCCAGTGTAGTAAATGATTAAATAGTTCTATTTCAACCACATGTGGAACCCTAAAAAGATATATAACTCTGGGTCAGAGTGGACCTGGGAGTAATTACAATGAATGGGTACTCCATATTCCCCCAAAGCTTCAGGACTGGATCCTCTCCATCAGATGATTTAGTGTCATAACCAAGACACTCGTTGGGTGGGGAAGGCATTACCCCTTTGAAGAGGTGTATTTTACAGCCCCAGTTGATCTGGCTGTAATCATATCGTTTTAAGTGGCTAATAGCAATAACCCGTAGCTTATAGATTCAAGTATTATTAATACAAAGAATATATATTCAGTTACGCGATAGCAAGTATTCATATTTGATACTAATGATTTTTAAACAGTTCTCTTTGTCCCAGAGATGAAACCCTTCGTTGTATAGAGAGTTAGGAGCAAACACAACACTTATGTATAAAAATATAATCAGCCACTTTTCTATTCCTTTTATGGGGCGAAATGTACGAAATAGTAGAGTGAAGGAGGCGAGAGAAGATGGCTGAGTTTGCATCCACACAAAGGAAACTGCATTTTTTTCTTTGAAGCCTCTTGGCATTTCTACTTCGTTCAACTTTCGCAAGCTTGACACAGGGCCAATTCAAAACATCTAATCATCCCAGCTTCAATTCGTTTTTCGACTTTTGGACCTTCGCAAGGCACCCCTTCTTCGTTCTTTAGGTATCATATCCACTTTCGACTTTAGCGAGTCTGTCTATCTACGTTTCCCTTCTTTTGCAAGTCTGTTTCTTCACACTTCTCTGTATTATCTCGAAGTATCTAATCATCTTAGATTCCTCATTTTAGTGAGTCTCGTACATTTCAGGCCTTTCTCTACCTCTCAACACTGGGCCGTCTGGCACAATGCCAGCGGTCAGGGCGGCGTGATGTCTAATAACTCTTCTACCGGATCCTTCGTTCTCCCGGGTCGAAAAATCTTCAGCTGTTATATAATTTTCTGGACACGCACGCAATCCTCGTGGTCACACTTCCTTCATGGCATGCTACCCAAGCGATTTGCATGACATTTCCGCCATGTAACTTACGCTGCCTGACAAAGGCATCTTCTTGTCGCTATGCAAAACCTTACAAGTACCACAACTCCGGATCAGAATTGACCTTGGAGCAATGAGTTAACATTCTGCAAAATTCTATGACGAACATGATTAAATGAACTTCTATTTCTTCTTGTATAATGTTCCTGCCTTTTTAACTCTCAAAACCAAATAACTAGAAACAAAGTGTCTTTTTTTCAAGTACTTATGATAAGTATTGTATGTATTCTCATTTTTAAAGCAATGCCAAACTCAGCAGGTAACAACGTGATCAGTTTTTGCTTTCTTTGGGGTTTTTTTGCGGGAGTTGCTTTTATTATTATCATTGTTATTATATTTGTTCGCCTTGCATTGAATCGAGCTTTCACCACTAGGTGTCGCTTTCGAAATGCTTACTCGATCTCTTCTTCATAATCGATTCTGACTTGTATATTGCCTTCTCCTGTTCCTTCCTATTCATGTGTCACTTTCAATCGGCTTCGTTAGATCTAATTACTCGCGCTTAAGTGCTGTAAATCTTCACACACATTTGGGAATTCAATATTATTCCACTTTTTTCCAGATGTATGAAAAACTCAGTCTAGTTAGATAAACTTGTCTAGGAGAAGGAAAACATCAGAAGTTCGAACCTGCAATGCAGTCTGACGTTGTATTTAGCCTCATTCTGTCAACTCATTCAATATATATATATATATATAGAGAGAGAGAGAGAGAGAAAGAGAGAGAGAGAGAAAGATATATATATATATATATATATATAAACATATATTCACATACATATATACATATATTCATGCATA
Organism: Sepioteuthis lessoniana; assembly: GCA_963585895.1. Taxonomy (NCBI): domain Eukaryota; kingdom Metazoa; phylum Mollusca; class Cephalopoda; order Myopsida; family Loliginidae; genus Sepioteuthis; species Sepioteuthis lessoniana. The sequence continues at coordinate 78,365,765 of OY757923.1, read as the reverse complement.
TATACATATATATACATACATATATATATACATACATACATACCTACATACATATATATATATATATATATATATATATATATATAGAAAAAACTGGAAACCAATGCAACAGTATGAAAATGCAATGAGAGTTTTAACAACGCAAGGATGATTTTATTTGTAAAACTCTTTGTCAACGTTAAGCGTTTCGGTTTTTAGACCTTTATCAAGGTGAGTAAGTGGCAAAATGAAACGAAAGTGGTTTTTTAAAATATCACTTTCGCTGGTAGTGGTCAGTTTCGAATTTGTGTGATGCAACTGACGTTCCTAAATTCATTTAAAAATACATATCATACCAGTATATTCATATATGTTAATGTTCATATAAATATAGGTGATAGAACAGACGTGGATCGAAACTCGACCAATGATTGCATTACGAGAAACTCTAGTCACCAAGCACCGTGAACCCTAACCATAATGGAAGTTCTTTGTTTCTTTGTTTAATAGCTTAAAAACATGAGTTATTTAATGCTAAAGCTAGAATAACAGTAGTGATACAATTTAACTTTAGCTGTGGGAGGGGGATTAGAGGGTTCATATCTTTCCCAAATGTATTAGTCCAAAAGTGAACGTAATAGCGTGATTGGAGCTTGAACTTTTCTACTTTGTGATCGTATGACATCACTTTAATCATTACACCACGGGTACTCCCCTAGGAATACATAATTCATATTTAAAGTTATAAGCTTACACTTTGATTACATACTCAGGGAAAAAATGAAAGAAATATATAAGTCCAAAAAATCACGGAGACGATTTGATGCAGGATAAAAAAAGATACTTAAATCTCTTAGGTTAACTGTAATTTTAAGGTCGCAATTTTCCTTATTATATGACCCTTGAGAAGGAAAATAATTGTATGTAGTCCTTTCCAAAGGGTATTAGCATTATGTTAAATGCAAACAGTTCTATTTGACCCATAGATAGGACCCTATCAGGTGCAACCACTCCGGACCAGAGTGGACCAAAGAACGATGCCAATGAAGAAATAATCTGCATTACCCAAAGCTCCAGCATTACTGGAGCCTCAGCATCAGAACGGCAGACTAATGCTAAACTGAATTGTTTGACTACACTGAATAGCTTAAAAGAGAAATGTTTTTGACAAACCGTACCTACATTTAAAATGCGTGTGCATGCTAAACTGAATTATTTGAAATATAACTGTTTTTTGACATTGAAACTGTATTTACACTAAACTGATTTGTTTAACATAGAACTGTTTTGACATTTAACTGTGTGTAATCAAAATCTGCACTTATACTAAACTGCATTAGCTGAATTAGAACTGTTTGAATAAACTGAATAGTCTGAAATAGAAATGTTTTTGACAATTAAACTGTGTACTCATCCTAAACTGAATTGTTTGAAATAGAACTGATTATTTACGTAAAAAGGATTTGGCGTTAAATAACCTACAAAGGTTGATATGCCGTAAAACCCAGCCAACCAATCACCATTAGATAGTTTAGTGTCATATCCAGGACACTGTTCGGGAGAGTCTTACCTCTCTGCAGCGATGCAGTCGGGGTATTCTACAGCACCCCCCCCGACTGGGCCAATAAAAAATGGATGTATTTCACCAACGATGAAACAATGCTCTTTCACAGTCCAGAAAAAAATTTTTAACATACCTCTATCCGTGTTATTGAATTTAACAAACTCCAACTATTTAAAATGTTCTGATATAAAAAGATGTCACAAAAAGATCGAGAGACAAAAAAAAAAATAAATAAATCACAAGTATAGAGAACGACATGTTTTGTTGAACTGTTAAGTAAATGAATGTCAATGAATTGTTTAGATTTAACAATCAACATAGCAGTTAAGAAAAAGTGTCACTACATCATCAGATGTGGTTTAATGTCATATCCAACGTACACAATGTTTTTTCGAGAGCAGGTCTAACCCCTCTACATGGAATTTAGGCAGTGAAAATTTGTGAATAGATATTTTTTATCTAATTAGTGTTTTTATCTTATTTTAGGTGATTTTTCTATGTGGTTTTCATGTTTTTCGAATATAATTCTATTCGAAATGTACCTCTCCTTTATCCCTATGACTCCCAGTTCCACTTTGACCCGGAGTAAGAGTCCTAACTATAGATAATATAAAAATGTTAAATCATTTACCATACTGGAAACCATTTATATTTGGCAAAAAAATTAGTAGTATAAAAAAATTGAAACCATTTTATTGTGTGCAAAGAAAGCTACTAATCTTTTTATGGAGTGAAATGGTTTCAAGTATTCCAAACAAATGTGGCCTGGCTCTTGTAAAAATTGCTTCGCACAAAGTATTCATTTTCAAATCATGTATTTAGTATCTATGAATAAAGAGGATTTAGTATTAAGTAACTTCAAGGGTAAAACACAACCAGTATTAAGTATTATTAGTATTAAGTAACCTCATGCCATAAAACACTACCAATCAACCCACCAATTAGAACTGTTCTACCATTTACTATATTTGCAAACAAATGAGCTCTTTTAAAAATCGTAACATATTCACTTAAAAATCATGTATGAAATGTGGTTTTGCATTTAATGACCATCAAGGGTTGATATGACATTAAACCAAATTGCCAAATACACTTGAAACCTTTGAACTGTGTGCCAGCAAATGATTAATGATAACTTGAATTATTAGTGTAACAATACACCCGCTGGCCGACCCCTACTATCTCACCCAACCAAACTACTCATGGCCATTAGAATCGTCTAGTGGGTTTTCTCATCTCCGGCCAGGGGTATTTCACATTTCTTTACCAACACACAAAATACAGCCGAAAGGGTGGAAGAAAAGAAGAACAAACAATCGGGCTTGGGTTAGCTCTAAGTGCAAGAAGGGGGAAGTCTGTGACAATTTTGTGCAGCTCTCTGTGCATTTGCAGACTATCGTGGGCGTGTATTTGTGCAAAACTTCAACAAACCCACGAGGAATGCTGACTCATCTTCTTGCGTTGGTCAACCCGGCATCTGTAGGTCAACAGGTCCTAGCATCCGCCTTTCTGACTTCTGTTGACTAGTCTCCTCTCTGCCCGACTCTCATCTCTTGGTTGACCTGTTCTGTCGACTGCTCTCTTCTGGTCTCTTTTGCTGGCTGTCCTGTCTTGCCAACAATCTCTGGGACCTTCCTTCCCTCGTCTTCTTCCGGTATCGTGGGATATCTCACGCGCAAGCACTTTGTGTGGATTTCGTGCCAAAACAGACAAAAGGATACACTGACTGGCACCCACACCCACAGAAACGAATGCCACCCATCGTGTCACATTAGTATTACATGACATTTGAAACTATTTAACTGTGTGCAAACAAATGGACTCTGGCACGTCTCAAAATTTTTACCTACAAAGTATTCGTTTACAAATTATCTATATTCAATATATATATGTATAGACAGGATTAAGCATTTGATAACCTATAGGGGTTTATATGCCATCAAACAAAACCAACTAACAAAACTAAAATCACGGGTCTAAGGTATATACCATAGTTTTTGCTTGCCCAGTCGGGTGTGGCTCCAGAATACACCGACTGCACCCCCCCCACACACACACCAACAAGTGTCCTGGATGTGACACTAAACCATCTGATGTTGAGGTTCCAGTAATACAAGAACTTTGGAGAATGCAGAGTACGCCTTTATTGTCATTGCAACCAGGTCTACTCTGACCCGGAGTGGTAGCAGCTGATGTGTGAGGGTCGTCCCCCTCTGCAGAGGGGGACGACCCCCCACACATCAGTCGGTGTATTCTACAATATTGGGCAATAAATACACAATGAATGTGATTCCGTAACCTTTATACATTAAAATAATAATAATAGAGAGGTTAACTTGACGTTAGAATTAAATAATCAATCTACACCTTGGAAAATATATAACCTTTCCCATGGGTAACCTTGAATTAAGAACGACAAATGGTTTGGAGAAAAAAATCTTGCTATATTCTTTGAATCATTTTAAAGAGTTGGGTGCAGGTTTTTTTTTTTCATTTAGAGACGCAAATATCTGTAACTTCTTTCGGAAATGCTCTTTTAAATCTTTGACGAGATTTCTCCCTATTTGGGAAAAAGCAAACAAGTTGAAAGAACCAAATAGATTCCACGTGTCCATTTAAATGAATGATAAAAAGAAAAGAAAGACAACACTTAATCTAAAGGAATTTTTTATTTATTTATTTCTAAATTGTTAATATAACTGATGACGTCATAACAAGACATCCCCGATAATCGCTTGTTGCAGCCAGTGTTCCAGAATTAAAAGTTAATTTCCTGCTTCTCTTCTTTGAAAAAAAAACTGCTCGTTATTTCTCACTGTTTTATCCGGAATCTCGCTTCAGGCTGATATTTGTCAGGCACATTCGAATGAAACAAACGTTTACAGAGAGATTGAAGATCCTTCGCAAACGCAAATTTTCGATATTAATTAAGGTTGTGTAAGGTCATGGAGAAAAGAAAATCCCTATTAACAAATTACTGATCTCAACCTATATCTCTTCTTGAGAAAGAAAGAAAGAAAGAAAGAAAGAAAGAAAGAAAGAAAGAAAGAAAGAAAGAATACGGAAGTATAAAAAAAATCATGAATAGAGAGTCTAAAAGAAAGAAAGAAAGAAAGAAAGAAAGAAAGAAAGAGAGAATACGGAAGTATAAAAAATCATGAATAGAAAGAAAGAAAGAAAGAATGAAAGAAAGAATACGGAAATATAAAAAGATTTATGAATTGAGAGTCTGAAAGAAAGAAAGAAAGAAAGAAAGAATGACATATTTGCTATTTTTGAAAACTAAAAAGAAAATTAACTCTAAGTTTCCGAGTTGATATGAAAGAAGAAAGAATAACAATTTAAGAAAAACGTCTTCTTTTCTCTTAGCGCCAAGCGAATCAAAAAATTTAATGGAAAATTTCAACTTGTGATTTAAAAAAGTGCTGATATTTCTGCGAAAGTGAAATGAACGCTCTCTCTCTCTCTCTCTCTCTCTCTCTCTCTCTCTCTCTCTCTCTCTCTCTCACACACACACACACACACACACACACAAACACACGAAATCTCTTTATTCCATTTTCTCTCCTTTCTCTCACTTTCATTCTACTTCTATCACTTTCTCTTCAGTCGACAATGTTTTTCCATTTCCGGTAAGGTATTACTTTTGATTACTTGTAAAATCCGCAGTATTCACATTGTATAAGTATCTCTGTCCAATTGCCTGAATTCATAAGAACATTTAATTAAAAAATTATTCATTAGATTATGCATTTATGAAAATATGCACTTGTGAAAGAGATGAATTCTCTCTCTCTCTCTCTCTCTCTCTCTATATATATATATATATATATATATATATATATATATATATATATATATATATATATACACCACCATGTCTGCGGAATTTAGAATACGCTTACTGAACCCTCTGCAGAAGAGTAAAATCTAAACCCAAAAGAGGTTACCTGGGTAATTTTTGGAGTGTAAGGCTTCAGTTTTGTGGTGTACTCCTTCATTGCCATTACTCCCAGGTCAACTCTGAGCTGGACTGCTAGAAACTGTTAGAGTCCCAAAGAGATTTGCTTGAAAATTATTTCTATTTGATAAAAATAATTGATACTGAAAATTATTTACATTAAAAATAGTTACTTGAAGCTAAAACTGTTTTCTAAATAGTATTAATAGAAAATCCTCTTGGCGTAATAGCTGGACCGTGACATAGTTGTAAGTTTTATAGTTTGTTGTAGTAACAGAGTTGTATACCAATGAAGCAACGGCAATAATTGTTTATTAAGATATAACTTTGTATTTATTTACGAAACGCAACAAGCGAGAGAGGGGGGGCAAGGACTCGAAATGCTATCATTGCCACCGCATTGAAAACAAATATTAAAAAACTTTTTTCTTTGCTTTTTTGATCGGTGTTCTTATCTGGGAGTCGTCTGCCCCACCCCCACTCTGGGCACTCACTGACTGCTCTCCGAATCTGTGAGAATCTCTGCGCGTCTCTTGGTATCGACTGCGAATCTCTTATAAATATATAATCTATTCAACGCCCACGCGTTTTCCTTCCGGTTCTCAATTCATGTGATCTATTTCCCCTGTCCCCTTCTTTACACAGGTGGAATATCCGGAATATAGAAATCTATAACTAATATGCTGTCAAAGGTCAATATGTAATAATATTAACTTGAAACCATATAAATGGGGAAATATATGATTATTATTAAACAGAAAAAATTACTCGAAAACATATAATCATTAGTATTAGATAGGAATGCTTGAAACCATATAACAGAGTGCAAATTGTTAGTTTTAGAGAGAAATAATTGTGTGCAAAAAATCTTTAGAAACAACTGCACAAAATATCCATATTAACTTATAATTAACGCACATCCTCATTTACTTGGCTTAAAATAACCCTAGACAAGCTGACATGCCCTTAAAAACTGTAAGTCTTTAAACATATACAAATAAATATATGTGTAATTGGGCAGCAGTCTTAAATAATTAAGATACATTTCGTTTACATAATGTTATTAAGATCCTGAAAGACTGCTGCCCAAATACACATATCTTAAAATACATGATCCTGCAGCTCGCCACGATACTGACACCCAAAAGTATCGCTGTAGTCTTGTAAAAAGACAAATTAACTACAATAAAGAAAAAAATAAACACCCTAAATACTGAAAAAGGTCCGAAAGCGCTCGGTATAATTTTGGTAAATTCTTCCACCAATTCCAATCTGAAACCAAGACTCTTATCAGTAAACATGAAAGGATCTTAATAAAATGATCAAGACAAAATTTGTATTTATCATTTCATCAAACATGCTTATATATATATATATATATATATATATATATATATATATATATACAAAGTATATATATATATATATATATATATATATATATATATATATATATATGTATATATACAAAGTATATATAAAATACAATATGTATATATATATATATATAATGAATATGTATATAATATTACCATTTCTTATGAAACTAGAAAAACTTTTTTATATATTTCTAGTTTTATAAGAAGCTTTGATGTATTGGCACAACCAAAATTTTCTGGTAGAGGCTCAGAAGTTTTTAAACATCACTCATCTGGAACAAAAGGACGAAGTCCTAATCGAACTCATTAGCGACTCAACTGAATCTGAAAACATGCACACACTGGTGTTGGCCGACCAGCAAAACTTTACAACATTCATCAACCCTTTGGGTGTCGTTTAGAAAACCAACCAAGAGCGATGGACGAGAGGGACGGATGGCGAATAACAGTTAAGGGACTCAGGGCCATTAACACAATAAATTAATATATATATATGTATATATATATATATGATGATATGGATACATGTATATATATATATAATGACATGGAAGCTTGTCTGCAACCACAGGTTTTATGACTGATGATTATCGTTTTAAAAACGGCATGAAACTTATAGTCGCTGACAACCTTCCATGCTATTAAATATATACGAAGACTAATATATATTTACTTATTATTATTATATAATAGCTCTATCACAGATATTGAACACTCTCCAAATTATACCGCATTTGGTCTGTCACAAACCCACGGAGTGAGATATTGACAACTAACACGTTTAAGAAATATGTATTAAGTTTGACCACCCACTGAAAAATTCCGGCTGTCTCCCAATCTCATTTTCGATTTAATGGTTCTCTCTTTTGTTTTGTTCTTTTTTATTTATTTATTTATTTATTTTTTTTTTTTTTTTTATTACTGATATGTTGGTTTTCCAACGTCCCAATCAATGAACGGCCGGGCAGCGCATTCTACTTTACATGCACATGATAAAGACCAATGGTTCCTGCGTTCTTATTTCATCAGTCCGGGATCTATGTTCATCAGATACATAAGCAATGATGACATATACAAAAATTATTGATGCCATGTTAGTAATAGTATAACAGGATAACATCATTAAAATCTCTCTCTCTCTCTCTCTCTCTCTCTCTCTCTCTCTCTCTCTCTCTCTACATATATACATATATATGTATATGTGTATATACAACCCAGAAAGATATCAAATTAGGAACACGAAGTGTGCACAATCATTACGTAAAATTGAAAGTAACGGACTTCATTTTCATAATTTGATATTTTTTCTGGTTTATATCCCTATCCTGTTGTAACGGCGCCGGGAATTTTTTTCAATATATATATATATATATATATATATATATATATATATATATATATATATATATATATATAGTGTTGCTAGGTGGGAAATGGACACGGCGACCCGAATTCAAATCATGAACAAGACTGTTTGCATTTTAAATAACGTTGATACTTCTGGGAAAGGTTTGCGTCAGACTATTCTCCCCAACCAAGGCTAAGGATATATAGTAGGGCAGACTGGGTTTTTTTATTCTTGATATGGCAACTGGTCTACAAGAAGGAAAACTCCGAATTCAATCTGTTAATCTCCGCTAAAAATTGACCTTTGGCTGCATCTTGTTGCAACAGAGGATTGGGTAAATACATATATTTCTATGTACCTGTGTGAGAATTTTCACGCATTCGATTATCCGATGCATATATCAGCAATATATATATATATATATATATATATATGGGTGCGGAATCAAAATATGGAATAATTTTTTAGACTTATTTTAGTCCACTTTTTAAGAAAAACACGATAAATTTAAATTTTCATGATTAGCTCTATTATTCAAGGACCTTTTCCTTAAAATTCAGCCCAATATTAGTGAGGAAGAAAAGAAACGACAAAGAATCTATGATTTGCTTAACGCCGAAACTAAGTCAAAAACAATTTCTGAAATAGTTGGAGTTTCTTTATGGCCTCCATCAAGCCCAAATCTTAATCCCCCTTGATCACACTATATGGGGCGTTTTAGAAAACAAAACAAATGCAACTTCCTATCCAAATATTGGTTCGCTTAAGACGGCTGTCGAGGAGGAATTGAATAAAATATATGAAAAATTCATTTTCAAGACACACAAACCGTTTCGAAGGCGTGTTGATAAATTAAGCGAAAAAAATGGCGGCCATATTGAGTGAATTTTCAGTTTTGTGTTTATCTTCTTATTTTGTTGTTGTTATTTTTTAATTAGAATTAATCTCGTTTCATAATAGAGTCGTTTATTACTATTCTAGAATATCCCTAATTTTGCTTCCGTACCCTATATATATATAAGTTTAGAATAATATCCAACGGAATGAAAAAGACGAAGAAAGTTTGACAAACCATTCTAAACGATAAAATATATATGGTTTGGTTTGATTTCATGGCATATCAATTCTTGTGGGTTATTTAATACCAAATCCTGTATATACATTTATGAATTCCAAACAAACTTAGCTATAGGTTAAATTGTATCAATACTGTTCTTCAGCAAGGATGGTTTTGGAATTAAATAACCCAGGAAGGTTGATATGCCATTAAACAAAGAATCCGAACCAAACCGAATTTGGCAGTGTAGGATGTTTTCTCTGTCATTGCTAAAAATACGAGATTACCCGCCAAAATAACTTCTAATCTATTCGTTCATTTCAAAATTCCTATGTTAATATGCCTTCTTTTTTTCTCGACGGCACTGATTCTTTTTTTTTTCTTTCTTTTAATTCATTTAATTAAAATACAGACTTCTGTCACGCGTATTCTTTCTTGGCTTTAAAATAGCGTAAAATTTCCCAAAGACAAAATGACCAGAGTGAAAATGGCGAAGATCAGCTCGCGGTCGATTTGAAAGTAAACACAGAGTTCCCAGAAGAGGCATCTCAGAAACCTTTTCACCGATTTAAAAAGGGTGAAATGCTTTAAAGGTATTGTTCGCTCTATCGGCGAGCCTCAGAATATGCTTAGAAAAGAGGAAAAAAAACGAATATTTTCCACGGTAAAATACCCGAATGTTGTTAGCAATTTTTCTGTATTGTTTTGAATTCGGAGAAACAGTGGCGTGTTTTTTTCTTTAGTTAAATACTATAATAAATCTATATTGCTGAAAGTCTATCTCCATCCAGGTAGTTGGCTTAGAATAAGATGACTGCACCCCCTGCTGAGGAGTAAGACCCTTCCACACCAAATAAAGAATGTTCTGTGTATAACACTTCAGATCACCTGAACTGGAGCCTCACTCGAGATACAGTTATCTCAAGTGAGGCTCCAGTTCAGGTGATCTGAAGACTGTCGAGTAATCATGCATTGTGGTTACTCTTAGATACGCTCTGGCGCAGAGCGATAATAGCAGTTAGAGTTCCAACTATGAGTCAAAAAGAACTGTTTAAAATTGCTTTGGGTTTCGTTTACTTTGTATAATAGCATACCAGCCTTCGTGGATGTTTAAAAATTATTAGTATTTGATAGGAATAATTGTTACCACCAAACAGTAAATTAGTTGTATTAAGAATATTCACTTTAAGCTATAATTGTTTATAAACAATTATTTTACTCCTTGAAAGTTTTTCATAACGGCGTTAGCTAGTGATTGGTTTGGTTTTATGGCATATCAACCATTGTAGGCTATTTAATACCAAACCCTCTTCATACATATGTATTAAATATGTAAGATGTGTTTTGGTCGGGTTTTATGGCATGTCAACCATTGTAGATTATTTAATACCAATTTCTCTTTATACATATATATTTGGATTTGGTTTGGCTTGGTTTTATATCATATCAACCGTCTTGTTTGATCAACAGGCAAACTTTAAAAATGATTTCTCATTTCTATGCCCAGATAAACAAGAGCTACTTCACTGAGGTGTAGGGGAAGGCGTGAACCCTTTCTCTGTATTGATCCACTTACTCTTGATCCGTATTTTATAATACTGAGTGTTAAGCAAGGAGGTATCGCGTACCATTTTTTGAGTCTTTGGTATGACTCGACCTGGAATTGAACTCCGGTCTTCCGAGCCAGTAGCGAACACTATATCCATTTTTGTGATAGATGTATTCATTTTTGTGTAATAGGTAATTTACTAGATAGATAGATAGACAGATAGATAGAACACACTTAGAGGGAGCATATCAAAATAGACTGATACATATATGGATATATCAAAATGTATACACTGTGATATATAGAATACACTACGATAGAGAGAATGAATACATTGGGATAAATAGGTAGAAATAGAGAAAAATTGATAAACAAGGTAATCTAAGAAGAATTTAATGCGAAAGGAAGTCGACGTTTTTACGTTTCGGCTCGAATGAACCATCATCAGGACGAGGAAGCATAATTTCTTGTGATGTTAAATCACTGATGATGTTTAATAAAATACAAAAACAAGATGGAAATATTATATATACAGAGAAAGGGGTGACCGTTTAATCAATAAATCAGCGTTCGTGTTTTAAAATATGTTATATGACAGTTTAGGAATATTCTGTAGAACCTATTTTTTCTATTTGTTTACCAAAAAGATTTTGAATTACCTTGTTTATTAATTTTTCTCTATATTGCCAGATTTACTTTCATTATCTACTTCCATAGGTAGATATGCTGAGATAGATAGATAGATAGATCAATCATTTTTGTATAATCGATTAGTAGTTAGATAAGAATAAGATAGATAGATAGATAGATAGATAGATAGATAGATAGATTTTTGCATTAACGATTTGTAACTAAATACGCACGTGATAGATAGATAGATAGATAGATAGATAGATAGATAGATAGATAGATAGATAGATACTGGTACTTGATAGCATAACCGTTTAGTGATCTTACCAAAAGTCAAAGCTGACCATTGTGTCAATTAAGAATACAGTCATCGGGATTAGTATCCATTCATCACTGAAACTGTTTCAAAGACATTAATAACAATGACACAAGTCCGTGTTCATTTATTTAGAGATTATTGGCTTTTGTCTCTTCCGATTAGGAAGCAAATTTTGCCTTGTGAAAGTCCTGCATCTCGGTAGGATGATAGCTAACGACAGCTTTTGATCTTCTTCCATTTCATGTTAATCAAATGTTAATCGAATGTCATTGAATATTAATCCCCAAAACGCCTCGTTCATTCACTGATCAGTTTCGGGGTTCTATAGCTAGGAATTTGACGTGTCGAGTCAGAACAACAAGTATAGCAAAAGATGGAAGAAATTGTTAAAATCATTTGTGAATCCCTTTTCGATTTTTTTAACCCCGGGCTATATCATCATTATTGTTATGGTACCTACCAACATGGTAATAGACTATTCCTCTTCAATATATACCAACTCTACTTGACACTCGAGGAGATAATCTCCAAGCTGCCTGTAACTACCGGAAGGACATTGTATAACAATGTATTCTGTATATTTTTCTGTTTTTGTAATATATTTGTTTCAACATAGTTCTTTTGTCTACGTGTCTTCATTTTGACCCCCTAAACACAACAACATTTACGAAGTTTTTTCTCATTACCGGGGGACAGCTGGGGACATTTGTGACAATACACCCGCTGGCCGACCCCCACTATCTCAACCTCCTAAACCACTCATGGCCATCCGATCGTCAAGTAATTTTTTATCTCCGGTCAGAGGCATTTCACATTTCTTTACAAACACACAGAACACAACATACACAATCGAAAGGTGAAAGAAAAGAAGAACAAACAATCAAGAACTTGGGTTAGCTCCAAGCGCCAGAAGGGAGAAGTTTGTGACACTTTTGTGTAGCTTTCTGTACATCTGTGGGCTATCGCGAGCATGTATTCGAGCGAGATTCCTACACAGCCACCGGGAATGCTGACTCGTCCTCTCACCTTCACCAACCCGGCCTCTGTTCACAGGTCCTCGCAGTCGCCTTTCTCTGACTGTCGGCTCCCGCCCCGACTTCTGTTGACTGCTCTCTTCTGCTGACTGCCTTCTCCTGTTCTGCTCTGGGACCTTGGCTTCCTCGTCTTCTTCTTGTGAGCAAGTCCTTTGTGTGGGTTTCGCGCCAAAACAGACAAAGGAATCTGACTGGCACTCACCCACACCCACAGAAACGAATGCCCAACATCGTCTCACATTTTCCTCGTTACTGGAAATGGCACCTCCCAAGAACCCCATTGTGAGAGTGCTCGTGGTGTATTGATAATGTACTGGCTTGTAATATCGTCGTAAACAAGTTCGAACTCCAGTCGCGGTATCACATTCATTTTCGTATTTATAACCTGAGGAAAGGTATAACCCCCCTTATTCCCCTAACTATAGGTTAAATAGTACGACTATTGTTCTTCTACCAGGAAGCGTTTAGCATAAAATAACCCACGAAAGGTTGATATGCCATTAAACAAAGAAACCAAACTAACATATACATAAACAAGTGAGAAAAAAACTCTCGTTTAAAATGTTTAAAAACGTTGGATAATGCAGAGTGCTCGTACGCTAGCCAGCAGAGCCTTATAAAAACAAAATCAATTCAATTTTCACTTTCTTTGGCTCATTCTGTCTCAAAGAGTTTCATGTATTTTCGTAGCGAAAGACAAAACACAATCTTCAGACGAAAGTCTTTAGGTAGTTGTTTTGTTTTTGTTTATTTTTTTAAACAATGATTGAGCTGTTGGATTGTTGGAGGTCAACGAGCGAGACCATTTTATATGTATATTGTTACAGACCGAATGGTTGTCAGAATAGGTGAACGAGAAGATGAATTTAGTCCCCTCACGAGGTTCCCAATTATTCTATGACACTTTATCATGGACCCTGCACACTATTATAACTGCTGCTGAAATGGGTCTATAATATATCAAGCGTAAATATCGTTCGCATAACTATTCTTTCAACAACCTGCAGAATCAATATTTGACCTATAAAGAGGATCCTATCAGGTGCTACCACATTAGCCCAGAATAGACCTGGGATCAATGGCAAGGAATGAGTACTCCATATTCCCCACAGTATAGTATACCTAGTGAAGATTGAACTCACTACTCAGAATTAATAGAACACTAATTAATGGCAAGAAAAGGGTACTCTCTCCCTATCTAGAACCTCACCGTTGTGTGCAATTTAGTTTTATTTGGTTTTATGTCATATCAATCCTTGTAGGCTATTTTATGTCAAATACTGTTTATACATCTATGGTTTGTTATCACATTCTGTTAATAACATCTTTAAATTAATCTAAGCTCATTTTTTGCACAGATTTAAGTGGTTTCAAGTTCCTTTCTAATAGTAATTATTCTATTTACTATTAATCATATGTTTGCAGATAGTTAGACGGTTTCAAGTCTTGCTGTGTAGCATTAACAATTTAACACCAGTTAAATGTTTGCCCACTTTTAAATAATGTTACGGACTGGACAGTTAATAAAATAAAAAAAACATCTTTAAGTTGTGAATTATTTAGAGATTAACAATCGGATTTAATACTGGTAATAACACTGGTTTACAAAAATAAATTTTTGGTCTGAGGCAAGAATGGGGATAGGTGTTTTTTGTTAATTTCGGTGTGCTGAATTCAAATTTATAAATAGTTTTGCTCTATCATCTCTAGTTTTCTGGCTTTTAAATAGTCTCGTTTTAGTATAAACAGAGAATATATGTGCATATTTCAAGAGTTGCAGCAGCTTATAACAGATAAAACAGGATAGATAAAGAAAACTGATTGAATCAATATACTTGGATGACACAATTACACAATTCATAGTACCACAGACAGTCAAAAGTGTGTTTTCTAAGAAGATCTGGTGTATTTTGCCTCTGGGATGTCACGCAAGAGCATCCAGCAGAAGTCTCCCATCATGCCGGGGTTCCATTTGCCTTGATAGTTACTCTCCATCTTCGTAATGTCTTGGTGGAATCTTTCTCCATGCTCATCACACACTGCTCCAAGGTTTGGCGGGAAGAAGTTGAGGTGGGAATGGAGAAAATGAATCTTGAGTGACATTCGGCACCCCATATCCTCGTAAGACTTTAGCAACTTCTCAATACAGGCTTGGTAATCTGGTACGCGTGTGTTACCAAGGGAGCCACTACAGACTGACTTGAATACTTCCCATGCTCTCAGTTCCTTTAATTTAAGAAGCTCCTCAAAATCAGTATCCTTCAGCACTTCTCGGATCTGAGGTCCGACAAAGATGCCTTCTTTGAGCTTCGTAGCACTAAGACCTGGCAACAGAGTAGACAAGTGTTGGAAGGCAGCACCATTTTTGTGCAACACCTTCATGAAATTCTTCATCAAACCAAGCTTGATGTGAAGAGGAGGAAGAAGCACCTTATTCATGTCCACCAGAGGATTCTCATTGAGGCTGGGTTCGCCAGGAACAAAAGTGCTTCTAGACCCCCAGGCTTTCTGCTTGTAATGCTGGGATACAGCTCGACTATCCCAGAGACAGAGAAAACAAGAGTACTTTGTGAAGTCCGCTTGCATACCCATCAGAAGTCCAATGACTTTGAGGTCCCCAAACAGACTCCATTGGTGCTCGCTGTACTTAATAGCTTCTAAAAGAAGCTCCATATTGTCATAGGACTCCTTTAGATGAACTGAGTGTGCAATGGGAATGCTGAGATATTTATTCCTGTTGTGCAGAAAAACACCCTTGAGACTTCGCTTGGAAGAGTCTATGAAAAGACGCCAGTCAGAAGGATTATGTGGCAAACCAAGGGACGTAAACAAGCCAGGTATGTTTGTGCAGTAACACAACTTGTTTTCCATGTCGAAAAAGGAAGCAAGGTCTTTGTTCCGATTCCTGAAACTGGTGATCCTTACATCTTCCTGGACTAGGTTCCACTGTTTAAGCCGAGAAGCCAAGAGCTCTGACTGCTGTTTTGACAGATAGAAATCACGAGCAAGATCATTCAGGTCTTTTTGCGTGATCCAGTGTGGCTCATTGCCACTTGTTCCTGAATATGTATATTGGCAGAATCCTCCCTTGAAGGCATTTCTTCATCTGATGAAGAAAAAAGATCCTTATTTACTGGAGGTGTGGGTACAGGAAGATCATCTGAATGGGGAACGGGTCTCATAGCAGATCGAAGGTTGGGATATTTAATCTTTTTCCTAGAAGATGCATTAAAACCAGTTATTTTAGTTAAACAAAAATAACAATCATCTGCGTGGTTTCGCGGCTCTCTCCAAACCATCGGGACTGCAAAGTTGAAAACAAAGTTGAAAACTAAATGTGCATTTGAAAATGTAATACTAATATTCAGTAACCCAAAAGATGTGTAACACGATAGTTGAGGGACACCAACCTCCTGCGCCGCCTGCGAGGCAACCTCTTCCAATGACTGCCAGAGTGTGGATTGAGACCTGTTGCCTTAACTGTCAAAATCCGTCTTGATATATATATATATATATAATGTAATGCTATTACTTACATTTAGTGCATAATAATATGAATTCAGGGTAAATTCTAATATTTTGAGACTTATGGCTTATTTTTTAGTTACGCCTTTATGTACAGTATATGCACAAAATGCACACAATGCATATCTAAAAAACTTGAGGTGATGAGTAAAAACGGGTTTCAAATTTGAATTCAGCCCCCTCAAATTAGGTAAAAACGGGTATTTTTGTGCTTGCCTCAATTTCTTTGTAAACCAGTGTAATTGGCATTGATATTGAAATATTGATATCGCATCTAAAATAAAGAGGGAATGAAGTTAACTAGTTGTGAAAAGATTAATAACCTCCGAAGAAACATTTTCTAATGAAGGAATTGACTAAATTTAGAAATGTAGTAATTCATGACATCCTTAAATGAGGTATAAATAAAGAAAAGAACAAATAAATTGATAGAAATTTTCTTAATTTAAAAAAAAAAATTGAATCGTAAAGGATACTCGTGAACAAATGGAAAAAACACGAGGTTAATTTGTAAAAATATTAAGAGATATATTGCAATATGACACCGAGATTAAAATCCAAAACATGGAAATGACGACAAGCTTTAACCAGATTGCCCTTGATGTCCCATTTGCTATTATAGGTTAGTGTTTTGGGCTTTTGATTTATTTATTTGTTGTTATTATTTAGGGGGGTGTTGAGGATCTCTCTTGACATTTCTAAAAAGCCAACTGAAAAAGCAAGCCGCGTCAAAATAAATTTCTAATGGCATAATGACAGTCCACTGAGTTTTCGTAATATGTATAAACGTAGAACCTTCAATAAGTTTCCAGACTTTTTTTTTTTTTGTACAGGCCTTTAAAATTGTCGTAGACTCTTGAAAATTCAGTATGTTAATGCTATATATCTTATGACATGTCTGACCAATTTTTATGATTTTTGGTTTACAGCAGTAATTGGAATACACCCTACTAAAAGCCTGATTGTCACAGCTGGTGAATTTCAAAAATGCAATCTGAAAGAACGATATGCAATAAAATTCTGTTTTAAACTTGGAAAAAATTCCACAGAAATGAATGGAATGCTTCAGACTGCTTTTCGACCGTCTTACATGAATCGAACATCAGTTTTTGAGTGGCATAAGAGATTCAAGGAAGGCAGAGAGTCTGTGAGGGATGATGAGGGGTGTGGAAGGTATAAGGAAGTCAATACACCAGAGTTGATTGGCCAAAGGGTTACTATGTCGAGGTTTTAAAGGAGTTCAGGAAGAGATTCCGTCTGAAGAGGCCAGCACTCTTCAAATCGGCTCAGTAGCATTTCCACCAGGACAATGCACCAGTCCACAACTCCATCCTTGTCACAGACAATTTGACCAAGATGGGCATCAAGACAGTTCGTCACCTTCCCTATAGTCCAGACCTCGCTCCCTGAGACTTTTGGTTATTCCCTGATCTCAGAGGCAGTCGTTATGAGACAATTGAGGAGATGAGAGAGGCTGTGACGAAGGTCATTGACACGCACATACAAGAGGACTTCCATGGGGCCTTCGAGAAGTTGTTGGAACATTACAACCAGTGCATTGCAGCTGGAGGAGATTACTTCGAAGGTGAGCAGAGTTTCATGTGTATACTATCAATAAAAGTGCCCATACGAAAAAAGTCTGGAAACTTATTTAATGATCCTCGTATATATATATATATATAGAGAGAGAGAGAGGGAGAAAAAGAGAGAGCAAGGGGTATTCCAGGTACGACTACTTTAGGTCTGAATTGATCTCGGAGTAGTAACAACAAATTCGGAAATCACACTCCCCAGAGCTCGAAAAAGGAACACGATTCTACGAGTTCAAATCCTGCACAAGGCTGTGTAAAGACTGTTGGGAAAGGTATGAATCCAATTATTTTCCTTTCGGTAAGCGATAAACAGTAAGGCAGACTAAGTTCTTTAACTATTGTATGTCAAACGGTCAAAAAGAAAAATTTTGAATTCAAGCCAGGTCTTCTCTTAAAAATTGACCTTCTGTCACCCCAGATAATATGACCGAGGTTAAAGAAATTATACTAAATTATTTTCTACCAGAAAGTCGGGAAAATGGATTATCATTTTTGTTGTCATATCTTTTTTTGCCTTCTCTCCTTCTCCCACCATTTACACATTCGCTCATTCTTTTTTTATTCAAGCCATTTCTTTTTTTCTTTCATGTTGTTATTGTCATTTTTTCTCTCCTTTTTTCACTCTCTCTCTCTCTCTCTCTCTCTCTCACACACACACACACACACACACACACACACACACAATCACACATGCCTTTATTCATTCTTTATTTTCTTTTTTTAAGCAGTCCAGTTTCCTATCTCATCTTCATATGACCGTCTCTCTCTCTCTCTCTCTCTCTCTCTCTCTCTCTCTCTCTCTCTATTTCTATCTTTCTCAACTCCTATTTACATTTGCCTCCCCAGAAACTACTAAGTGGTTATGGAACATTGCTAATCCTGCTGTCAACTAAACAGTCAAAAATAAGAATAAAATTCTAAAAAGTCACTGTTTTAAGTAACACTTGCCTTGCTATCTTGGCAGTGTTTTTATTTTATTTTATCTCATTTTATTTTTTTATTAATTCATTTGTATTTCCTTCTCCTTGAGATTTTTTCAAGCGGTCTTTTTTGCCAAGACCACGGACGCAACATTCCCAGCCATCACCTATTGCTACGATTCCGTTCTCTGATCAGAATAATTTAACAATTCAACGTGTTTAATCGTTCTCCAAGGAAAAAAAGACTTGAGAATTTGTTTTCTTGACTTTGGTATTCTGTATGTATCATATATTACCGAAAGGCGAAAGAATAGAAACTTCTGTTTCCTAGAATAGTCAACCCTCGGACGAGAGAAAAGTGAGATTTGTGAATGTCACCGGTCAAGTACTGGTTGTTCGTTCAGGGAATCTTGTGTAGTAAAACATTTAAAAAACAGACAGCATGGTTGAATACTTGACGAAAGTTTCTTTATATAGTAATTGATTTTAATGGCATTTCAACGACTCTTGGGGTATTTTATGCCAAGAGGTTCCTATATATTTATAATTTTTGTGTAGTTGTTTCTTAAGAAGTCTTTTTCACACAATTATATGATATAAAAATATTCCAATCTAATACGAATAATTTGAATACAGTATTGTATTGTTTCAAGTATTCCTATCTAATAATAATCATGGTTTCAAGAAAAAATTTTTTTAATGATAGTCATTTTTTGCACTGTTTTATTGTTTCAAGTAGCTTAAAATAATCCTTAGTTAGTATTTATAACATTTTGTAACCATTAATACCAATAATTTACGATTAATCGACTCATTGGCCTAGTGGGTACAGTGTTCGCCAGTGGTCCGGTAGACCTGGGTTCAGTACCAAGTCGCGTCAGACCAAAGAATTTTAAAATGGTATTTGATACCTCCTTGCTTAACACTCACCAGTATAAGGTACATATCGAGAGTAAAGTGGAGCAATCCAGGGAAAGGAGAAGCGCCCCCTACACCTCAGTGTAGTAGCAATTGAAAAGGGAACCTTCTGGTCGCCCTCGACTACGGTCGCTAACTTTACTTTACTTACAATTATATCATACCAAGTATTCATCTATATTAGGAATACTTTTCCAACTGAGCTATATGACGGTAACAGGTAATACGACTCCGGATCAGAGTAGACCTGGGAGTAATGCCAATGAAAGAATATTCACAGTGTTATGGTTTCAAGTATTCTTCACTAATTTGAATAATCTTTCAGGAAATTGCAGCGATTGTGTTGATACTCCTATATGCATGCACTACATGGACGCTAACTAAACGACTGGAGAAAAAGCTTGACGGCAACTACACAAGAATGCTGCGAGCAATATTGAACAAGTCCTGGAGGCAACACCCGACAAAGCAGCAGCTATACGGCTACCTACCACCCACCACGAAATCTATCAAAGTTAGACGAACCAGACATGCAGGACACTGTTGGAGAAGTAGGAACGAGCTCATAAGTGATGTATTCATATTGACCCCTTCACATGGCCGAGCAAAAGCAGGGCGACCAACTCGAACCTACATACAGCAATTCTGTGAGGATACGGGGTGTAGCCCTGAGGACCTGCCGGAAGCGATGAACGATAGGGAGGGGTCAGGGATATCCGTGCTGATGGCACGACAAGATGATGATGGATAATTATCATCAGTTTGTCCAAATTTATATGATTCCAAGTAACTAATAATAATAATAATAGTAATCTTTAGTAAAGAATTATAGCGTCGAGTAATTATTCTTAATAGAATTTACGGTTATATACTATCAAGTTTTCCTATCCAATACGCATAGTTTTCATAAAAACCTGTTTGACCCCAAAATGAGACCCTAATAGGTGCTACCACGCCAAGATCAAAGTGGACCTGGGAGTTATGTTAATTAAAAGGTACTCCATATTTTCCAGACATCAAGAACTAGAGGATCACCATCAGGTGCTGTTTAGTGCCATACTAAGGGGGTACCACTTTGGTGGGGGGAAGTCTTATCCCCCTGCAAGGAATCAGTTAGCGTATTCTATGCCTAACCGACAAAGCGGGAATATATCTTGGAAAAGGGAAAATGTCCTTTCGACATCTACTCAAAATGTATTAACAACCACACAAATATACATTAAATGATTGGCTCAGTTGGCTGGAGCTGTAGAATAAATCGACTGCATCTCTGCTGAGGGGTAAGACTCCCATAACGAGTGTCCTAGATCTGGCACTAATCTATCTCATGCGGAGAACCCCTTCATTACTTTCGTCCCCAGATCAAATCTGGCCTGGCGTGGCAGCATCTGATAGGGTCTGATCTATGTATCAAATAAAACTGTATGACATTTTAACTGCGAGCAAACAACTGACTGATGCTAAATTGAATTATTTGAAATAGAACTGTTAGATCACTTAACTGTGAGCAAACAAATGAATGGTGTTTAATTGAATTGTTAGTAATACATAGCAATAATTGGAGCCATTTAACTTTGTTAACTTATGCTAAATTAATTTGTGAGAAATATAAGTGTTTGATCGTTTAACTGTGTGTATCTACAAAATGTGCTTACAAATAATATATATAGTAAAAGTTAGCGACCGTAGTCAAGGGCGACCTGAAGGCTCCCTTTTCAATAGCTACTGCACTGAGGTGTAGGGGAGGGCGCAACGTCTTTCCCTGGATTACTCCACTTTACCCTTGATTCGTACCTTATATTACTGAGTGTTAAGCAAGTACCATTTTCAATGTCTTTGGTGTGACCCGACCTGGGATTGAACCCTGGTCTCCGGGACGAACACTTTACCCACTAGGCCAATGAACCGGTTTCATATATATAATACATATGTAAAAATTGGATTTGGCATTAAATAACCAACAATGGTTGATATGCTATAAAACCAAACCACACCAAACCAAACTAAATTGTATTTGCAACGACACAAATACACACGGAATGCAGAGAGTTAGGATGTTTTATAAAGGGATTCAACCATTTTCTTGATATATTTATACTACTTTAAAGAACCGACGACTACATGCTACTTCAAATAAATGAAAGAAATTTTATAGATTAATTTAAACCAAAGTTAAATAAAACATGAATCGTGCACACACCCAAACGGAAATAAACATACATACGGATATATATATATATATATATATATATATATATATATATATATATATATATATACGAAAACCATAAGTAATTAAAAACCATTCAAACTACAAAAACGAGTAAATTAAAATCTTATTGAATACCCATTAAGTAGACCTTATGCCAGACATATTCCCAGATAAAAGTATCAAGCTGGAAACACACATACACACACACACACACACACACACACACACACACACACACACACATATATATACACACAAACATACATGTGTATACAGATACACAGAAGGAAAAAAGTAAAGAGTTACCAGTAAATTTAAAAACACACAGCTCAACACACAAAAAATCCCCAAGGCATACACTCACACACACAGAGAGAAGAAAGATAACTGTTAGTGAAACCCAAAAGCACTCCAACGCACACACACACACACACAGAACGATAAACATATCAAATATCAAAGAGGGGTAAAGCAGACCAAAATAAACACACTCCAGGAAAAGGGAGAATAACCTCTATATAAAACCCACAACCGAACCAACGGAAAAACATTCAAACTGCAAACAAGAGTGAGTTCAAGTCTCATTGAGTACCCCATTAACAAGGCCTTGTGCCACATAAGTTCTCTGACGAAAGCAACAAGCTAAAAACATATACATATATAAAACGTATGTAAAAACAAAATAAATGAATTTAAAAAATACAAATCTCTTCGTGGACCTACCTATCTTTAAAACTATTTTAAAGAAATAATTTTTTATGCACATTACTCATACAAAAAAAATGAGCACGAAGAATCATGATTGAAACTGCTTTTTATTGAAAAATCTGAGTGAAGACCTACAGACAACTAAATAGCAATGGAATGATGTCTGGACTTCTAGACGAGACGATGAGTCTGTGCCAAGTGTCAATACTGCAGTTTCAATGTTTTTATTAGCACCAATTTGGGGGGGGGAATACAAGATTGTGCTTATGTAGGACTCTCCATACTCCTCTCACCTAGCTTCATGGGACTTTTTCTTGCATCCAAAACTGAAAACTCATCTTAACGGTAAGATTTGAGAATGTGGAGGAGCTTTACAGATATCTAAAGAGAAGTTTTAAAGGTGCTCCGACCAATAGAAGACTCACTGAAATAAGTATTTTTAATATCAAGGAGACTATTTTCGAGCAAATTAATGTATCATCTCTTGTTCAGTTCTGTCTTGATACTTCAGTTGAGATACTTAAAAAAGCATATTGGTTCATTTTCCGTTGAATCCCACTTGCCGATCAGTGTCGTGAAAATAGTTGTGGTTTGTCAATGATAAGTTTTTATTCATATATGTATATATACGTACACACACACACACACACATACACACACACACACACATATATATATATATATATAAATTAAATTATAGTAAGTGGCCAACAGAGGTTAAAAACCAAATGTCGTCAATATCAAAGAGTCATCAAGTCGCGCTGATAGCATCGAGTTGCTTGACTCTCTCTCTCTCTCTCTCTCTCTCTCTCTCTCTCTCTCTCTCTCTCTCTCTCTCTTATTGCTTGTCACTTCTGGCAGATCCTCTAGACCGCATCCGGTGTCCGCACAGAACTGATATATGCTAGTCTTTGATAATCGGCAAGTAATGATGTGTCCATTTGTGAAAGTCCATTGGAGAACGTTGCTCATGAATTCGTCCTTACGTTACACGCAGTACCCAGCATGTCTTGTTCGTCTTCCCTGAATGGTTTATGAGATATGGGGTAAGTAGCTATACATTTGCTGCTTTGTGGGCTGCTGCTTCAAGGTTTTGTAGAAAATAGCACACAACATTCTTGTATAGTTAAGCATCTAACCTTTTCTCTTAGCGTTTTTATAGATCTGGTAATGCAAGCAAACGATAGTACTAACATGAACATAAATTGGAAGAAATCCAGGTTTTTTTTTAATCCGAGAGATCAGATTTTCGTACAGTCAATAACCTATCAAAAGCAGTCCATGTCTTTCCTATGCGCATGTTGACATAGATTTTAGTCGATGAGATATTGCGGCATAGGTTCGTGAATAGGTCTACTAATATCAGAGGATAGCTGTTTAATGTAGAGATAGCTCAATCTTGGTTAAAACATCTACAAAAAAAAAAAGGCTAAAATTTCTCAATGGTGCTTCTGCCAATGAAAAAATGAATGTTTTTTCTATGGGCTAAGGTTAGGGTTTATAGTTAGAGTAATCATTTTAAAATATTTCATTATATCAACAAAAGTTCTATTCTAGAGAAGAACCAAATTTTTCTCTGAATTATTTAAGATAACATTACACTAAAGGACAAACAAATGTTGGATGTGAAACAATATTTAACATGTAAGATCAATAATATCATCATCATTGGCAGCAGCAGCAGCAGCTGCAGCAGCAGATATCTTAAAAAGCCATTTCTTCTTTAGAGATTATGGTATCAGGTGCATCACAGCCTATATACTTCCATTCATCAGTAACACTAGACAATAAAGTTATTTACAACTGACTAAAAGCATTTATCTAGAGTAAATCTGCACACAGAATTATTCTAGCAAGCGCATTAGGGTTTTTTCAGTGTATAATGTTTACGTCTGGTAGACCTATAAAAGGTTTTCCTTTCACTCCTTCATATCATACAAGGCCTCGTGTAAAACAATAGCACATTGTGGGTGTGGATTCAAGTACCTTACAGATGAGTATGATTTAAGTACCTTACAAATGAGAGGTTCCACAAAGATGGAAACAAGATACTGAACTGGTTCAATCTAAATATGATGAGTTCGTAAATAAACATTAATTTTCCCCAGGCAAATTATCAGGAATGAAATGAACGTTTCATTCAGTGTTCATTTCTTTCTTTACAAATAAAGCGTCAGTAGCGTTACTTTTTTAAACAAATCGCGGGTATTACGCCTTCACTGAATCAGCGACCCCAGTTAAAATTCTTATTTGCATTTATCATTGCAGTAACGTTTGGAAACCCTTTTTATTTGTATTGATTTATTGATAGATGAGTGATATTTGCTATGCACTTGCGTCTATAGAGCATAGGAAGAATTTTGCAATCTTTTTAGGTCTGATCGAACCTTTCGGATATTATGTAAAGGTAAGTTTATATATATATATATATATATATATATATATATATATATATATATATATATATATATATATCGGGCTCACTAGCAATATTGAACAAGTCCTGGAGGCAACACACCACAAGGCACCAACTATTCGGCCACCTGCCTCCCATCACGAAAACTATCCAAGTCAGACGAACCAGACATGCAGGACACTGCTGGAGAAGCAGGGTCGTGCTCATAAGTGATGTACTCCTATGGACCCCCACATATGGCCGGGCAAAAGCAGGACGACCAGCTCGAACATACATACAGCAGCAGCTATGTGAGGATACAAGATATAGCCCTGAAGACTTGCCAGAGGCGATGAACGATTGGGAGAAGTGGCGAGAGGGGGTCAAGGATATCCGTGCCTATGGCACAACATGATGATGGATGATATCGGGCTAATGACCGAAAGGTTAGAGCGTTCGCCGATGGCTCGTGATTCAATCCCAGGTCGAGTCATACCAAAGACTCAAAAATGGTAGTTGCTGCCTCCTTGGTTTACACTGAGCATTATAAGGTATGGATCAAGGAAAAGTGGAGCAATTCAAGAAAAGGAGTAGCACCTTCCTCTATACCTCGGTGTTTTAGCTATTGAAAAAGGAGCCTTCGGGACACCCACGACTACGGTCGGACAACTTACTTGTATATATATATATATAGTTTAGACTAGTTTGGTTTACGACCAGAGGACTTCCTTTTTAATGATCTTATGTCTTTTTAGCGTTTTTGCTAGTTTCTTGTGTCAGGGTCTAGTTCATAGAGATATTGCAGTAGGTTATGTTGTCTAGCATTTTTCATCGTATCACAGGATCGTCTTAAAGGAAATTATTTATTTCTTCATTGTTGGCATTGTTTCTTTTTGTTTAGTTTAGGTGCGAAATTTATTTTGTTCGAAAAGTTTATTATTGCAGTCACTAACATACAAAACATCTTCTACAAATAACATGCTAACCAAAGAACTTCACCTATAAAAATAAAACCTCCATCAAATAAATAAATTTTGCACTCAGTCAAAACAAAAACAAATAATTCAAAAAATTATCCTCTTGAAGATGATCAATCAATTTGATCGAAAGCGATTGGTAATAAATAGAAAAGTAAAGCAAATTCTCTTTCAACTAGACGCTAATAAAAAGAAATTATCTCGAAAGCTATGGAAGAAAACATAATACAATCATAAAAAAGGTAAGAGCCATGGTCTTTAAACAAACTTGTTGAAACCGTAAAATGCTACCAATATAGACACTATATATATATATATATATATATATAAGTGATACGACTTAGATGAATGATATTCATTTTTAATTTTTAATTATTCTTAACTAATTTCCAGTTGCAAGAACATAAATAGAAGATAGAATGCTACTGGGGTGAATCAAAAGTTTTGCAATAATGGTAGAAGAAGCAATTGATGTATACTCGTGCCCAAGCCGACCGAGCAATACAAATGGCAAGTAGCATTCGGAAAATATTAAGCAAGTTTGGCATCTTCCAATCCATTGTGGTTCATCATCTTAACTACCTCGGCAAAAGCATCCATAGATGTCGAATTGTGCCTAACGTACTCCCAAAATATTGCACAATTTTTGACTTACCCTAGTATTTTGCCCAGTCGGCTGGTGCTGTAGAATACACCGTTTGCATCACTGCAGAGGGGTAAGACACCCAACGAATGTCCTGAATTGACACAAAACGATCTGATCGTGATGTTCCAGTAATTCTGGGGCTTTGGGGAATAAGGAGCACCCCTTCACTGCCATTGCTCCCAGGTGCATTCTGGCCCGGAATGGTAGCACCTGATAGGGCCTTATCTATGGGTTAAATAGAACTAAACTGCATACTTATGCTAAACTGAATTGTTTGAATTCGAACTGTTTGACTACACTGAATAGCTTGAAATAGAAATATTTTTGACAATTAAGCTGGACTTAGATTTAAACTGCGTGCTTATGCTAAACTGAATTGTTTGAAATGGAACTGTTTTTGACATTGAAACTCTACTTACACAAAACTGAATTGTTTAACGTGGAACTGTTTTTGACATTTAACCGTGTGTTAACAAAATTTGTTCTTATACAAAACTGAATTAGCTGAATTAGAACTGTTTGAATAAACTGAATAGCCTGAAATAGAAATGTTTTTGACAATTAAACTGTGTACTCGTTCTGAACTGAATTTTTTGAAATAGAACTAACTATTTGCATAAAAAAGGATTTGGCGTTAAATAACCTACAAAGGTTGATATGCCAAGAACCAACTAACCAATCATCACCTTAGTATTATCTCAAATACTCTTCTCTTCGATGGAAATTTGACAAGTTTGACGTAAAAGACGGCTGCCAAGAAATACAGACTTCCCTTAAGAAAAGAAAAGGAACATCTGTTTGAAACTGATTATCGCTAGTTGGCAGCAGGGACAGCAGTGGGTAACGTTACCGGTCATGTCAAAAGTTGTAACACACACAATACGAAACGACTCTTTTTCATAATAGGAAGGTTTGTTACTAACTCTTTTTCGTAGTAGCCGCAAAACGAGTGAGATTAAAGGATTTTTTTGAGTCTCTTTAAGTCGACAGACAAAACAAAAAAGTTGGGGACGAAAAAATCGACAGAAACATAGTTACTAAGCGAGTCGAAACGGACAACCATAGACTTAGGTAATTCCGCTTCTTCACCGACACTGCTTCACCTGGGCATGTGCACTGTAAGCTGCGACCAACCCCGACTTCTGACATCTCCAATTCGCCGCCTCCACCTCCTTCAACTTCTACTGCAACTCCCAACTCTTACTGACTTTGCCTCTTAAAAATCTTCTTATATATATTCCTTTAATTATTCTATGTACTAATCTTTTGATTACACGTAATCACTAAAACTTTTTAATGAAACGCCATAGTTAATATCAGCTGACATCCATCCAAATGTTTATCTTTAATATCTTGCTTACAGCTGATTTCAAAGCAAACCTTGTCAATTTCTTATTTTGACAGGAACTGACAAGCGAATGCAAAAGAAGGTCAACCCAAGTTCTGACCTTTAGAAATCAAAAACCTGCAACAGTTTTTAGCTTGTACACAATTTATCACTAAAATAATCAATTAAAATTCCTAATTATAAGTGTTACATGACTTGACAGGGTTTCCAAGTTTACCTCCATTTTGGGTAAATTTCAGAACGAAACTCAATGGAAAGAAGTTTTTCATCCGACTCCTTACGAAGCCAGAATGTGACACAATGTCGATTTAATGTGGGTCGCTGGGCACTTTTTTAAATTTCTAAAATTTGGTCGGTATTCCATCCAAGGGTACCTCAGGCACCAGGCAATAAATCAGCTGTTTGCTTCTTTTAACTGAAGGGGCAAGTGCCATGTTTAGGCGAAGGCTTTTTAAAAATAAAACCGATATAGAGAAGCAGTCCACTAAAACCAGAATTTCTTCCAGTTCCCAGATCGCATACGTCAATTTGTGTGCGTGTGTGTGCGTATATATGTGCGTTTGCGTATTTTATATATATATATATATATAATTATTGTCGTTCACAGACAGACTGTTTCGTTGCATCACAACTCATCTGTGCGGTTAGACACACAGGACGCTTCAAGCTGGAATTGAAACCCGCCCAACTTTACATTAGACTAAGTAACATATCACTCAGCCATCAGACAACATACGTCAGCTCGGCAATAATAAGGCATTGTGTAGTAGCTTTCGCTTGTTTACATTTTGCCGTACTGGATACGAGAGTGCTCAATTCTTACGAAGAGCTTTGCATTGCCCGAGTTACAGCCGTTAATTCCCTCCTCAGAGTGCTCGATCACTCGGGGGGAGCATATACGAGGTGCCTTCAATAAGTTTCCAGACTTTTTTGTACAGGCATTTAAAATTGTATAGACTCTTGAAAATTCGATGTTATTGCTATACATCTTATGATAAGACAAACCAATTTTTATGATTTCAAGTTCAAATGAACAGCTACAGCAGGAATTGGAATACACCCTACTAAAACCTGATTGTCACTGCTGGTGAATTTCAAAAATGCAATCTGGACGTGAGGACACTTTAGAAGATGATATGCAATAAAATTGTGTTTTAAACTTAGAAAAATGCCACAGAAACGTACAGAATGCTTCAGACTGCTTTTCGACCATCTTGCATGAATAGAGCATGAGTTTTTGAGTGGCATAAGAGATTCAAGGAAGGCAGGGAGTCTGTGAGCGATGATGAGAGGTGTGGGAGGAGTAAGGAAGTCAGAACACCAGAGTTGATTGGCCAAATAAAGAATTTCTCGGATAAGGATCGTCGTGTGTCTATAGAGACAATAAGTGCACAGTTTGATGTCAGTGTAGGAACTGTGCACACAGTTATTCGCGAGGAACTGAATATGCGAAAGATTTCCGTGAAGTTTGTCCCAAGGGTGCTCAGAGAATATCAGAAAGAAAGACGTTGTCATGACAGTAGGGAGATGATCGAGCTGATCAATTCAGATCCCGCAGTTTTGATGCTCTGGTGACCTACGATGAAAGCTCGATCTACTGCTATGACCCAGAGACCGAGAGACAGAGTTTCTAGTGGAAGCATGCTGGCTCTCCCAGACCCAAGAAGGCCAGACAGAGCAAATCCACGCACAAACTTTTGATGATCCCTTTTTTGACAGCACTGGCATGATCTACATGCACTGGGTTCCCACTGGACAGACAGTCAACAAGGAATACTATGCTGAGGTTTTAAGGGAGTTCAGGAAGAGATTCTGTCGGAAGAGGCCAGTGGCATTTCCACCAGGACAATGCACCAGTCCACAACTCCATCCTTGTCACAGACTATTTGACCAAGATGGACATCAAGACAATTACTCGCCCTCCCTATAGTCCAGACCTTGCTCACTGTGACTTTTGGTTATTTCCTAAGGAAAAACTTGGAGGCTGTCGTTATGAGACAATTGAGGAGATAAAAGAGGCTGTGACGAAGGTCATTGACACGCTCACACAAGACGACTTCCATGGGGCATTCCAGGAACGGTACAAGTGCATTACAGCCGGAGGAGATTACTTCGAAGGGGAATAGAGTTTCATGTGTGTACTATCAATAAAAGTGCCCCTTCGAAAAAATCTGGAAACTTATCTTATGAACTTTGTATATATATATAAGATTTAAAAACAAAACCGTCTGAATCAATAAAATACAGCGCTATGTAAACAATGATATGATATGAAATAAAACTTGGTAAAACTCATGACTGGGTTTAATTTTGTTGACCTTCAGATACTATAGTATCAACACGTGTCAATCCGTTTAATTTGGCTGAATAAATATCTGTTCTCCATATTAATATTTTAATTATGTGATTATTATGTGGCAAACTTACAAAGTCACACTGTTCAATATATATATATATATATATATATATATATAAGAGAGAGAGAGAGAGGAACCATTAGGAGTCATTTCTTACAATAAAAAATTTTCATCAGGAGATTATTTTTTTCTCTTATTTATGTACGTAAGGGATTTTTTGCTTTTGTTTAAATAAACAAAGAAATAATAGTAATAAAAAAATAGTTCTGCAGACGTGAGGAGATTTGCTTTCACTAAATACTCTAGTGAACTACCACCAGCTAACGATGGTGTGAAGAACTCGCAAGGAGTGAACATACAAACGGATCACCTCGACCAAACGACCAGACCTTATTATTATCAACAACAAAAAATGCGAACTAGCAAAATTGTGGACTTTGCCGATCCGGCTGACCACAGAGTAAAATAAAAGAAAGTGAAAGGAAGGAAGGATAAGTACCTCGACCTTACTTGGGAATTGAAAAAACTGTAGAACTTGAAACTAACGTTTATACCAATTAGAATTGGTTGTCTTGGTACAGTCACCGAAGGATTGATAAAGGGACTGGAGGACTAGGAAACAAGAGGACGAGTAGAGACCATCCAAACTACTACACTATTGAGATCAGCCAGAATACCGAGAAGAGTCCTGGAGACTTGAGGAGACTTGCTATCACTCTAATTTCAGTGAAAGATCATCAGCTTACGCTGATATGAAAAACTCTCAAGGAGTAAATAATAATAATAATATTGTTTACCTTGCTGCACCGGCTGACCACAGAGTAAAGTTGAAAGAAAGCGAAAAGAATGATCGGTAACTCGGCCTTCCGAGGAAATTAAAAAAAAAAACAGTAGAACATGAAAGTGACGATTATACCAATTGTAATTGGTACTCTTGGTAGAGGGACTTGAAAATAAGAGGATGAGTAGAGACCATCCAAGCTACAGCATTACCGAGACCGGCCAGAATACTGAGAAGAGTCCTGGAAATTTGAGGAGACTCGCTTTCACTCAAACTTCAGTGAAAGATCATCAGCTAACGCTGGTGTGAAAAACTCTCAAGGAGTAAATAATAATAATAATAATAAATTCTCAAGGAATAATAATTATAATAATAATAATAATAATAATCAATTAATAATAATAATAATAATAATAATAATACGAAGAAGAAGAAGAAGAAGAAGAAGAAGAAGAAGAAGAAGAAGAAGAAGAGCAATCCTACACTAAGAAGATATAGAAAAAAAATTATCAAAATTTGGGCAGAATCCGCTAGATTTAAACCAAGCCAAAGACTAGCTGACCAAGTTCGAATGATATTAAAGAAAGGCTGGTTTTTCGGACCTTGAGATACAAGAAATATACCAACAAGTAAATAAGGAGGAATATCAACAAAATTCCCCGAACCGAATCTAAACTCTAAATGCTAAAAAGCAAGAGCCTCCAAAGCGAATTGAAATGCAGAATACTGAAAACCGAAACACCACACACCTCAACACCTTAAAACAAACGTTAACACAAGAAGATAAAATAAAAGTAGTTAATAAAGAAAACCTTGAGTGAAAAGAAAACTACATTACCATTCCTTCGGAAACAAGACCGGAAAAACGTTAAGGTCGGAACCTAAAAGATAAAATGTTTTACCAAATTTCTCAGAGGATATCGCTGTATATCTCAGAGGATATCGCTAATTTATACCGGAGCGAAATTAGCAGGTGATAAAATCGGGGTACCCCCACGAAACCCGAATAAAATACAAAACCTGTAGAGGAAATGAAGCTAGAAGAAGTAAAGAAATTACAACAAGCGAAGTTACAAAGGAAGGAAGAAATGTTTTGGTATGAAAAGTCCAAAGCAAAACGCCAGAATAATCTAGCAATACAACTTGAAGAGATAAATCAAAAGATATTAGCGAAAAAACGGAAACTTAAAAGATAATGAGACAGGGTCAAGTAATACAAACAAAACAGAATTTTCCAAATTAATGAAAGAAAATTCTACCAACAATTAGAAGGAAAATGCACGAGGACATACTGACAACCAGATGCAAATAAAGCAAAACTATTTTCGAATAAAATGTACGAGCGGTGAGAACAGTAAGGCTGAATGGATACATTACATGGAAAATATTATTACAAGGACTCGAAGAAGACGCAGAGGTGACAATACATCTGGAATCGCTCAAAGCAACATTGAAAAAAGTACGTAATTGGAAAACGCCTGGCCTTGATAGTAAACATGGATTCTGGTCTTACAATTCTCGTCTATCCCAGACAGATTGGGTTTTGCGTAGTTGATTTGAAAAGACAAATATAGTTGAATGGAAAACAAATTAGAAGGCTACCCTCACGGCATTTTTTTTTTGCAAAAAAAAAGATATGATTATTTTAAATTTTATAAAAAAACTTCTCTTTCAGATTTTAATTCATTGTAGAATGATTACCCATTCCAAGGAAAGTTAACATTGGAAAAGACAAATAATATAACAGGCTGAATTATTATCATTTTTTTTTTTACTTCGTTGGTTTTTTCTTTTAATTTTTGTTACGGAAATGAGTGATCAATCAACATTGAATCCGAATATAAAAGTAAACCCCCACTTTATGAAATGTAATTTTTTTCTCGAAAACTAAAAAATATTGCAATTATTTTGAAGGTATTTGTTCAAATCACACAACAAAAATTACTAAAGAGTTTTTTTCTCGGGTGAACTTGAACAGATATACAAATAGATTTGTTTGTTTTGGTTTGATTTTATGGGATATCAACCATTGTAGGTTATTTAACGCGAAATACATTTTTATACATATAAACAGTTTGTTTTTTGTTTGTTTTTTCAAACAATTCAATTTAGCATAAGTACAGTTTTTTGTTTACCCAGAGTTAAATGTTAAAACAGTTCTATTTCTAAAAATTCAGTTTAGCATAAGTGCACGGTTTAGTTCTATCTGATCCATAGGTAGGAACCTGTCGGGTGCTACCCCTTCGGGCCAGAGTGAACCTGGGAGCAATGGCAATAAAGGGGTGCTCTGCATTTACCAAGGCTCCAGCGTTACTGGAGCCTCACCATCAGATTGTTTAGTGCTATATCAAGGACACTCGTTGGGAGAGTCTTACCCCTCTACAGAGATACAGTCGATGTATTGTACAGCCCCAACCGACAGGGACAATATACAAATAGAATATCAATATTTTTATATTTATATTATCGAGAAATGCTACAGAGCACTGCCTAAAGCACATATCATCATGTCAGCGCGTCGAATTCGAGTTTCATTTTAATGAGCAATGGCAAAATAAGCGTGAATGATGCATACATCGTTCTTCCTGTTGTCAGTCATAAGGATATGACCACACCAGCACGCGTGATTGATTTCTACACAAAGAGACTCATCTGTGCCTTACTGGGGTTGCATTTCAGCCTCCTCAATTTCTTCCGCCACATGAAAGATTTTGAAGTGATGTCTTTCAAATGAGCCTATTTCCCAATTTGATGAAGTGAACTGATACAGATAGATGAGAAAAGATAGTGTCCAAGCTTGGGACGGATTTTAGAAGAAAGAAAGACGAAATAAAGCAAGATAGGACAGTGCATAGAAATTTAACTGTGATGGTTTCGTTTTGTCTAATGGCATATCAGTCTTCGTGGGTCGTTTAATTCCAAAGTCATCTCCATGAAAGGATGATAGTGTGACTATTAAGCCTATAGTTGGGGGATATGGAGGTTCATTCCTTTTCCAAGGGTCTTAGTGCGAAAGTGAACGCAGTAGCACAACTGAAATTCGAACTCGCCTACCACAATGTCACAATCCAGCATGTTAGCCAGTACGGCACGAAGACTCTCCCCAAATATGAATGTTGATATCAATGTTCATGTCATTGATATAAACTTTGCTTAAGATGGAGTAAAAATAGTTTATTGCTGTGTTGGTAGAACCGAGAACACTTTGACTGTATCCTCTGTACTCTCACCCCAACAAGAACGGTGTCCTTGGTGTGACACTAAACTGAATCTGATGTGGAAGCTCCAATTCTGGATATTTGGAAAGATTAGTGTCCCCTCTTTTGGCATTACTCTTGGGTTTAATCTGATGTAAATATAAACCTACTATCAATAATTTTTCCTCACCTTTAGGCACAAAATAACCCAAGACAGGTTGACATGCCGTTAATAGTTTAAACGGAGTATAGAATGAATTACGTTTGGTCATGGATATAAAAAGTGCTTGGTGAGGGAAAAGATTTTAGTATTTC
This sequence comes from Sepioteuthis lessoniana, assembly GCA_963585895.1. Classification (NCBI taxonomy): domain Eukaryota; kingdom Metazoa; phylum Mollusca; class Cephalopoda; order Myopsida; family Loliginidae; genus Sepioteuthis; species Sepioteuthis lessoniana. The sequence goes on along the minus strand of OY757923.1, from coordinate 78,331,054 downwards.
AATATCTATTGCTCAAATAATAACGCCAGGAAAAATAACTTCAGTTTTGTGCCTGAAAAGGTTTCCAACATCGCCCATAAATAAGTACACCCTTACCAACAATTTAATGAAAAGTCAGTTTTTTTTCTAAATCCTGACTATTCAAGCTTTTAAATTCACTAATCACAATCTGATTACAAGTCGAAACAGGATCATGTAAATGTTAATTCATTTATACAAGAAATCACGTCAGTGATGAACTATCTTTAGTAAAGCTTTACAACATGGACGGAGAAATTAAGAGATATCTGGACATTTGTCGGTCTCTCATTTAAATTAGGGCTTCTAAAACTTTTTACTTGATGTACCCCTTGTAACCAAAATTAATTTCCACTCAAATAACCAAATGGTTGGTTGGCTTGTTGATTGGTTGGTTTTTACGGCATATCAACCTGTTTCGGGTTATTTAACGCCAAATTAAGTTTGGTTTAGTTTGGTTTTATTTTATGGCATATGAACCATTATAGGTTGCGTATATTTTTATACATATACACAGTTCAATTTCCAACAATTCAGTTTTACCTAAATACACAGTTTAAATGTAACAAAGTGTACTATTTCCAAGAATTCAGATTAGCATAAGTACAGTTTTTATTCTCACACAGTTAAATGTCAAAGCAGTTCTGTTTCTAACAATTCAGTTTAGTTTTATTTGTCCTATAGATTGGACCATATTAGGTGCTACCATTCCGGGTCAGAGTTGACCTGGGAGCCATGGCAATAAAGGGGTAATCCGCATTCTCTAAGCTCCAGCATTATTGGAACGTTACCATTAGATTGTTTAGTACCATATCCATAACACTCTTTGGAGGAGTCTTACCCCTCTGCAGAGAAGTAGTCGGTATATTCTGCAGTCTCAGCAGAGTGGGCCACGGAACATTCATTGGGTAGTCTTACTCCTCTGAAGGGAATTAGTCGGTATATTCTACAGCCCCAGAAGACTGGGCCTCAGGACACTCTTACCCATCTGCAGAGAATAGTCTCTATATTCTGCAGCCCAAGCAGACAGGGCCTCAGGACACTTTGGGGGTAGTCTTACCCCTCTACAGAGAAGTGGTCTGTATATTCTACAGCCCCAGCAGATTGGGCCACAATACACTTGTTGGGGGAGTGTATCTCTGCAGAGGGGTAAGACTCCCCCCAATGAGTGTCCTGTATATAACACTAAACAATCTTATGTTGAGGATACCGTAATGCTGGAGCTTTGAGAAATGCAGAGTACCCCTTCATTGCCATCGTTCTCAGGTCTCATGTTAGCCCACAATGGTAGCATCTGACAGGGTCTTATCTATGGGTCAAATAAAAATAAACTGTGTTCTTATGCTAAACTCGATCGCTTGAAATAAGAACTGTTTTGATATTTAAACTACGTACTTATGCTAAAGTGATTTGTTTGAAACGGAACTGTTTTTGAACTTTACGTTGTGTACTTATGTTAAACTGAGTTGTTTGAAATCGTTTATACGTACAAAAATGTATATGGAATCAAATAACCTACAATGGTTGATATGCCATAAAACCAAAACAAACTAAACCAAATCTACAAAATGTTGTTCTAGATAATACTCAATAAATGTTCCAATAAATTTGCTCCACTAAAAAAACAACAACAAATTTATCTATAAAAATGGCTCTGCAAATATTTGTCAACAATTTTTTTATTTTAACCCCCCAAAAAAAAGAATAATCGCTGGACACGATGAAGATTTCTTGACAAAAAAAAATTCCAAAATGCCTCCACAGAAAAATTTCCTCACTAAAAAATTACTCTTATAAAACTTAATAGTCATTATTATTAGCCTTATTGTCAATGCTATATAGTATAATTATCATTATAATAGTAATTATGGTGCTTTTCAGACACCCACATACATAGAGAGACAGACAGACAGACAGACGAAGAGATTCACGTTGTTTTCTAGATTAAGATACTGGCGGTAATCTTAATCGGATCACAATGATCACATATACAGAAACTTTGCTAATTTTTCCTTTTAGCCAATGAATATTTCACCCAAGTCCTACGAAGAATGGTAATACCTTATAAAAATTAATTAAGAGTATGGGGTAAAAACTTTCTTTCAATCTGATTGTTTTTGACAAGTCATTGACGCAAAAAACAGCTATTTTGACGTCACAATCACACACCGAGATAGGGGAATGCTGACAGTTTTATATTTACGAAAGGAACACACACACACACACACACACACACACACACAGATGTGTATATGTATATATATATATATATATATATATATATATAAATTGTTGGTACATGCAAATTTAAAGAGGCAAATACTAAGAGACATATGCAAAAATAGGAGATTTACAATATGTAGAAATTCTAATTAAAATTGCCAGGGCTCTTTTATCTGAGATTTATCAAGTGACAGGCTTCAGAAGTCGTTTAAAAAAACAATGTAAATAAGATTAAATAAAATTTGTATTTTACTTTATATGTCTTCTCTATGCAAACAAAACCCCAAGCACTCTCTAAATTTATTAGGATATATCTCTTGCTTGACTCAGGATAATTTTTTCCTCTTCCCCCTGGTCTTGCTATCATTTTCATTTTCACCCCATCCCATTTTATTTTTAAACGACTTCTAAAAGCTGTCACTTGACAAATCTCAGATAAAAGGGCCCTTGCGATTTCAATAAAATTTCTACACATTATAAATCTCATTTCTAAATAACCAACAATGGTTAATATGCCACCTCTTAGTATTTGCCTATATATATATATATATATAGAGAGAGAGAGAGAGAGATTGACAGAGAGAGAGAGAGACGGATTTATTAGAATTCATGTGATTCAGTAATAGTTATGGTGCTTGTTTTATAAGCTGTTGCGAATAATTAAAACTTTTTTTAAACTTGAATCACAGCATCGATTAACATATTAAAGAAGCGTTGCGATATGAATTACTATATTTCTTACTGGGTGCTTCATGAACACATTTAGGTAGTGAAGAATTCTTACATCTCTCTCTCTCTCTCTCTCTCTCTCTCTCTCTCTCTCTCCACACACACACATCTCTCTATATACGTTGACATACCTTTATTATTCACACACACACACACACACATTGGCATGATGGTTAGAGTGTTCGCCAATGGTCCAGGAGACCTGGGTTTTTTAAAAAAAAGAAGGGTACTTGATATCTCATTGCTTAACACTCAACAATATAAGGTACCGATCAAGGGTAAAGTGGACTTATCTAGGGAAAGGAGTAGCACCCTCCCCTACACCTTGGTGTAGCAGCTATCGAAAAGGGAGCTTTCGAGTCACCCTCGACTACGGTCGCCAAGTTTACTTTCATCATCATCATCATGTCGTACCGCTAGCACGGATATCCCTGACCCTCTCTCGTCACTTCTCCCTATCGTTTATCGCCTCTGGCAAGTCTTCAGGGCTACATCCCATATCCTCACATAGCTGCTGCTGTATGTATGTTCGAGCCGGTCGTCCCGCTTTTGCTCGGCCATATGTGGGGGTCCATAGGAGTACATCACTTATGAGCTCGTTCCTGCTTCTCCAGCAGTGTCCTACATGTTTGGTTCGTCTAACTTTGATAGCTTTCCTGATGGGAGGTAGGTGGCCGTATAGTTAGTGCCTTGTGGGGTGTTGCCGCCAGAACTTGTTCAACATTGCTTGCAACATTCTTGTGTAATTGGCGTCTAGCTTCTTCTCCAGCTGTTTTGTTAGCGTCCAAGTAGTGCATCCATACAGCAGTATCGACACGACCGCTGCCTAGAAGAAACTGCGTTTCATTTTATCGGTCAGGTCTGATTTCCATATGATCGATAGTCTATCGGTAGCTGTCCATGCCTTCGTGTCGATGTCTTTTTCGGTTGATGCGATACTGCTTCCTAGGTAGGTGAATTTGTCTACCAGTTTCAGAGAGGTTCCCTCTAGTGTGGAAATGTTGCCTGTTTGATTAAAGCACATATATTCAGTTTTGTGTGCATTGACATGGAGGCCAATGCCTGCGGTGGCTTGTTCCAAACTATGCAGTAGTGTTTCGGCTTGGTTCGGTGTATTTGCCAGTATCGCTATGTCATCGGCGTAGTCGGCGTCGGTAATTGTTTTTGCTGGGTACCTTCTGCTTTACTTATATATATATATATATATATAATGCGATGCTAAGGAGGTAATGGGCATTGCGAACCGAGTTCGAAACCTGAATGACGCTGTTTGTATTTTACATGGAGCTTTTGTCCTTGGGAAATGTATAAATCCAACTATTCTCCCTCAAGCTATGACTAAATAGTAGGGTAGACTGCACTCTTTATCTTTGGCATAGAAACCAGTCAAGGAGACGACATAGAAGTAATATGGCGACTGAAGATTGAACTTGCTTGCAACGATCTCCATTCCAACACATTATCCATTTCATCGGGAGACTCCCTGCCCCCACAAATAGCAGATGAGTCTCCGTTTCACTTCGCGCAAAAACCCTTTGAAAAGGTCTGAACCCATCGGTTCCCTCACTCCAGATATAGATAAATAGTTGGACTGACTGAGTTCTTTAATGTTACTTTTTGTGATTATTTATTGCCAGAAATCGTCGTAGGAAATGAACACGGCGACACGAGTTCAAATCCTGGACGAGACTGATTGCATTTCACATACCACTAATACACTTGGGAAAGGTATGAATCCAATTATTCTTCCTCCATCTATGGGTAAATAGTAGGGCAGACTAGGTTCTTCAGCCTTGGTGAGGCAACTAGTCTAGGAGAAGGAAAACTCTGAATTCAAACCTGTTAAACTCCGCTTAAAAACTGACCTTGTGTCATATCCTGCCCGAGCGGAGGGGTTGGTAAATAGGATTATTGCCTGAAACCACAGAATTGGAGGAAAGAAGACAAACCTCAACATTGAATAACCCAACCAGATTTGACATGCCATAAAACACCTTAAACCTCTGTCAGAATTGGCACTACCTTTTTACACTAGCTTGCTTAGTTATGCAACCAATCTAGAAGGAAAACTCTGAAATCAACTGTCACGTCCTGCTCACGGTGGATATATATATATATATATATATATATATAAATATATATATATATATATATATATACGCTAAGGTTATATGCTTACATACTAACATGATACATTAGCACGCACAGAGCCATGTGCATATGCATTACGGCACCTGAATTTGTATACCCAGAAAAGCTTATAGTGTCACATTACCGTGAACGATGGAAATTGCAAATCAAAATTCAACTGTGTCAGGCTACGGTCATCGATCTGTCTTCGAACATATAAATCTATAGAAAAAAGACGTCAATTTGATTCGATATCTTATTTGTATTGAAGAAGAATTTGAAAAGGAAACTATTCGACCAGATGCGAGGTTTTGATCAAAAAGAATCGAGATCAAAACATTAAATTTTGTTGTATAAATGTGTGCACGTCAGTGGAACATATATACGAGGATCATTATATAAGTTTCCAGACTTTTTTCGTAGGGGCACTTTTATTGATAGTACACACATGAAACTCTATTCCCCTTCCAAGTAATCTCCCCCGGCTGCAATTCACTAGTTGTACCGTTCCAACAACTCCTGGAAGGCACCATGGAAGTCCTCTTGAGTGAATATGTCAATGACCTTCGTCACAGCCTCTTTCATCTCCTCAATGGTCTCATAACGACAGCTTCTGAGCTTAAGGAATAAGCAAAAGTCACAGGGAGCAAGGTACGTATAATCATAAGTGGGCGTTGAGAAGTACGAGCGAGCCAGTGTCGATTCAAGTAAAGATGTAGTATGTTGTTTTTACGCCATGTCAACTCTTTTGGTGTCATTTAATGTCGAGTTTAGAATGATTTCTAGCAATTGATCCTCATTATGAACAATCATCATTATCATCATCATCAAGTCACGCTGCTTGAACATATTTACCGGACTCTCTCTCTCTCTCTCTCTCTCTCTCTCTCTTCATACGTCTCTTTTATAGTTTGGGACGAGCTGCAGCAGGCATTGGCCTCCATGTCAATGCGCACAAAACTGAATATATGTATTACAACTAAACGGGCAACATTACCACATTAGACGGAGCCTCTCTGAAACTAGTAGACAAATTCACCTACCTAGGAAGTAGCGTCTCATCAACCGAAAACGACATCGACACACGACTGACGAAAGCATGGACGGTTATAGATAGGCTCTCAATCATATGGAAATCAGACCTGACCGATGAAATGAAGCGCAGTTTCTTCCAGGCAGCGGTTGTATCGATACTGCTATATGGATGCACTACATGGACGCTAACTAAACGGCTGGAGAAGAAACTTGACGGCAACTACACAAGAATGTTGAGAGCAATATTGAACAAGTCCTGGCGACAACACCCCACGAGACACCAACTGTACGGCCACCTGCCTCCCATCACGAAAACTATACAGGTTAGACGAGCCAGACACGCCGGACACTGCTGGAGAAGCAAGGACGAGCTCGTAAGTGACGTACTCCTATGGACCCCCACATATGGCCAAGCAAAAGCAGGACGACCAGCCCGAACTTACATACAGCAGGTATGTGAGGACACGGGATGTAACCCAGAAGACCTGCCGGAGGCGATGAATGATAGGGAGAAGTGGCGAGAGATGGTCAGGGATATCCGTGCTGGCGGCACGACATGATGATGATGATGATGATGCAGCTCAGTTCTATTTGACCTGTAGATAGGACTATATCAGATTTAGATAAGTTCTTGTTGGTCGACCAACACTGGCACGTCCTAGGGCGCCCCGGGTAACGTAATGGTTAGCAAGCTAGTACTAGCAAACCTGCACGGGTGAGTTCGAGTCTCATTGGGTGCCCCATTCATATGGCCTTGTGCCATATCTAAGCAAAAAAAAAAAGCTTAGTAAATTACAACACTGGCACATCCATGTGTAGGGATCTATAGAAGAACATCAGTTATGAATTCATCCTTGCTTCTCCAGTTGTGTTCTGCATGTCTTGTTCGTCTTATTTGGATGGTTTACGAAATAGGAGGTAAGTAACCGTGCAGCTGCTGTTTCGTGGAATGTTGCTTCCAGGATTTGTTCAATATAGATCGTAGCATCTTTGTACAGTTCCCATCTAGCTTTTTCTCGATGCGTTTTTTTAGCGTCCATAAGGAGCATCCGTACAGTAGCATTGACGCAACCACTGCTTGGTTGAAATCCCGTTTTATTCAATCGGATAGATCAGGCTTCCATATGATCGGTAGCCTATCAATACGTTAAATAATAAGAGAATACAGAAAACTGACAGTAAAAGGAATGCCAGAGTAGGCATGACTGGTTGAGAAAGGTGAGCAGCTAGAAACTATGCAAGAGATTATTATATGACTTAATGAACATATAACGTATATGCACAAACCCGAATCTGTACAAGAAAATAATACCCATAAATTATTTTTTAAGAAGCAAATCTCGGCCAGAAGATCAGACGTTAATTAACAAGAACTTGTTATCTGGTGGGTTTTGCTGTTTCTGCAGACCACAGAGTGAAAATAAAACAAAGTGAAAAGAGAGACAAATACTTGGATCTTGCCAAAGAGCAGAAAAGGCTGTTGAACATGAAGGTGACAGTGATACCAATTGTAGTTAGTGCACTTGAAATGATCTCTGAAGGCCATGAAAAGAGACTGAAGCAAATGGATATCAGTGGGTGAATCGAGACCGTCCACCCATAGCACTGTTAAGACTGGCTAGAATCCTAAGAAAAGTCCAGGAAAATTGAATGGACAAGCTGTCACTGAGAAATCAGTTAGAATTGGATAGAAAAACTCATGATGAGTTAATTGATAATAATAATAGCTTCATGTCACTATTTTTCAAATGAATACGGTGGTCACCTGGTGGCAATGAAGGGGTGATTCTACTTGCCTCAGTGTTCAAGGACTTGAGCAGCACTGCCGGATTCAGTTTAGAGTCATATTAACGGCACAATGCCTATTTTCAGTTGTTTTTCATCCGCAGACAATATTGTTTGATCTGTAGTTTCAATAGATTTTTTTAATCCGTAGACTCAATATTTTTATCAAGTTTCAACATCTCTTGATCTGCAGACTCGATACATTTTTTATCCATAGACTCGATACTTTTTAATCTACAGTTTCAACAAGTTTCGATCCATAGATATAATACTTTTTCATCCGCACAGTCATTACTTTTGATCTACAATTTCCACATTTTCTGATTCGCTGACTCAATACTCTATTTTCCGCAGAATCAATAGTTTTTATCTACAGTTTCAACAGGTTTTGATTCGTATACTTAATACTTTTTCATCCATACACTCAATACGTTTTTATCCGTAGATTTAACATCTTTAGATCTACAAACTCAATATTTTTCATCTGTAGATTCAACATCTTTTGATCAGCAGACTCAATACTTTTTGACCTACAATTTCAATATCTTTTGATCCGTAGACTCAGTACTATTTTATCCATTGACTCGTTTCTTTTTTATCAACACTTTTCACACGTTTTGTTCCGCAAACAATACATTTTTATCCGTACACTCATTACTTTTTTATCTACCATTTCTTCATTTTTTGATTCTCAAACTCAATACTTTTTCACCCGTAGATTTAATATCTTTTGATCTGCAGACTCAATACTTTTTTATCCGTAGACTTATTATTCATCAGTTTCCACATTTTTAAACCACAAACTCAATACTGTTTTTTTCTGTAGACTGAACATTTTCTGATCCGCAGACTCAATACCTTTTGATCTACAGTTTCAACATTTTTTGATCCGCAGACTTGATACTTTTTAATACGTAGATTCTGTATTTTTTATCTACAGTTTCAACATATTTTGATTTGCAGTCTCAATACCGTTTCATCTGTATGCTAAATGCTTTTCACTCTACAGTTTCAACATCTTTTGATCCGCAGACTCAATACTTTTTCATCCATACACTCAATACATTTTGATCTTCAGCTTTTTTACAAAACAGGATAGCACAAATACAGCCTCCACCATACTGACCAGACCTAGATCAATGTGACTTAATTTTCTTGTTTCCTAAATGGTTGACGACATGAAAGATATTAAAGGAAATATGACAGGACAGTTCCACATCATATCCAAAGAGAAGTTTCAGATTCTTCGACCACCGAGAAAGTCGGTGGAACAGATATGCTGAATTCGTAGGTGTGACGGCAAATTGACTAAAATCCCAAAACGGGACTTTATTTTCGCACGTGCGAAGACGGGGCAGGTTGGCACTTGATCCCCTATAGAATAAGTCCTCGTTCAGAGTTTTTCTCTCAGGCATATAAGACCTGGCATATTACGTGAGGGATCAATTTTTAGAGCCAGACTGACCGCCGCTGGCAAGGGGTTCCAAATTTCACACTATCACACACCCACCAGGCCGCTAAACTTCCTTCCCCTCGACTATGGAAGAATATGGACCTATAGGTCTTAGTCGTAATAATATTATATTGTAGTTGTCGGCAACTCCGGTTTCCCGTGTGATATTTTAGGAATTAATAGGACAATTCTAAGCAAGATAACATAAGGCGAATAGAAGCTAAAAAGGAAATGTGACAACAACAAATTCGTAGTAGAACAGCAAAGAACAACATAGACCACATGGTAACATAAAAATACATGAATTCCTTTACTACAGTTATATACACTTTCAAAGTGTCAAAACATATAATTGGACAGTCCACGAATATAAATGTCTTTTCTTGACTTCTGTTTTTCTTCAAATTGAGAGAGAGAGAGAGAGAGTGGCATACAAAATTTGGGTATGAAGAAAAATGGCCCCAAAGTTACTTATCTTATTTTTCTTCTTTCACGGGCTAATAGACTTTGTTCTGTTTTTAATACACTGGCTTGAAGAACCTGGGGTCCTTCGTGTCTCAGTAATTCTTTTGTCTTCCACCCGGAGTAAAATGGCTATGGTTCGTCTGCCCGCTACCAACCCTGCTCAAAAACTGCCTTTCTTCCTATTTACTTCCGCTGAGGGGAAGGGGTCCCCACTTCCGTTTTGAGGTCCCAACCAATCATTTGGCTTCTCTCTTCTCCCCCTTGGTGTCCGGCGACCTGAGTAAGGTCACCAAGTAACAACATCTGTTTATCCCCTCTGTGACCCACATTCCTCCTTAACGGTCACTTTTTTGACGGCTTGATACTGTCAATTCAAATACGAGGAGTAGTAATTTTATCTCCCTCCTCCCAGTGGGATATCGCGTGACAGTAGGTGACTATTTTAAACGAAACGTTTCATTCATTTTTCTTTTTCTGATTTGGTAAATATAGCTTCATTCTGGATACTTTTTGAGGACACCTCATGTATATATATATATATATATATGTGTGTGTGAAAGAGAGAGAGAGAGAGAGAGAGAGAGAGAGAGTGTGTGTGTGTGTGTGTGTGTGTGTGTGTGTGTGTGTGTGTGTGTAATAGAGTAATTTGCATACTTAAAAAGGTTAATTTTTACACAAAAATGTAGGTTCGTGAATGTGTAATTTTTGTATCTGTATTTTAGCAGTGATTAACCAACCGGCGCTTTCACGCTCGTTTTTAAATTTCGAGATTCTTCACCGACGATAATATTTGACTTGCCGCAGAAAATTTGAAGGATCAAAACCCAAAATAATTTTAGAAATCTTTTCTCTCCAAAAATAGTCAAAATATAATTTCTAAGTCAATTTAATCCATCAACATTTATAACTAATTTGGAGACGGCCGAGATAACATAAATAAACAAATAAATCTTTCTTCACTAAGTATGAATTTTCCTATTCTTACAATTTTGGTTAATTTCTTTTCAGTTAAAACTTAGATTCTTTTCATACAGACTTACATTTTCGTCATAAATTTTTCTTCTCACTACATTGCTTAACAATGATACAAAGAATTTTACAAACAGAAAATATGTTCCTTTATTTTACGCTCACAATTCCTGCTATACTTCATTGCACGAATCTTAACAATCTCTATTTTTAAAATATCTACTCTCTAGCTAACGTTATCATTGCTAACAAGAAAAGATTTTGTACTTTGTTTTTCAGAAAACATTTCACTCAATTTAAAGGAAAAAGAATTACAAATCTGTCAATTGGAATTTTATTCATTTTTTTTCTCCTTTATCCCATATATATATATATATATATATATATATATGAAAATGTACAGGTTTTCAAACGATGATTTTATTTATTGACTTATTTTCCGACGTTAAATTTTTAACATTTTATTCCCGTTAGTATCTTTCTTTCTCCTCTTTTCTGTTTCATTAAATAACTCACACACCCTGCTAATGTGCTAAAAAAACTGGAACGTCAAACGTTGCCAAATGTTTTAATACATAAAATCATCCTCTAAAGGCCTTTTGTTTTGTTTTTTTCATCTAGATATTTTTCAACATGTCGGATTTATTTCCAGTTTTCACCAGATTATGAATATATACTAATATCTATAAACTTATTTAGTAACATGTTGTTTTTGTTTGTTTTTTTAAGATTTCGGACTGTATTGAGTTTGAATAACGAATCAGAGTATTGCAGCAAAAACCTTTTAAAAATAAGAAATTAGGAAATATTTTAAAAAATCACAAATAAATAAAATAATTACGTCGGCTACGATGTCTTCACTCCCGCCACACTCTATCGATTTCCATATTACAGCTCATTATCGATTTCCTGGCCGGCCGGATATCGATTTATAGATCAAACTTGCATTATTATGAATAGCTACCGTTGAATACGAAAGTATTGGCACGTGGGTGTATATAAATGGATGGCGTATCGGGACAGGGGTGCTAGGGAATTGTCACGTGTCTTATTAGCAGCAGTCATGTGACAGACTACACGATGCAGAGTTTTTTTCATGTTTCTGTCATTACCCTTTCTTCCCTTTCCCTTTCTCGGTTCTTCGCCACCATTTTATCTCTCTACTTCTGATTCATCTCTTCTCTCTCTCTCCTTCTCCCCCCCCTCTCTCTCTCTCTCTCTCTCTCTCTATGAGTGCGTGCGTGCATCTCCTTCAATTTATCACTCTGCTGCCATTTTCCTCTCGTTTTTCGTCTCATTTTTATTTATACTACACTCGAATCAAAATGACATGATTATTTACGTCTGAATCAGCCCTTCTGCCAAGGATCAGAGAGTAGAATCCGTTTTATGTTGGATTAGGGTGTAGCAACCTGTCTAGAACCAGTGTAGTACATCTGCGCTTCGCCGAGAATTAGACTACTGGCTCATTGGCTTAGTGGTAGAGTCTTCGCCAATGCCCCGAGAGACCGGGGTTCAATCTCAGGTCGGGGCATACCAAAGACTCAAAAAGTGGTACTTGATACCTCCTAGCTTAACACTTAGCATTATAATGTACGTTTCAATGGTAGAGTGGATCAATCCAGGGAATGGAGTATCGCCCTCCCCTACACCTTGGTACTATTGGAAAGGGAGCCTTCGGGTAGCCCTCGACTACAGTCACCAA
>OY757923.1:77981042-78313542 GCA_963585895.1 Sepioteuthis lessoniana | reverse complement strand
CAGTGAATCGCTTTTTCTTTTTTTCTACTCTCACGAGACTAGTACAGGACCAACTTAAAACATTTAATCATACTCGCTTCTTCATTCTTCTTTCATGAGACTGGTACAGGGCCAACTAAAAATATCTCAGCATCTCAGCTTCTATATGTTTTTCATCTTTAGAGCATTCGCAAAGCATCCCTTCTTCCTTTTGATATCATACCCATTTTCGAATTTAATGAGCATGTTTCTTCACATTTCTTCTACTTTCACGTTCCCATTTCTAAACACTTCTCTGCATTATCTCGTAGCTTCCTCATTTTTGCGAATCTTGTTCTGCCCAGACCTATTTCTACCTCTAAACCCTGGGCCCTCTAGCACAAGACCAGCGCTTAGAGCAGCGTAACCTCAGGTGACACTTCTGCCGGCACGTTCGTTCTCTCCAAGCTCGAAAATCTTTTGTGGTTATCTAATTTCCCGGATATGCACGCAGTCCTCGTGATCACCCTTCTAGCATACCACGTACGCAATTCACGAAACATTTCCGCCGTACTTTGTTTATCTTAAGCCACAAGTGTATATCCTGTTTTGATACCCACGTAACTTACGCGGCGTGACAAAGTAATCTTCTGGTCACTATTCAACATTATCATCTAACATGATATATTGGGAGTATATATAACTATAATCTTAACTTTCGGCAACCATTGCATTTTTCACATGATTTCGTTTACACTTCCTCTTTTTCAGGTCGTTCAACTGTGAACCTGAAATATTTGGTCCAGTTGAGGAAAACTCCCTCACAAGCATTTGAAATGCTTCAGCAAGTACATGGAGATAACACTATGTTGCATGCACATGTTTTTGAGTGTCACAAGAGGCTCAAAGAGGGTTGCGAGGAGGTGAAAGATGACTCCAAAAGCTGGAGGCCTTCAACAAGTAGGATTGAGATCAACATCAAGCATTTAACGCAGAAGATATGTTGTGAAAGACGATTAACTGTTCAAATGATTGCAAGTGTTTAAAAAAGGACAGTGTTTGGAAGATTATCACTGAAGATTTGAGCATGTCTGAAAAGTAGTGGGATTGGGTCAGCAAGCCTAGAAGAACATCGCTGTACTGAAACAAGCTTCCTATTTTCCTGATCTTGCTCCGTGTGAATATTTTCCTCTCCCCAAACTCAAAGGTTTTATCAAAAGGACCCTGTTGAAGGTACGGAGGCTCTCAAGAGGACTGTAACGACAGAGTGGAAGAGCATCCTTGAAGAATCTTTCCAGCAGTGCAGAGAAGCGTGGCAGAGAATGATGGCAAAGTGTATAAAACTTGAGGGGGATTACTTTGAAGGCGAGACTTTGTAGTTTGTTTGGAATTGAAATAAATTGTTTATGACAACAGCCCCGTTACTTATCAGATATATTCGGTATTTCATGCCCTGACTTGTATATACATCTAGTATGGGGTAGTTTGAAAAAGAGTGTCTATATATAAAAACATTAGTCTCAAAAAGAGTGTCTATTTAAAAAAATTAGTTTGAAAAAGAGTGTCTCTCTATAAAAAATAGTTTGAAAAGAGTGTCTCCCTATAAAAGAATAGTTTGAAAAAGAGTGTCTCTCTATAACGAACAGTTTGAAAAAGAGTATCTCTATAAAAAAAAAAAAAATTTAAGTATTTATTATAAAATTAAAAAAGGATAAGATTATAAAATTTACTTTAAAAAATAAGTTGCCCGGTCGGCTGGGGCTGTAGAATACACCGACTGCTTCTCTGCATAGGGGTAAGACCCCGAAACGAGTGTCCTATATATGACACTAAACAATCTGATGGTGATATTCCAGTGATACTGGGGCTTTTGGGAATGCAGAGTACCCCTTCGTTGCCATCGCTCCCAGATACACTCTGGCCCTATCTAGGGGTTAAATAGAACTAAACCGTGGTTTCTTGAGTATACTCTTTTTTGCATTTAAGTAGAGTATTTATGCTAAACTGAATTGTTTAATATAGAACTGTTTTGACATTTAAACTGCGTACTAATACTAAACTGAATTACTCGAAATAGAACTGTTTGGACACCTAAACTGTATACTTATGCTTGACTGAATTATCTGAAATAAAACTGTTTTGACGTTTACTCTGTGTATTGCCCAGTCAGCAAAGGGGTAAGACTTCCCCCCAACGAGTGTCCTGTATATGACACTAGACAATCTGATCAGGTTCCAGTGGCGCAGGAACTTTGGGGAATATGGATCTAATAGATCTAACAGCATACTTATGCTAAACTGTAGTCGATATTTCTATCGACTATGGTACACAGGCATAGGGACATTTTTATCGTTTCAAGTGTTTGCTCAATGTAAGGCATTTTTCTTATTGACTAATTCACTTTTTGTGAATTGAAATTTCTCTAGGAAAACTCACTGTGATGTAAAGACTGTTTTATTTATTTGTAATCTCTCCTCGGATATTTTTGTTTTTTTACTGTCTTTTCACATCAACTTTAAAAGTTAAAAAAGACTCTTTGAACAGAACTTATACAATAATAATACAACATCCATATACAGATCAAATTATGCAGAGTAATTAACCAGAGTGTACCCAAAATGCCTTTTTAAATTCTTTTTCTTAACATTATTTCTGAAATCATTCAATTTAAACTGAAAATATTCCGTATTTTATCCCCAATTTTTAATTTCATTAGGCAATTTGTTCAAAAATATATTAGTCAATAAGCAAAAATATCCACTTGGTTAGTAGAATTAGTTTCTGAAATCTGTCTTGATAGTCTAGTTCCACATCTTGGAAAAAGATTTAAAAAGTCTACCTATAATTAGAAAATGCATTATTTTGAAAGCTTTAATTAGATTACCTCTCATTCTTCTTTCTTGTACAGAAATTAATCCTAACTTCACTAATTTCTCCTTCTAACTTGAATTTAACTTTTTAAATTATTCTTGTCTCTCTTCTTTGAATGCGCTTCAATCTCAATATTACACTCCAATTTTTGTATCTCGACACGTGAGTTCAGGCCTAAGTACAATATTATTCTATATGAGTTCTTATCAGGGTTTTATTTATGTTTAAGACTGCATTTGTAAAACCCTTGAAATAAACTTTCTTTGTATGCACTTCAATTTCAATATAACACTCCAATTTTTGGGTTTTGTTGTTCAGTTGAATTTAAATGAATTTTCTGTTTCGTAGACTTTTAATTGAATTTCTCGGATAGCTCCTCGCCAATTTAGTTACTTTTTAACGGTTAAAGTAGAGAGTGAGGAACACCTTTCTGCGTTACAGTCGGGCATCGAGCACACACTGAAGTTTTGGAGTTGCTGTCAAAGAAAATCATGGGGGCAGCTCTTAGTGCTTAATTGTCTAGGCCCACTTCTCCATTCTGAAAGCGCCAAAGTTGATGTTAATTTGGCACATCGGGGTTACAGTCTTATTCTTTGTCGGATAAAAATGTTTGAGTAGCTTCTATTTCAAGACAAACCTAATCAGATTCACCAAAAGATGTTCTTAAACTTACCTCTCTTATTAAACATTATTTAAAAAAACTGATCTAATGTAGCTTTAATCAATTTTCCACTAGTTTACATCTAGAATCTTCTATAAATCAATACTGTACTTTTGTTGAAATAAATTTAGATATTTGTTTTGTATTCTGAAATGTTGACTAATTGAATTTACTGGAGACACTACCAAACTGTTTACCCAATCTACATAAGGTAAATTAAAATCTTCGACCATTATGATATTTTCAGATTTATCTGATGCAAAAAGGTACATTATTCAGTTGTTCTAGCTGTTTATAATAGTCTTCACTTAAATTTGGAGATTTGTATATACATATTCAATAAAAATTAATCATTAGAATCAGTTATTCTTAAGGCCAAAGATTCAGTTTTTTTTTTCGAACCAGCTTTAATTTCTAAAATTGGGATTTCTGTTTCCTTGACATTTTCCAGTGACTTGTGTTTCAGTAATGCAAATTATTTGTTCATTCATTTTAGTCGAAATATTTTGTTTCTAAACGAATTGGTGTTTGTTTAAAATCTTTTCAAACTTGGTTTTTCTTTATGCGTTTATATTTTTATTTACTTTCTGCATTTTTTAATATGATTTATTTGTTTTTCTTTATCATTTTTTAAATGCAGCTTCACTTTCTGTTCTTGTCAAGTCTAGATTAATCCATATATTATCATCTTTTTCAATTTTCCTTCCAAATTTATAGTTGGGAAGACATTTATTATCTTCTTCGTGTCCTAAGACTAATATATCTCTTTTCATTTTCCCTGACTTACGGCTCTTCTGATATTCTTTTTAATATTTCCGCTTCTTTACTAATGGAATAAATTCTCTTATTTCATCATCATCATCTTGTCGTGCCATCGGCACAGATATCCCTGAACAGTTCTAGCCACCTCTCCCTATCGTTCATCGCTTCCGACAGGTTTCAGGGATACACCCCGCATCCTCACAGAGCTGCTGTATGTAGGTTCGAGCTCGTCGCCCGGATTTTGCTCGGCCATGTGAAGGGGTCCATTGTAGTACATCACTTCTCCAGCAGTGTCCTGCATGTCTGGTTCGTCTAACTTTGATAGATTTCGTGGTGGGTGCTAGGTACCCATACAGCAGCTGTTTTGTTGGGTGTTGCCTCCAGGATCTGTTCAATATTGCTCGCAGCATTCTTGTGTAGTTGCCGTCGAGCTTTTTCTCCAGCCGTTTAGTTAGCGTCCATGTAGTGCATCCATATAGCAGTATCGACACGATCACTGCTTGGAAGAAACTGCGTTTCATTTTATCGGTCAGGTCTGACTTCCATATGACCGATAGGCTATTGATAGCTGTCCATGCCTTTGTTAGTCGCGTGTCGATGTCTGTCTTGGTCGATGAGATACTGCTTCCCAGGTTGGTGAACTTGTCTACTAGATTCAGAGAGCTACCGTTTAGTGTGGAAATGTCGCCTGTTTGATTAAAGCACATGTATTCCGTTTTGTGTGCATTGACATGGAGGCCAATGCCTGCGGTAGCTCGTTCCAAATTATGCAGTAGGGTTTCGGCTTGGGCGGGTACATTTGCAAGAATCGATATGCCATCGGCATAGTCGGCGTCGGTAATTGTTTTTGCGGGGTACCTTCTGCTTCTTTTCTTTGTCAGCTCGAAACCGTTTTCTTTGATTTTATCGATGGATGTTCTAAGCACGTAGTCTTTACAGATGATAAAGAAGTATGGGGCAAGTTTGTCTCCTTGCAGTACCCCAGCTACAATGTCGAAGTAGTCGGTGCCTCCATCCGAGGAAAGCACTTTCACTTTGGTGTTTCTGTAGAGAATCATTATGGCTGCGACGGTTTCTTTTGGTAGACCGTATGCGAGTAGAATTTGTTCCATCTTCTCTCTATATAGGAAATCAAAGACCTTTGTAAAGTCGACAAATAATATCGTTGCCAATAGGTTTTTTGCCCGTATGCCTTCTAGAATTCTACGGATAGTCAATATTTGGGAGGTCGTGGATCTATTTCTTCAGAGGCCATTTTGGTTCTTCCTGAGAATGTTGTCAATCT
This sequence comes from Sepioteuthis lessoniana, assembly GCA_963585895.1. Taxonomy (NCBI): domain Eukaryota; kingdom Metazoa; phylum Mollusca; class Cephalopoda; order Myopsida; family Loliginidae; genus Sepioteuthis; species Sepioteuthis lessoniana. The sequence goes on along the minus strand of OY757923.1, from coordinate 78,308,005 downwards.
TGGGTTCTATGCGGTTTCGTTGTAGGGCATTGTAGATTTTGGCTTCTATGGATTTAAATGTTATACCTCAGTAGTTCTTGGCAAATCCGAGGTCGCCCTTTTTAGGGAAAGGGAGGATGCATCCCTTCATCCATCTGTCAATTGGATTTTGATTATATACTGCGTTTCATTGTCGGTGCAGTATGTCGTCGAATTGTCTGGTCTTCCATACTTCTTGGGGAATTTCATCAAGTCCGGCGGCTTTTCTATTTTAAATTTTTCTAAGTACTGAGTCGAGTTCTTCTGGCGTAAACGGTCCCAGTTTTATATCTAATTGCTTACTAATAATTCTCGTGATTGGTTCATGTGTAACTTTTGGTGGGTTTCCTAGTAGATTCTGGAAATGTTGTTTCCACAGTTTTATTCGTTCTTGTTGGTTTGTAGCTCGCAGTTTAGCTTTGGCAGTGCTATTCCTTCTGCTCACTTTATCGTTTGCCATACTATTCTAGATTGCCTATCTTCCACTGAGTCTCTAATCTTATCTATTTGATTTTGTATATATTCGGTCTGTTCTTTTAGGTATATGCTTGCTAATTCCTTTCGTGCTTTTTTAAGTTTCAGTGCATTTACGTTAGTTGAGTTCTTCCTATTGCATTTGGAGGCAGTTTTCACGTCCGCACGTTTTTCTCTAACTGCTAATGTCTCCCATGGGACTCTACATTTAGTTCTATGTTTCGTTGGTATGTATTTCAATGCTGCTTCCAGGTGGGCGTTGACGAAATTCTCATATTCGGATTACGTGTTTCTGTCTTCTCTTAATGTGCATCGAATTTGTTTCTCAATGCTATTCCATATATATCTCTAATATCCTTGTTATTAAGAAGGACCCATTCATAGGGTATAGTGGTCGTTATTCGGGTAGCGTTCTTTCGTAGGCTCAATCGTATTTTTGCCGTGACAATTCGATGATCGGAGGACACACCCACGAAAGAGGGTTGTGCCTCGCAATTCACTGCGCTATTTTTCCATTTCTTGTTTATAAAGACGTAGTCTATCTGTGCTTTAGTATTGTTTGCGTAAGTGTAGGTCCATAATTTTCCCTCCCTTTTTTGAAAGTTTGTATTTAGGCATGTTGATCTGATTTCTATCGTGAAATTTGTTAGATGTTGTCCATTTCTGTTTGACGAGTTGTGTAGGCTGTATTTGTGCTTTCCGTTTTTTTCAATTTTGGCATTCATGTCTCCGCCAATGATGAGAACGTTGTGTTTCGGGATGCTACGCACTAGAGAGGATAGCTCATCGTAGAAGGTGGTGAGGTCAGTTTCTTCAGTGATATTGGTTGGGCTGTAGCAGGAGGTGATTAATGCTCTGGGGTTGCCATTAAAAGTAGCTACCATCATCCTTGGGTTTATTTTCTATATACTACTTAGTGATTTTAGGGCTTGTGGTCCTATAAGTATACCTACTCCTCCTATTGTGGCATTGACAGAGTTTTTCCATGCTGATGCAGTCGCTAGCGTCCATCCATTGCCGTCATCATGATATTTAATATCATTGCTATGTGTTTATCTGTATTCTTGAATACATATTATGTCTATATTACGTTCTATGGCAGATGCAGTAAGCTCCTGTAGTTGTCCTATTCTATTTAAGGTTCTAACGTTAAATGTTGCTATTCGTACTGTGTGTTTACATTTTAGTAATTTTTGTTTGAGCTCTGTAGTTGATTTTTCGAACACTGCTCCAACCCCAGCAGGACGCGCTCCTTTTTTATCCGCGCGAAGAGCGATGCGGTTTGGACATGTGGTTTGAGTATGAGTCATGGTTATCTTTCAGTGGCAGTTTTAATTCTCATCTATAGAAACCACCCTTATAGATGAGCAACAGTAGTTCCCCGATCGAACTAACTGATCCTGTCCGAAGAACCGTAGGGTTCATACGTCCAGGGTAATGTTAGGCATTGCGTTGACCCCTCAGAGGGTTTATCCGCTTGCCTTTACGTCAACCTCGCTACTTCCCATGGATTCAATTATGTTTTGTTTTGTTTTGTTTTTTGGTGGGGGAGTAAAGCTTAGAGGAGTTTAGAGGGGGTCCGATTTTTTATTATTACGTTTTAACTTAGTTAAAGTTCACGTCTGTTATTTTTTTTAATTCATTAACGTAGTTTCTTTCTATGTTTCTTAGCATCCTTATAGGCATTCTATTTTACGTTTGCTTAGGTTCTTGGGTTCTAATTGTGTTGGTTTCTTTGAACAAGTTCTGGTATCAAGTTGGATTTACGGTAAAATTGCATTTACATTTAAGACACAGATAATGTACAACACAACCGTGATTTTACAAACAAAAGAACATACAATTTTTGTAAAATCCTTCATGCATTTTAAATGGTAGAAGACTTAAAGACAATATTATACTGACCAGTTTTTGACTGTTGGCCTCCCGTGGAAACATCGGCATCTTTGATTTAGATTTACTTTTTCTTTCATATTTGATATTATTATGATCTTTGACTGGTTTTCTGTTCATTTAACAGGTTCAGACAAGAATATGCATGGAAAATATTTCCTTTATCATTCTTTTAGTGCCCTTCTCGCGATATCTGTTCAGGTTTTATTAATTTCTTCCATTTGTTAAAAACTTTTTCAATGTCCTTTCAGTCCTTTCTAGTATAAATTTTGTAATTTCTTTTCTTACTTCATAATTTCTTTTGTCTTCCTTAATCATCATTTTTTTTCAAATGCAAGAACAATATGGTCATTTCACACCGTTTATTTTGTCACAAATATGAGTTTTTGAACCCTTGTGTATGTAGGATGTCACCATTTGTCTCAACGTTAACAATATATTCGGTGTTCTTTTTTCAGTCCTTTGTCCTTCTTCACACAAATTGTCAACACTTTTCGTATTAGGCGATCTTAAAGCCTTTTATTATTACATAAAAGATAGTCTTTCCTTTTATAGCTAAAAGAATTTCTCGCGCGATAATTCAGTTCAAAGTGCCTTCTAGTAATATACGTGTAACTACACCATTCAAATCGCTTATATAAATATGAAATGATAGGCAAAGGTTAAAAAAACACAGCAAATACAAAAAACAAATTTACTCTTTTTGTTTTTCTAATCAATTTGACTTTCCTGTAGCTATTTTCAGTTTTCAATTTTAAAGATTTCTTCAATTGAATTCTTTCGATATCGTTCCTGAAAGAAAATTGAAATTCACAGCTTTTTTAAAAACATGTCCGTTCCCTTTAAAATCAAACGCTGTAAAATACCTCAATAAAAAGTTCATGTTCAATTATTTTCATTCTCTTGTACAACAACACACAATAGCAGAGGGGGGGTGTCTTCGTAGCATTGTGGCAAACATACTCGACTGCAATAAGTGAGTTCGAACTCCAGTCGCTTTATTCAGTTTACTTTCGAACTAATACCCTTGGGAAAGTTATAAACTCACTTATCCTTTACCAATGGGTTGAATAGTACCACTACTGTCATTTTACAAGGATAAATTTTACATTAAATAACCCAAGAAGGTTGATATGGAAACCAAACAATTGCTGATAAAATTGTTTTGTTCTTATATATATGATTAATTCACCTTCTGAACATTCTGTCTATTTTGCAAAACTCCTGAAAATAATTCGCTTACTTAAAGTGGGTTAAACAATAAAGGTATTCTACACGTACACCTGTTCAAGTTCATATGGAAAATATTTTCGTGTGTGTGTGTGTGTGTGTGTGTGTGTGCGTGTGTGTGTGTGTGTGTTATGAACTTATTAGACCCTCAAACTCTCTGCATTATTTTCCTTTTAAAAAATTTCGTTTTATACGTTAGGGGTTCACTTCTACATTCTTATTCAATCTAGAATGATCACCCTTTTCTGGAATAAGTATAAAAAATATACTCTCTCTCTCTCTCTCTCTCTCTCTCTCTCTCTCTCTCTCTCTCTCTCTCCAGCTTAATTGTATAGGACAGTAGAATACACTAAATGCATCTCTGTAAAGGAGTTAGAGCCCACCCCGACGAGTGTCCTGGACATTAAACCATCTGATGATGAGGGTCCAGCCACAGAATTTTAGGGAATGTGGAGTACCCCTTTATTACCATTGCTCCTAGGTCCACTTTGATCCAAATTGGTAGCACCTGACAAGGGTCATATTTATAGGTCAAATAGAACTGTTTGAAATTTAAACTGAGTGCAAACAAATGACTTGTGCTAAATTGAACAGTTTGATCATCTAACAGTGTAAACAAATGACTGATGTTTAATTGAATTGTAAGTGAAACATGGCAAGAACCATTTAACTGTGTGCATGAGTGAGATTTAGCCCGATTTAGAATATTATCAACAAAATGTATTAACAAATCCTATATATTTAATATATATGTATAAAGAGGCTTTGGCATTAAATAATCTACAATGGTTGATATGAAATAAAATAAAACCAATCCCCCCTCTCTCTGTCTGTCTCTCTCTCTCTCTCTCTCTGACACACACACAAGTAAAAGAAAAAAATTAAAATCAGTCGACCAGTCAGTTTATTTTCTTTGCCAATACTAACTGTTCCGGAAATGAGTGACCATTCTACATTGAATTAAAAGGTAAAAGTGAACCCTCTTATAAATTTTTTTCTTCAAAAAATAAAATTGCGTTGAGTTTTAGGTTCTCCTAAGTTCTAATAAGACAAAGAAATTTCTAGAAGTATTTGTTTTCCCGATGAAATTGAACGGGTGCAAGTCTATAATTTGACCAATATTTGTTGGTGACAGGATTAAATCTATCAGCAGTGGAAAATCTCTTAAAAGCAAGTCTAGAAATAGCCATTTTTTATGCCCCATTAAATCAATAAATTAATGCATTCTCTATATTAGAGATGAAATGACATATCATTTTACCTATAGCGTAAATATGACAAAACTGTTGGGTAAATACAACGTCTCGTTTTGCTTCATTTTTACTTGACTAGGAGGAAGTTCCGTGCGTAAATTTTCCAAATTTCACAGAAAAAAAAAACGCACAGCACGAATCTTAAACGAAAAGTTTTTACTCCATAAATCCCTTACATCTCACTCGAATTACAAACATTTCTCAACAAAAACTTCATTATAACCATAACCTGCTGCCATAATTTAATGGTGAATTTCTTTCATACGGCAATTACATAAGAATGTTGCGAGCAATATTGAACAAGTCAGGACTTGTGTAATTGCCGTATGCGGTAACACCCCACAAGGCACCAACTATACGGCCACCGACCTCCCATCACGAAAACTATCCAAGTTAGACGAGCCAAACTGGAGAAGCAAGGACGTGATGTACTCCTATGGACCCCACATATGGCCGAGCAAAAGCGGGACGACCAGCTCGAACATACATACAGCAGCTATGTGAGGATATGGGATGTAGCCCTGAAGACCTGCCAGAGGCGATGAACGATAGGGAGAAGTGGTGAGAGAGGGTCAGGAATATCCGTGCAAGCGGCGCGACATGATGATGATGATGATTTCGTAAACATTACGTAAGATGGCGTAAATGCTTCACTGTTAGATTGCAGATTAGAAGTAAGTGAGTTCGAAATCCAATCATTCAACTGCTTTCTCTTTTGAGCTAATACTCTCAGAGAAGGTATGAATCCCCGTATACCCCCAACAGCTCTAGGTTAAATAGTACTACAAGATATTTAACTGACTTCCCACCAAGTCAGAATGCAGCATAAAGACATTTTATGGTAGGGAGTCATGCACGGATCGAAACCCACGTGTGGCCAGACCAAAAATGTTAGGTTCAATCGGTATTCCCTTATTAGAGTGCCTCAGGTGCCAAGCTATGAACTGTGCTCTACAAATCTAGTACTGCCTGAGGGGCCAGCCCCCCCCGTGACCAAGCGTAAATCGTACAACTGTTTTCTACGAATATGGCTTTGGCATCATATAACCCATGAAGTTTGATAGGACATTAAACAAAGAAACCAAACAATATTATTGTAAAGACTACAAAACAAGTGGAAGTTGTCATATGACGTAAAAACATAAAATTTGGTGGGATATATATATATATATATATATATATATATATATATAATTTTCGATTTAAAAACTATGGACACGTGATCAGAACAATATAAGTCGAACAACACTTCCCTAAAAACGGTCACGGTTTCAACAGAGATGCCAAATTCACAATCATAGAAAAAACTGAAAAGATACTAACATGAAATCAACTGGAAAAATGAATTTTTAAAAATCTGAAACCATGTGCCATTTGCATTTGATATGAAACATTCACCCGACACAGAAATAATAATTTGACAGCCATAAACCCCTTTGCAATCAAATAAACCCGAGTTAAGTCGTTTCTTAGTCACAAGACTGACTCTTGAAAATAACGCTGACAAAATCCTCATAAAACAAACAAGTCAGCCACGTCACGGCTAATTTGAAGAACTCCATATAAACCGAATCAAGACACATTAAAACAAGTGCTGCCACAATAGACAGGTATATATATATATATATATATATATATATATATATATATATATATATATATATATATATATTGTGATTTGCTTGAAGCATTGCACACATTATTTTATTTTATAGGATTGAATTAATTTAGAGGGATATTGCATTGCGAAAAAAATAATTGAGTCTGATTAATTTCAAAGTAAAACTTCATCGTCAAAGACTTTTTTTTTTAAATGAACACGATATTGGAAGTTCAAATAAATTGAACCTCTTACATCGTGTTCATTTAAAAAAGTCTCTGACGATGGAGTTTTACCTTGATATTAATTAGACTCAAATAATCATTATTTCACATTGCAATAGCCCTCTGAATTTATCAAATACTACAAAATAAAAAATATATATATGAAGAAAATACAAAACCAAAGTAATCCAAAAGTGATGAATTTATTATAAAGGAAAATCAACGTTAAAACGTTTCGGTTTAAGTAAACCTTCCTCAGGACATTGAGATAGTGAAGCAAGTGTTGGTAAATCAACGATGGATGTTTTGATAAAATACAAAAACGAGAAAAAAGGAAAAATGTATTGAAAGAAAAATCATATAACCGTTCATTCATTCAATCAGCGTTCTTTTTTGCTTTCATCATCTTTCAATCGGTTGTATCTCTTAAAAATTCCCAGTATTTAAACATCATTGCCTGCCCCTATCACGCGATAGTTAAAAAAAACTGATTATATATATATATATATATATATATATATATATATATATATATATATGCGTGTGTGTGTGTGTGTGTGTATTTGTAATGTCAATTAATGAAAACTCAACAGAAAGTTACGGAGCTATTATAGATTCATTTCGTCTCGACTCTCCAGATGGCTATATAACTCACATGGAGAAATTAACAAATATTGTTTTATATGAAAAAAACTGTCCGTTGAGTTTTCTTTCATTGACATTGCAGATATATTCGCTCTGTATGTGAGTGTTTTATATATATATAAATAGAGTTATATATCAATAGACATACATCGAGCTCTCCTGTAGAATTATATGAAATTTCTCATATTCTATATATGAATAATACCAAACACATCATCCCTGGATTTTAACCATATATATATATATATATATATATATATATAAACTAAAGTTGGCGACCTTTGTCGAGGGTAACCTGAAGGCTCCTTTTTCAATAGGTGCTATACCGAGGTATAGGGGATGAGACTACTTTCCATGGATTGCTCCACTTTACCATTGATCCTTACCTTATAATGCTGAGTGTTAAGCAAGGCAATATACTATTTTAAATTTTCTGGTTTTTTAAACAGAAATATATATTTTGCTCTGCGGGTTATTTTGTACAAAATAGCCGTGCATTGAGCACACTTTCTTTGGATACTCAGTCATTATTTACTTGGTATACACACACACACACACGCACACACACACACACACACACACACACACACACACACACACACACACACACACATATATATATATATATATATATTAAATGGGGGAGTGATGGATTTTATGAATCCAACGTGATGAAGAAAAATAAATGGAAAAGTGGATAAACTAAACACAGACAACGGATTCCAATTTGATATTTCGTCTTTACTTGAAGATTTCATCAGACTGATTCAGATAAAGTCGTGAAGTAAAGATGAAATATCAAATTGGAATGCGTTGTTTGAGTTTAATTTATTCACTTTTCCATTTATTTTTCTTCATATATATATATATATATATATATATACACAAAATGCGTAGCCAAATTTTTATGAAGCCTTTTAAATATTGAACATGCGAATGCAGTAGTTAACAACTAAAATATATTTTTGCTAACCAACATTTCATAATTAAGAATCAAACATTTAGCTTTGTCTAACAGCGGGGGTGGGGTCCTCGTGGTGTAATAGTTAAACTGCTGCACTGCGGAATTGTAGTAAGCGGGTTGGAACTTCAGTCGCGCTATAACGTTCACTTTCTGACAAATACCCTGGGAGGAAAGGTATGAATCCCCTTATCCTCCCAGCTATGGGTTAAATAGTCCCACTGCTATTCTTCTAGAAGAATGGATTTGGCATTAGATAACCCACGAAGATTGATATGCCATTTAACAATGAAACTGAAGAAAAGAGGAATGACTTAGTCTGGCAGGTCATGAGTTTGGAACACCTTGTGAGAAATTAGCTCTTTGGACAGACTTTTGTTTTTTGTTTTTTTTTTCAGTCACGTTTGTATAAGCGTAATGCTTCTTCTGTTTGTGCATGCCTAGAAAGCTTTCTGTCAAGTAATGTGAAGGGTCTTTAAAAAAAAACGATCGATACAACAAAAGTGTTCGTGTTACTGAAAACTAGTTCGGTATTAATTCCGGCCCGATCTTCTCTAGGATGGCCAATTTGTTAAAAAAAAATATATATTTTAAATTCCGTGCGGACATTAGATGAAGTACATCTGTACTTATGTCCGGAATATGGCGGCAAGGTAAGATAGCAACTGAAAGTATAGAAAAATTTCAAAAGTTAAGTAGAATACACCGACTGCACCTCTGCAGAGGGGTAAGACCCCCCATCAATGAGTGTCCTGGATATGATGGTGAGATTCTAGTGATGCTGAAGCTTTCGGGAATGCGTAGCATCCTTTCATTGACATTGCTCCCAGGTCCACTCTGTCCCGGAATGGTAGGGCCCTATCTGGTGCTATCTATGGGTTAAATAGAACTAACTCTCTACTTATGTTAAACTGAATTATTTGAATTAGTACTGTTTGACTAAACTGAATAGCTTGAAGTGGAAATGTTTTTGACAATTAAACTGTGTACTTACATTTGAATTGCGTACTTAGGCTAAACTGAATTGTTTGAAATGGAACTGTTTTTGACATTGAAACTACTTACACTAAACTGAATTGTTTAATACAGAACTGTTTTGACATTTAACTGTGTGTAAACAAAACTTGTACTCATGCCAAACTGAATTAGCTGAATTAGAACTGTTTGAATAAACTGAATAGCTTGAAATAGAAATGTCGTTTTTACAATTAAACTGTGTACTCATGCTGAACTGAATTGTTTGAAATAGAACAGATTATTTGTACAAAAATGGATTTGGCGTTAAATAACCTACAAAGGTTGATATGCCAACCAACCAATGAACTAAAAAATCAAATCAATAAAATGGTGAGAAACGATAAAATTGAGATGATAGTTTCATTATCTATCAGAATATTGATAGTGCCGTCTATGAAATCCAAAATGATTCCTATTTGATAGGAATATTTGATACCGTAATTTATTTCATTCATTTTAACGGCATATCAACTCGTCAAGGCTTTTTTATGCCTCGTAATAAGGGATCCGGGTTCATATTTACATTTTTGTTTTCGCAGTCGAGATTGGATGAGCTGTGACTATAGCTTCCACAGTTTTTGGTTTTTTTTAATTTTTAGATAAAATAGTTTTATTTAAGATGGACGTCTTATTTTTTAGAATGCGAACACAGAATTCTATTCTTCTGATCTGCTGGGTAAATTTGTTGTCATTTTCGCGTAGATTTTAGACGAATGTAAACGAAATAACTCGATAATCAATTTGACCTCAATACAAATGTCTTTTGTTTGTGCTTTTAGTTCTATAGCTGTTTTCTAGCATAATACAATCTTCATATTAGACCTTTCAATAATTATTAGAAGGCAGTATCGTTCATAGATAAGTACACCCCAAACATTTTCAAATAAAAATTTAATTTTCTGCTGGACCAACGTTATAAGAATTTTACTTTTTTCTTGTGGAGAATTATGCTGCAAGACCTATCGATACATTGCAATCCAAAAATAAATATTGAAAATAAACGACTTAGAGTCTGTTTTATTAAAATTTACGAAAGTTGGTTGGCCGTACTTATTGATATTACATTTATATTGTTAGATGGTCATTATTAAAAAGGTAAAAGTTGTAGAGTCACTTGTATTAATGTTTCTGATGATTACTTATGTGACACTATGTAGCCATTCGTTGTGTTGGGTGGGTGTGTGCGCCGGTCAGAGAATCTCTTGGTCTGCTTTGGCACGAAACCCACACAAAAGACTGAGGGCGAGATCTACCGCGAGACCGGAAGTGGAGGAGGGAAGGAAGGTCCGACTGAGATGGGTGGGCAGAAGAGACCAGTCGGCGTGCGATAGCAGTCCAGGGGAAGGACGGTCAGCAGAAGGAGGCAGTGAGAGAAGACAAAGATGAATTAGCATTCCTTGTGGCTTATGTAGAGGTTTATATACACGCCCGCGATAGTCTACAAATGCCCGGAGAATGCAAAGTGTCACAAACTCCCTTTCTTGCGCTTGGAGCTGACCCAAGTCCGTGTTTGTTCGTTTGTTCTTTTTCTTCCACCCTCTCGGTTGTATTTGTGTGGCCGTAAAGAAAGTGTGATACCCCTGGTCGGAAATGAGAAAAAAAACACTAGATGGATCAATGGCCATGAGTGGTTTGGTTTAACGACTTTGATATAGTCGGGAGTCGGCCGGCTAGGGGTGTTATATGATTTGTTGTAAGATTCTTATTTAAAAAAATAAAGGATACAGAACTGCTATTCTGTACGTTTTCTATCTGAACTTCCACATATCATGGGCTCCAAGAGGGTCATAAATCAAAATTAAAAGATGGAGAGTCCCAAATCTTTCAGCAGTCGTATCGTCTGTCTTTACAAATAAAATGAGTTTTTTATTGAGTTTTTATTGATACAGTCAACAATTTGTTTTTGTCTTTGTAGTCTTAATCACAGTCGTTCAGCTGTTTTCCTCATTTGCCTTCATTTCTCAGCTTCTATAATATAGTAACTCTTTTGGCATACTTTTCTTGCCTTTATTGTCCTTATGACAATGTTCCTCCTATATGAAATTAGATGTCTTCCGCATTTGATTAACTTCCAGAAATGTTGAATGAAACGATATTTTATATATATGGCGATGTTATTCCCATTTCTATAGTTGTCATCAAGTTTCATAACTGAAAATCTTTCGCCAACAAAGACGATACAATGGGTCTAAGAACCCCTGTGATTGATAAATACACAGTTGACAAAACCGAAATAGAATCTATGAGACGATAAGAAAACGTAGACACTTCGTTAGTAATTAGACGGCGTGTTTCATTAAAAAAAAACTAGACAATCGTCTTTTTTGACAACTTCTATTTAAGCTATCTAAAGAGACAAATCCTAGAAAGATTCTTAATAGAAATATAGTTGGTGTCAGAATTATTTGCCCTATCACAATCATAAGGATCTGACACAAGGTCAGTCTTTACCGGAGTAAAGTTGGGTTGAAATCAATTTTCTTTAATTGGATGTGTTGCCTACCCAAGGCGAAATAATTAAGCCTGACCTACTGTTTACCCAGAGCTGATCAGGGTGGAGGGGGGAACAGACGGATTCATTCCAATGGCGTTAGTGTAAAGGGAAACTCAGTCTTGTCTAGGATTTGAACTTAGTTCACCGATTCTATTCCCTACGACGATAACCGTTACGCTGAGCACGCCTCCTAAGTTTACGTTAATAGAATTATTATTTTTATTATCATTATTATTGGATGAAGCATTGTCAGTTATTATCATTATTTTCTTCGGTCATCTAGTGGTTTCTCTGAAAAAATGTTTTTATAGTCTTTGATAGGCTGTTTTCCCTTTTGGAGAAACATTTTCTTTTTACTTACTGTGAGAAATTTTCTCTTTCATAATTTTCTACGTTCCTATTTTACTATCGGTTTGACTGTTGACACGTGGGTCACTTGCTCTACGTAAAACTTATTTGTAAATGTAGCGTTCTCGACATTCGTACCTTCGATCTGTTATGGTTGGGTTGGACAATCCCACTTCCTTATGCTAGGGGTGTACTGATACAGTATAGTTCTCTAACAGGCTGTTTCTTTAGCAGCAACAGTTCTTAAAATTTATAAGAATTATTTTCTATGCACTGGTTCATAAGTGAACCAGTTATTCGTTACTCATCCATGAAAGAAAAAAGACGGTATTTGAGTCCGTTTGAAAATTAGGTTTTCAAACAGGTTCTTTTTTTTCAGACTAACTACACCCACTTGAAAAAATGGCTGTATACTGCGTATCTTTCTACCCCTTATAAATTTCTAAATACTTTGGGTTGTGCTATTCTAAGTTAGTCTTCTATAAAGTTGTGACGCTATAAGTTTTTCTACTTCCGGGTGCCATACTAACTTGGCACCCAGATATTCGTGCCAGGTGGTTATATTGGTCCTTGTAACCTTGGCCTCAAGAGGCCTTCCCCCAAGGTCTTTGCATGCTTGCAAGACATGAGATGCCTCAGGCACCAAGCAATAAACTTATTTAATGATTACTGCCTGAGGCGTCTCATTATGGGAATGCCGACGAGGTTAAGCTATTTTTGCACCTGCTGCGCATGAGTCTCGATTCGTGCGCAGTCTCACCTATAAACCGGTCTTCTACCGCAGTATTTTTTTCGTACGAAGCTAGAGAAATACTGACTTGGCACCCAGGCATTCGGGCTGTGTGTTTACATTTGCCTTGTAAACTTGGCCTCGGGAGGGGGGTGTCTCCCCAGGTTTTAGCGGCTTTGATGGTTGGCTTTAATGCTCGACCTCTGAGGCGTCGCAACAGGGGAATGCCAACGGCGTCAAATATTGTTTGCACCTGCCACGCATAAATCTCAATTCGTTCGCTGTTCACCACTATGAAATTACCTTGTGCCACACTCTGGCTTGATGAGAAGCAAGATACATACGTCTGGAGGTTCATATTTAAGAACAATAATGTATATGAATCCAATTCGTGAATAGCTGGCTGGCTGACTCTCTCTTGAACAGATGCCTATAAGATGCGCGAGTACCTGACTAGATGACCAAAGGAAAGACCACATTGATCCAAAAGGACCTAAGTAAAGGAACTGCTCCAAACAATTATAGACCCATAACTTGTTTACCGATGATGTGGAAAATATTAACAGCACAAATAAGGGAAGAGATATACTACTCGTTAACAAGCCGCGGATTGTTCCCTGACGAACAGAAAGGATGCCGCAAAGGATCCAGAAGCACAACAGAGTTACTCTACATAGATCAACACATCCTAAATGAAACCGAGAACAGACGGAAAAATCTAGTTATGGCCTGGATAGACTACAACAGGGCATATGATATGGTTCCGCAAAGCTGGATAATAAACTGTTTCAAAATATATGAATTAACAGCAAGAGGAAAAAGTTTGGCAGAAACAAAGATCCAAAGAGGAATTTTCCAAGGAGATGCACTGTCACCTCTCCTATTCATAATTGCCATGATGCAACTAAACCACATACTCAGAAAATGCACGGCCGGATACAAACTTAGTAGATCGCAAGAAAAAATCAACCACCTAATGTACATGGATGACATAAAACTATTTTCAAAAAATGAAAAATAACCGGAAACCCTAATACACACTGTTAGAATATACAGTCAAGACATAGGGATGGAATTTAGTATTGAAAAGTGCGCTCTGCTCGTCATGAAAAGCGGCAAACGACATCTAACTAACGGAATAGAACTACCAAATCAAGACAAGATCAGAACGCTCGCAGAAAACGAGACCTACAAATACTTAGCAATCGTGGAGATTGACACCATCAAACAAGTGGAAATGAAAAACAAAATTCAAAACTAATATCTAAGAAGAACTTGAAAACTACTCGAGACAAAGCTCTTTAGCAGAAACCTTATCAAAGGAATAAATACTTGGGATATACCCCTCGTCAGATACTAGGTACCCTTTCTCAAGTGGACCAGAGATGAACTTAGACAAATGGACCAAAGAACTAGAAAACTAATGACCATGTACAGAGCATTACATCCCAGAGACGACGTTGACAGACTATATGTAACAAGAAAAGAGGGAGGAAGAGGATTTGCCAGCATCGAAAACAGCGTTGACTCATCCATACAACAACTCAAAGACACGAACGAGGACTGATTACGGCCATCAGAAACTGACAAAACGATAGATAACAGAATGACAAAAATTAGGAAACAAAAACGGGAAGGAAAACAACTCCATGGGCGTTTTAAACGACTGATAAATAACATCTCACACGACAAAACCTGGACATGGCTAAGAAAAGGAAACTTTAAGAGAGAAACAGAATCTCTCCTAATGGCAGCACAAAACAGCGCCATAAGAACCAATCATATCAAGGCAAGGATAGATAAGACGCAACAAAATAGAAAATGTAAACTATGCAGTGACAGAGATGAAACCATAAATCACATTCTAAGCGAATGCAGCAAATTGGCACAGAAGGAGTACATGGCTAGACACGACTGGATGGGCAAGGGGATCCATTGGGAAATGTGCAAGAAATTTAAATTTGACCTTGTCAACAAATGGTATATGCACAACCCAGCACCTGTCCTAGAAAAGGACACACACAAACTCCTATGAGACTTTGACATACAAACGGATCACCTAATCTCGGCCAGAAGACCAGACCTATTAATAATGAAAAAAAAAAAAAAAGAAAACCTGCAAAATTGTCGACTTTGTTGTCCCGTCTGACCACAGAATAAAACTGAAAGAATGTGAAACGAAAGACAAGTACCTCGACCTTGCTAGAGAATTGAAAAAACTATGGAACATAAAGGTGACAATTATACCAATTGTGATTGGTGCTTTTGGCACGGTAACTAAATGATTATTAAAGGGCCTGGAGGAATTGGAAGTTGGCAGCCGAGTGGAGACCATCCAAACAACAGTATTATTGAAAACAGTCAGAATACTGAGAAGAGTCCTGGAGACTTGAGGAGACTTGCTGTCACTCAATATCCAGTGAAAGACCATCAGTTTACGCTGATGTGAAAAACTCTAATGAGTAAATCATAAATATATATATATATATATATATATATATATATATATTACATTTATATATTTAATGTCATCGAAGTTTGTCTGCGACGTAAGGTTTCATGAATTTTTACAAACAACAATCGTCAGGCAAGTCGCAGACAAACTTCCATGGCGTCAAATATTTAAATCCAATATATATTTATTTGTTATTATTATTATATAATTGCTCTATCTCAGATATTGAGTACTCTCCAAATTATATTGCACTTGGTTCGCCAAAACCCCACAAAATGAATTAGTGACAACCAACACTGTTACAATATATATATATATATATATATATATATATATACAGAAAAAAAGAAATGAATGTATACGTCTACGCTTACCATATATGTCCATCTATATGAGGGTGATTGTATATGTACTGATGAGAATAGGTTCGTATATGCATATAGTTGTATCAAAACGATAACCAAACAAGCTAGAGAGGTGGGCCGATTTTAATTAGGTGAATCCAGTTATGGGACACACTTCGGCTGGCCGTGGTGTTAGCGGCACGGATCCGGTCGGGTGTGTCTCGTCACTGGACATACCTCGAGCCTTAAGGAGCCGTCCCACCAGGCGTTAACCCTCCTCGGAAGGGTTAGGTTTATTGCCTGGCGCCCCTTTTTATGGGAATGCCGACGGGGCCCCGAGACATTTTTGGAGCCGCCTTGCACGTCTGGGCTACGGTTCTGCGCCTTGATCACCTTAAAAACGGCTTTGTGCTACACTCATCCGGATGGTGGGACGGTCGACAGATACTGTTAGAGAGGTTGGCAAAGTTATGACCATCTGACAGAATGGAAAAAGCCAATGAGCAAATCTTGGTTTGCTGTCCATGTCGCAGTTGCGAGGGAACACTGTTTAAAGTTCAGATTGTCAAGAACACACGTATCCCTCAAACAGGACAAACCAGAAAATAAATTGTTGTTGGTTGTTATGGCATATCAACCTTGATAGGTTATTTAACGCCAAATCCATTTTTATGCAAATAGTTCTATTTCAAACAATTCTGTTTAGCATGAGTACACAGTTTGATTGTCAAAAGCATTTCTATTTCAAACTATTCAGTTTATTCAAACAGTTCTAATTCAGCTAATTCAGTTTGGTATAAGTACAGATTTTGTTTACACACTGTTAAATGTCAAAGCAGTTCTATATTAATTCAGTTTAGTGTAAGCAGAGTTTCAATGTCAAAAACAGTTCCATTTCAAACAATTCAGTTTAGCATAAGTACAGAGTTTAATTGTCAAAACATTTCTATTTCAAGCAATTCAGTTTTGTCAAACAGTTTTAATTCAAACAATTCAGTTTAGCATAAGTATGCAGTTTAGTTCTCTTTAACCATCTGACTGCTAATAACTCGACTAATAATAATGCTGTGTTCTTTTTTTTTGTTACATATTTTAAAATAGTTTAATAGTAAAATTGTATACAATAACAATTATTAATCCTCGATCACAATGCCTTGGACAAGAGAGGAAAAATATTTTGCGTCACTATTTATTAGGAGGCAAAATCATTCAAAACTATCTCAAAATAGATGCAACCCATTAATATGATAATGATTAATTACTGACACAAGAAACTCAAAAAAAAAAGATAGTACGTCCTGGAAGCTGATATAATAACAATTACAAAGAAGCATTGATTTGATGTCTCAAGCTCAAAGGATCCATTTTTACAGGACGTGTTCCAAATGAGCACCCTTGTGCTTGTCACACTAATAAATCATTATCATATTAATGAGTTGCATGCATTTTGAGACACTCCATACTTGGACCCTGCCCGAGAACTAAAAAAATCTGGAATATGTCGGTGACAGTGATAGCCATTGTAGTTTGTGCGCTGAGAAAAAAGGCGGGAGGAACGGGAAATCAGAAAAAGAACTGACCGTCTTGAAGACAGCATTGTTAAGATCGGCAAGAAGACTGGAAAACTGAAGGAACTTGTTGTCACTCAAATTCCAGTGAAAGGTCACAAGGTCACATGAGAGCGAAAAAGGATTGAAATATTAATGATAATAGTAATTCAAGAAAGTCATAAAGTTTATCGAGGAAACCATGAAAATCTAGAGGGTGGAACTGACAGCAAGAGGAAAAAGCGTTGCTGAGGTGAAAATCCAAAGAGTTATCTTCCAGGGAGATGCGTTATCACCATTACTTTTGGTAATCGTGATGATGCCACTGAGTCACATACTTAGCAAATGCACTGGCGGATACAAATTTCATAAATCGTAAGAACAAATCAACCACGGAAATATACGTTCACGACATCAATCTGTTTGCCAAAAATGAAAAAAAAAATTGGAAACCCTACTACAGCCAGTGAATACAGTGACTATATAGGGATAAAATTTGGCATCGAAAAATATACAAGGCTAATAATGAAAAGCGTAAAACGGCAAATGACGGAAGAAATAGAGCTAGCAAATCAAGACAAAATCAGAACGCTCGGAGAAATAGAAACTTACTAATACTTGAGAATAATGAAAGCAGACACCATAAAACAAGCGGGGCTGAAAGAAAAAATTAAAAAAGAATATCTCCGAATAACAAGATAACTACCCAAAACCAAACTATGTAGCAGAAATCTGAAAGGGATAAACACCTGGGCTGCCCTCTTCGTAAGATAATCAAAACCATTCTTAAAGTGGACGAGAGAAGAACAAATGTGGCAGAAACAAGAAAACTCATGACGATGAATTATGCTGTTCATCCCAGAGATGACAAAGACAGACTCTATGTGTCGAGAATAGGAGGAGGAAGGGGACTTGTTAGCATTGAAGATAGCATTGTTACATCGATAAGATGACTCAATGAGTATATAAAGAACAAAGAAAGGCTGATTACAATGAACACAAACAACAAAAGGATCAACTGAACAACAATAACTAGAAAACAAAAATCGGAAGAAAAATAACTGTGTGAAAATTTGAATCGACAAACAAGCGATATCTCACACGAGACGACTTGGACATGGCTAAGAAAAGGAAACCTTTAGAGAGGAACTGAATCTCTTCAATTAATAACATAAAACCACCCTGTAAGGAGCAACTTTGTTAAAGAAAAATAGACAAGACACAACAAAATAGTAAAAGTAGATTATGTGGTGATAAAGACGAAATGATCAATCATATAAGCGAATGCAGTAAATTAGTACAAAATAAGTATAAGACTAGACACAACCGGGTGGGAAAGGTAATCCATTGGGAGTTGTGCAAACATTTTTAATTTGACCACACAAATGGAGAATAGGACGAACAAACTTCTCTGGGATTTTAAGGCACAAACAGATCACCAAATCTCGGCCAGACGATCAGAACTAATGATAGTCAACAAAGAAAGAGAACCCACCGAATAATGGACTCTGCAGACCCAGCGGATCCCTGAGTAAAAATAAAGTGAAAAAGAGATAAAAGTACCTAGTCCTTGGCAGAGAACAAAACAAAACTTTGGAACATGAAGGAGACAGTGATATCAGTGGTGGTTGGTGCACTTGGAACAATCTCCAAAGGATTGGTACAGGGACGAGAAGAATTAGAAGTCCGAGGACAAGCTGAGACTACCCAGATTACAGTATTGTTAAGATCTGCCAGAATTCTTAGAAGAGTGGAGGAGACTTGCTGTCACTCAAACTTCAGTGAAAAACCATCAACTGGGAAAAACTCTCAAAGAAATAATAATAATAATAATGATAATAATAATAATAATAATAATAATAATAATAATAATGACGACATAAGCATAACCAAGCACCTGTCTGAAAAAATAACGCATAAACTATTATGGGACTTTGACATACAGACGGATCACCAAACCTAATAATAGTCAACAAAAAAAAAAAAGAGAAATTGCATTATTGTCGACTTTGCTGGCCGGCTGAACACAGAATAAAACAGAGAGAATGTCAAAAGAAGGATAAGTACCTCTACCTTGCTAGGGAATTGAAAAAACTATGGAACATGAATGTGACAATTATACCAATTATAATTGTTGCTTTTGGTACAGTAACTAAAGGATTACTAATGGGACTGGAGGACTTGGAAGTTGGCGGACGAGTGGTGACCATCCAAACTACAGCATTATTGAGAACGGCCAGAATACTGAGAAGAGTCCTGGAGACTTGGGGAGACTTGCTGTCACTCAAACTTCAGTGGAAGACCATCAGCGTTAGCTGATGTGAAAAAAACTATAATAATAATAAATGTTCACGTTTTATATTAGTATCCCAGAACAACCAAATTCTACCCCTATCAAATTTCTATAAAACCCTGTAAACTTAAACCCTCTGCATATAAACTCTATTCAAAAACTAGTAACTGCTCAAACTAGTTATGAGACGACAAAATATCTCAAACTTAGTCCAGTGTGAATTGCTTTTCGCAATAATCAATAATATCATTTTTTCTTAACACAATATCGATTATGATTTTATACACATTCTGCTCGTATCAATAATAATAGTATATGAATATATATTATATTGAATTTACTATGTAAAAGTAATACCCCGTTTAATAAGAATTCAGCTTTTTCCCTTTGTACTGTTGCTTTCAGTTGGAAATCGTAATTTTATATCATACCTACCTATAATCATGTCTTACTCTTTAATGAAAATGAAAACGTCTATTCGAGACCGAATACAGGCTAATGGACTTTTCACTTTTACTGTAGCAACTGCATAGCGTCGAAAAATTGTGTATTAGAGTCAGAAAATGGCCGTATGTGGGTTAATGCCGTATTCATCTTTTATGTTGTAATTACGTTGAGTAGGAAAAAATGTTATTAAAAAAAAGATCAAAAGACGAAAGGTCTTTCAGATATGGCGGGTGAAATGATTCATTTCTTTGCATTTTTTCTTTTTCTTTTTCTATCTTTTATTTCTATTTTTATGTTTATTTATTAAATATCTGCGTCGCCTTTTTTTTAAATTCAAATAAAGCAAAAAGCAGACAAATATTCACCACTTGAAACAAATATTTTAATTTATTAGAATCGCAGTATCAAGTGATTTGATGGAAGTTCTCATCTGAGGTTTAATGGAAAGATTAAAAGACAAAAAATAAACGTAGATTTGTATGTTCATTTAAAAAGTGTATAATGTCTATATAAAATGAATATATATATATATATATATATATATATATATATATATATATGTATATATATTATCCAGACGCCAAATCAGCCGATGGTTGGAACGATTCTATTTTCGGATTTTCTTTCTACAATATCCACGTAATTCAAAATCCCAAAAAGAGCTCAATATAAAATAATAATAAATTAAATTACAGAACAAATAATTCCACATAAAAGAAAAACCTTTAAAAATTACTCATATTTTTTGTTTTAATAACATTCATTTCAACAGATCCTATATTTTAAAAATGTTTGATCTGCATTTTTAAACAAAGAAATAATGAAAAATTTCTAATGGAGATTTAGAAAAACCCAACCTATTTCCCAAACCCAAATTTCATTTTTTTTTTTTTTTTTTTTTTTTTTCAAATAAAGACCAGGCCATTTGTTTTGCCTGTCTGGTTGACAAATGACATTCAGTTTTAATAAAAAATATGAGTAATTTTTTAGGTTTTTCTTTCATATATATATATATATATATAACATTTTGGATTCTACGATTAGTTAACTTTTATTCTAAATTTATTTTTTGTATTCAATACTTTATCGGTTTTTTTTTTAGATTTAAAAAATTAGCAAATGGTATTGGATGCTTAATCCATTGATTTTATTACTTTAAGTTAGCATTTATTTATACAAACTTTTTTGAAATTTTTTAAATATTTGTTGTTTTTTTTTTATAAATTCGTTTCATATCATAACATCGTTTTTATTTAATTTTACCCAACTGTATAATAGTTTAAAATCTACCTATATCGATAGCTGCAACATTTTTATCTTTTTTGTTTGTTTTTTTGTTATTAATATGATCACTTGGTCTATTTTTAAATTCTTAAAACGTTTTGAATTTTTTATTGTTTGTCAGCTATTTAACTGCACATCAACCTTATCGGGTTATTTATAGCCAAATCCATCCTTTTAGAAGAACATTACTGGTACTATTTAACCCATAGATGGAGAGATAAGGGGGTTCATACCTTTCCCCACGAGTATTTGTCCGAAAGTGAACGTAATAGCGTGACTGGAGTTCGAACTCTCGTACTACGCTTCCACAGTCCAGCGCTTTAACAATTACGCTTCCTGAATTTTTTAATTGCTCGCTTTGTCTTTTTTTTTTACTTTTTATCAGCGCAATAATAATTTCTTTTAGATTTTGTGAAAAAGATTTTTTTCAACATTTTTTTACCTCCATATAATTTTTAAGTAGGACTAATAATTAAATTTAAAAGTTAAATCAAAATTTTTCGTGACTTTGTATCAAATTTTCGTATTAGATGAACTATGATCACATGGAAATTTAAAGTTTCTTATTGTTAAGTATACTAATTGCTCTTTTATTAACAAAATGAAATTGTCGTTATTTCAACCGCTCAAATTCTATATTTTTGTATTCCTAAGATTTAAGTTTATTTGGGAATAAATTTTGCATATAAATTGTTCATATAAATAGTACTGTGGCACATATTAATATTAATTTGACTCATAAAGGTTACGTAATAATTAAATAATAAATATTAATAATTAATAATTAATAAAATCGTAAATTTAGAAATTCCTTTAAGTTATGGTATAATTATAAGTGATATAATCAAAAGCTTATTTTATCAGTAAACCAATCATCTATAATTTTAATTAGAATAAACATTATAGTAGTGTTAAGTAAAAGATGAATGAAAATAGAAATTGAAATCATATTTTTGCATAGGTTTTCGTAAATGATCCAGGAGACCTGGGTACAATCCCGGGTCGCGTCATACCAAAGACTTTAAAAATGGTACTTGATACCTCATTGCTTAACACTCAGCATTATAAGGTACGTATCAAGGGCAAAGTGGAGCAATCCAGGGAAAGAAGTAGCACCCTCCCCTACACCTCGATGTAGTAGCTATTGGAAAGGGAGCCTTCTGGTTGCCCTCGACTACGATCGCCAACTTTACTTTTTACTTTATATAATAAATTATATAATGAATTTACATCAATGTCTAAATTTAAAAATAAGTTCTCTTCTTTCATTTAATAGGCTTATGGTATCTTTATATTTTAAAATACTGATTTTTTCATCGAGACTTAAATTGCATCTATCATGTAAACTGCTTTTTGCCCTTGATTTTTTTTTTTTTTAGAATTTTCCAATTTATCATTGGGGTTAATCCTTGGTCTTTTAGTTCCCAGTATTATTTTGATAGGGCCGTTTGGTTCCTTCATAAGGGGTTATTAAAAGATTGTTAAAGACTATAAAATCAGAACTCCCAGGTTAGTGATGATATCCCATTGAATGTTTTATTATTAATTTTTCCTTCTTTTGGGTAAATTTTGGCCTGGTAGACCACATTCTCTACGTTACAGCAATATTTTGAAGGGCAGTCTTCTTTAATCCAACAATTAAATGGGTTTTATCTATTTTCCTGGTTTGAGTTGGTCAGTAATTTTTTATTATGGTTATCCATTATTTTTCCCAGATTGTTGGTGCAGGAATAACTGATTCTTAAAGTACTTCTATTAAAGATTTTACTTGAGGAGTTGCTTACTGGAAATGTTTATCGATTAAATCTAAGAAATATTTTCCTATATCAATAGTTTACAATTTACTGAAAGGTAGGCTGAACCATATTATTTTTTCGATGTCTCTTCATATTTTTATAATTATTCTTCCTAATATAATCATCAATATTAATGTTACTTATTCTAAGGTTATTAAGTTGGGTATTGTTTATTTTATCATTGTTTGTTTTATCCAGGTCTACGAACTTAAGTTCCTGGTTAAAACCACTGTTGGTGTTTCATTATAAGGTCCTTTGTTATGTTCAAAAATATTATTGGAAGATAGTCTATTTATTCTTAAAATTACTGCCCAAGGTATTTGGTTAATTATTGATCTAGAGTGGTTAGAATTTATATTGATATAGGTAGGTGTGTCATTGTTTTTATTGAAAGGTTTAAAAAGGGTTATTTAAATCGAAGGTAACATCTAGGAAGTTGACTGTTTTTAAGTTAGAGATCTCAGTTCAAAATCCTAGAAATTTAAACGTCCTAATTATTTTCTTTTAAAGTTTAGATGCTTTGGGGCCATTACTATTAGGTATTTAAATTAATCCATCATCTTATATATTTAATATTATATATATATATATATATATATATATATATATATATATATATATATATATATACCAACCAAGACGGCTATTTGCGCAGAGTCACATCGAAATTGTCCTTATGATTTTTTACCAAAATCTTAGAATTTTTAACTATTATGGATCTCCTACAAGCTAATATAATTTCTAATTCATCTTTGGTAATATTTGTATAATTCTTGGCGAAATTTATACGATATATTAGTTACTCTTTAGATATAGATGAATAAAAATCTGTTACATCAAATTGTATAAATGTGGTGCTTTTCTTGTTATCAATATTCTCAAACCAGTTGATGGCGTCTAATGAGATTCTCCATGAGTTGTATTCAGATTTATTTAGTCTTTTGATGGCAATCCTTTCAATTATATTTTTTGTTGTTAATCCTAATTCGGTCTTTGTTGGGTTAATTAGACTGGCTTGTTTATAATTATTAAAATTCCTTTTATTTTCTTTAAAAGAATATGTGCATTTTTTTCTTTTAATTTTCCAAGTTTATCCTTAATGTTCAGTTTATGGGCGAATCTGGCAGTATCTTTATTGATCTGATTAACAGTGTTCTTGTTGTCAATTCTATATATTTCCGTTATTTTGTTGTGTAAGATTTTCTTATATTCAAATGGACTGATTTTATAGATATTTCTTGATTTGTCAGTTTTTATCCAAATCTTGTTAGATTTATTTATATCTTGTACAACTTTTTAAAGTTTTTCTTTGAAATTCATTATTTCTGGGGGTTTTTAATTTTTTTTTCTATTAATCTTAGTCATTCGTCTTCAAAAGAGCCAAGCATTTTATTGCTTGGTGGGGTATGAGGAGATTTCAATTGGATTGGGTTAGTTTCTTCTTTATGTATTAATCCCAGATTTTTTAAAAAAAGAATGTCTTTCAAGGTATTCTTCTTATAAAATCAATAATTTTATTCTTTAACGAGAAGACAAATTAGTTTTTGATGGACAAGAAATATTTTTCTAGGAGTAATTAAGTGTGAGTTTTCCCATTATTCTTGTATTTTCTATCTTTTGTTTTTCTTATAAAGATAAATTCCAGAGAGTGCTCCACTTTTGTTAAAGAGCCGCATTATATTGCTAAATTATATCAATAGATTCGATAGATATTAGTAAGTAAAGCTGGTGATAGTAATCTAGGGTGACCAGAAGGCTCCCTTTTCAATAGCTACTACACCGAGGTGTAGGGGAGGGTGCTACCTCTTTCCCAGGATTGCTTTACTTTACACATGATACGAACCTCATATTGCTGAGTGTTAAGCAAGGTGGTATCAAGTACCATTTTAAAAGTCTTTGGTATGACGCGACCTGGGATTGAACCCAGGTCTCCCGGATAATTGGCGAACACTTACTTAAAAGAAATTATCCAAATGATTGCTCAATATAAAGTTTAGATGTAGACATATATAAATAAGTTTATGCTGAGCAAAATATCATTGAGAAACAAGAAAATTGATGAGTATATTCTTTTATAAATTTATTTCGCCCGTTCGCCGGGCTCGTCAGATGCGATTTAAAATTACCCTTTTCTTAACCGTTAGCTTCGGGGAATATTTTTATCTTACGTAAAGATTCACATGTCATAATTTAAATATTTATAAAAAATAAAAATTGGTTATATATCTCTGTAAAGAAGATCCTTCAATGCACACAAAAAAAAAAAAAACGGAAATAAATATTGAGTACATACATTATTAAATTCTTTAAAGTAAATTTACAATAAAATTTTTTTAAGTGCAATAAAAACTATGAAACTAAAAATATGTTTAGTGATAACGAAGTAAAAATAAAAAGAGATCAATACCGAAAAACGGACTAAAATGAAGATACAAGGAAATCACTGATTACAAATCGGAGATTTTTTTTTGTGTGTCCATTGGAGGATCACATCTAAAGCAATCTCATGGGGGTCATTTGGATGTATCACGACATGTACTGGCTCGGTATGGATCGGGAGATTAAAGACCGAATGAAATCTTGCCAAGTTTGTGCCTCGTTTGCAAAATTGCCAGCAGTAACAATTCAACCCTAACTAAAGACGTATAGACCATGGTCCAAACTGTACATTAACTATGCAGGCTCAGAAAAAGGGTTGGTACTACCTAGTGGTAGAGGACAGTTTTTCAAAGTGGCCAGAGTTTATAAAGTGTGGTAGGGCTACAGCAAATAGCACCATTAGATTACTTAGAGAACTGTTTTCTAGGTTTGGGCTCCCAAATAACGCGAGCCCGTTCAGGCCGACGGATTTTGAAATTTTCGGGAGCAAACAGTTGATCATATAAGGACACCATTGTATCATTCAAGGTCCAACGGGCAAGCTGAGTTGTTCGTGGATATCTTCAAAAGAGCTGTGAGAAAAGCAAGTGGGCTGAGGCGATAGAAGAAGCAGCACTAAAAGAGTTCTTGGCTCATTACAGACAGACCCCAAACTGTTGACAGTACAGCCCTCGCGGAATAAATATTCATCCACAAGATCAGGGGCGGAGACGGGACTAGTGCTACTCGTGCCCGGCACGACCAATAACTCGATCAATGTTATTCAAAATGGATTAAAAATCATCCATTAATTTCAAGCAAACATACTTAGTCTGATCTCAATTAAATTACTTACCTATTCAAGTTTCGATAACTAAGTAGCCAAAAGTTCATAAATATATCTGGGAATAATACAACGATGCTGTTTTGAACGGATGGTCTTTGTCCGGTCACTGTCATATCCATTGAACATCCCATAAAATCGGCTATAATGTTGAACACGGAGGTGCCCGTGGTGTAATGGTTATCGTCGCAGGAATTGGATACGGCGACACGAGTTCAAATCCTGGACTGATTGCATTTCACATAGCACTAATACCCTTGGGAAAGGTATGAATCCAATTATTCTCCCTCCAGCTATGGGTAAATAGTAGGACAGACTAGGTTCTTCAGCCTTGGTGAGGCAACTAGTCTAGGAGAAGGAAAACTCTGAATTCAAACCTGTTAAACTCCGCTTAAAAAATTGACCTTGTGTCATATCCAGCCCGAGCGGAGGGGTTGGGTAAATATGATAATGTTGAACACGCGCAATCCGTGCCAGGCACTAGACCCTTATAATAACAGTAATGTTAGAGAAATCCGCTTTTGGCTGTAGCCAATAGCAAGAGCAACTCATAACACCGTGCTCAAAAATATTAGCACTATGTGACTGCTGACAGCTGTCTTGGGAAGAGGGAGAGGGACCGAGAGAGAGGGGGGATAGCAGATTATAGCCGTCGCCAACGTCATCATCATCGCTATGGTAAACGTTGATTAAATGGCGTTTTTTCACTAACAGATCTCTATTTCTTTAATGAATGTTGCATATATTACATTCTGTAACTAAAATTTGTTTATTTGAATACATTTTCAACAAATAATCTTTATTTTAAGCGAAATTGAAACTGCTAGCTGTGTCTGTGTATATTGTCATCAGTTTCTTTATTCTAATAAACATATTTTTCTCGTCATAGAGAACATCTTCTCTTTTCTTCTATACTTTTGAAAGGAAAAAAAAATTATCTTATCTACTGTATTAACAAGACTACAAATTATATAGTATCTTGATTGGTTACAAAAAAACACCATGCAAGGTACGTTTGTCAATCTGTGCTATTCAATGGAGAATCACGCAATCGCAACTATGATGACTTACTTTAGGTCCACGGACCACGGGTTGGGAACTGAAGTTGACAGAGGGCGGGGGGACACGAGTAGCAAAAATAGGCTAGAGTCGCCACTGCACAAGATAATAATCAATTTTGATAAAATGTTGCCGACAAAGCAAAGGATAAATAGAATAATACACCCATGTTTCGAAAAGACGAGCCGGTGTTATTTATTGTTTATCGGACAGGGAAACAAAAATGGAAACCGGAGAATATTGTCAAACGTATTGGTAAGGTTGTGTATATGATTTGGGGAAAAGAAGGTCTACATAAAAGGCATATCAACCAAATACGACGGGAAAAGTATAACTCTATACTCTCGTTAAAATAACTGTGTGAGATGTTCCTATTACATTACCGGTTGTTTGACTTACAGGAGAAGATGTTGAGGTGGACTCGTCCATCCTTAATATAAAGTAGAAGTTACCATGTTCGAGGCAGTGAGCCAGCCTCGTAATTCGGGTCTGAGACCTCCTTTCTTTTAGAGGAATGCCGACGAAACTCGAGGCAATTTTGGAGCCGCATTGCGTGTCTGGGGGTATGGCCTTGCGTTGGATCCACCTAAAAAAAAGCCCTTGTGACGCATTTGTCCGTTAGGTGGGGCGCATGACAAATACCGTGTGTCTCTGGCTCGTTGGTCAAGGCCGCCTGACGAAGGTGCCGAGAAAGCCCAGCATTCACATCACGCAGCCGTGACTGACATACTCCTCGAGCCTCAGGTGGTCGTCCACCAAGCTCTAACCCTTCCTGGAGTGGCTAGGTTTATCGCCTGGTGTCTGAGGCGCCTCTTTTTAGGGGGATGCCGACAGGGCCTGAGGTATTTTGGAGGAATGCTGGGGGTGTCTGGGCTATGAATCGCAGTCTTCTTGTATAGTTTTCAGCTATCCATATTTATCAATCTCTCCGCTCGGGCAGGATATGACACAAGGTCAATTTTTAAGCGGAGTTTACCAGGTTTGAATTCAGAGTTTTCCTTCTAGACTAGTTGCCTCACCGAGGCTGAAGAACACAGTCTGTCCTACTATTTACCCATAGTTGGATGGAGAATAATTGAATTCATACCTTTCCCAAGGGTATTAGTGTTATGTGAAATGCAATTGGCCTGGTCCAGGATTTGAACTCGTGTCGCCATGTCCATTTCCAACGACAATAACCATTACACCACGGGCACCTATAGTTTTCAGTTATCTTTCTCTCTGTGTTAGCATCCATGTGGTGCATCCATATTGTTATATGGATACAGCAGCTCCAGCTTAGAAGCAATAAGTTAAAATGGTTTCACATTTAAAAAAAAAAAGGCAAGAAACAGACGTTATCCCGCAGAAGCAATGACAGACACAGTCTACACAAATGATCTCGCGGATCTCGCAAATATACCAGCTTAAGCAGAATCCCGAGGCATTGCACTGAGAAAATAGTGATAGATAGTCAACTTAAACCGACAGAAATAGAAAGAAGGTTAATACTGATAAAGACGGGCAGATATATTATGAAATGTTTATAATAGGAAGATGATATAGATGTAAAGATAGATAGAGAGACCGATTCGATTTTTTCACTAATATATTTTGGAACGCTATTTACATCACACAAATTTGAAACATAATTCTACTAAAGGAAATAGAATGTATTAAAACGTTTTCCTCTTTTTCATTTCATTTAATAACTGACACGCCCTGATGAAGGTGTAAAAACCAAAACGTTTAACGTTTGAGAATATTTCTGCAAACAAAATTATTCTCTGAAGATTGTTTTTACATATTTATACATTTTCATACAGTCAAATTTATTTCCAGTTTTTCGCATACATATATAGACACATATACTTAAAAATATCTACCTATATATATATATATAGACACATATACATACAAACGCCAAACATATATTTACAAATACACACGTATTTGTACATATCTCAGAGTAAACTTTGATACTTTCATACATTTTTCAACATAGTCACCTTTTTTACTTTTTTCATTTATATACATGGTTTGTATACATTTTTCAACATAGTCACCTTTTTTACTTTTTTCATTTATATACATGGTTTGTTCTCTACTTCTAATGAGAAAGTTGAATGTTTCTTCTGCTTAATTTGCTCGTCTGTCTCTCGACATTTTCTCTGATGCCAACAAATAAACAAATGAAAAATAAAGAATTTTTTGTGCCGTATAATATTGCCAAAATCCTTTCGACGCAGGAAACTTTAGTAGACACAAAAAAATAACACAAAAACTCCCAAAATCCATTTGGTCGATCTAAACATAAATAGATTCAAGCGCAAAATAGGCTCCTTTCCAATAATTTGGGAAAGAATTCTACTTCAAAATATTTCTCTAATACATACACACGATATATAGGTTGGCCGACCGTAGTCGAGGAAGGTTCCTTTTTCAATATCTACTACACCGAGGGGTGGGGTTGGGTACGACTCCTTTCCCTGAACTGTTCGACTTAGCATTATAAGGTACAAATCAAGGGTAAGTGTTATGCAAGGAAGCATCAAGTACCATCTTCAGAGTCTTTCGTATGACTCGACCTGGGATTGAACTACCGTTTCCAGAACCATTGGCGAACACTCTAACTATTATACCAATGGGCCGGTACTGCAAAACACTACATATATAAGCATATGTAATTCGTATGTGCGAAGTTATGTAGGCTTTCTATGCAAAAACTAGAATCTATACGTATAAGCTGGGCATCGCGTGATGTAACATTTAGGAAGCTGAGTTAGTTGATCATGATTCATGAATTGCATTCTCACAGAGTGCCTCGAACTTGTCTGTGAGCTAAAGTAAATTTAGTAAATGAATATGGTCACATGAGTTCACACACACACACACACACACACACATATATATATATATATATATATATATATATATATATTAATGAGGGGTTCGAGGTACGATGATTACCTTTGTAGGAGTTGCGTAACAGCAAAAAGAATGAATATACATGGAAGAAGAGTGATTATAACACTTGGTTATATAAAAACTCTCACACTTTATTCTCAAAAGGGGTCAATGCTTCTTTAGGTGTGAGGGAGACAGACGGAAGGATACGAAGACAGACGGCCATATTGACCCATAACCACTTCTTCTCTTGACTATATCACGCTGTGTTATTTTCAAGGCTTTAAGCTTTCTCTTCCGACGATACTTACCCAACTGATCCTCGCCAGATGGCTGCTTCCCCACTGCGACTACGGTTCTCTATCTGCCGACTCAACTGAGCGCTGCAAGCTGAGACAGACACACTGACTGAGTCTGTCTATATCTCCCGTGGGCATCTTCATATATCATTTCATAACACCCACACATTTCCGTTCAACTACGTGACTGCTTTCGCTTATATTCACAGACGCGTCTTGTGTAGAGAATCTCTGATTGACGGCTCGTCAATGATTAATATGCAACAAATAAACTCGAAGACATGAGTTCAAATTCTGGATGAGGCTGTTTAATCATTTCCCATTACGCCAATACCTTTAAAAAAGGGTATTATTCCAATTATTCTCCCTCCGGTTAAGAGTAAATAATAGAGCAGGCTGGGCTCTTTAACCTTGGTATGGGAATCAGTTTTTAAAGAAAACTGTTAATTCAACTAAGGGTCTTCGGATTATTGTCTTCATCTTTATTGTTATTTCCAAAGATGAAGACAATTGTCCGAAAACCCTTAAAGATAAAAATCAACTAACTTAGTCTCAGAAATTTAGACAACTGTTAATTCAAATTTGTTGAACTCTGCATAAAAAAATTGAACGCGAATCCTGCTCATGCGGAGGTGTTATATATATATATATATATATATATATAACAATTCAGATGCTTACAGATTTCTTTCGGTTGGGGAGTGGCCAAAATACGTCTTCGGGTTGAGATAAGTGGTATTTGATGAAAAGACAGTGTGAGAGCTAAGCTAAACTTTACAAGAATAATTGGGCTTTGGTAAAAAAAAAAAAAAACTTACTAAAGGAATTCCATTTTTACGCTTTAGTAAAGTTTCGAGATGATACAATTATTCTTGACTGATTTAGCCATATTTATTTATAGAAGACACTGCATCAATATCAAATAACGTCATAATTAGTGGTTCTGATCATCCACTATCACGTATTTATTATTATGTTTTTATTATCATATGTTTATCATCACCATGTATATAGTATCATATAATAATTATTATGTGTTTACTGTCATGTATTTCTTATCACGTATTTACTATCCTTCATTTACTATCATGCATAATGAGATATTTGAAATCTTGAATTCATATTCATACAATTATTATATATCTATTATCATATATATATATATCATGCATTTATTATAATGTATTTATCATTGTATTTACTATCATGCATTTTTTATAATATATTTACTGCACTGTATTTACACACCCTCTCAATTATGTAGCGTCTTAAACACACAATCACTTTGAAGGGGAATACTGCTAGTGTGAATTACAGTTACTATAAATCGGTGATAGAACATATGAAGATCAATGTTAGGTTATCGTCAACACCACAAGGTGACTGTCAATTTTTGTCAGAAACTGATTGTCTCAAAGAACAGTTGGCTATATCTACGCTATCATAGCATTTATATATATATATAATCAGCAAGACGTAAAGTTAGGTGGGTTTCCATCCTGGCTGGGAGCGTCTCGTGTGTCTATCTACTCTGAAGTGTTGTGATATAACGAAAAAGTCGGCCAGTGGATGACAATATATACGCTCCCACCACCTTGGAGCGTTGAGCACTTTAGGGAAGGAATATAACGGTTGCCACTCGCGTAATGCAAAATTCTTATAACGAATTGGGCACTCCGGTATCTGATAGCGTAAAAATGTAAACAAGCGAAAGTTAATACATAATACGTTAGATTCCATAGCTGACGTTGAGTCGTAGGCTTGGCTTAGGGGTATGTCATCAGCTTGACGCAAAGAAAGGCGGATTTCGATCCCGGGTGGGAGTGTCCTGCGTGTCTAGCCACACTGAAGAGTTGCAATACAACGAAACAGTCTGTCTGTTGGTGACTATATATATGTATTGTCACCTACAGACAGACTGTTTCGTTGTATTACAATTTTTTAATATATATATATTAAAAATTGTATATATATGTATATATAACATTGTGAGTGTATATATCTGTGTAAAATTATATATATATATATATATATTTCGTTGTATTACAATTTTTTATATATATATATTAAAAAATTGTATATATATGTATATATAAAATTGTGAGTATATATGTCTGTGTATAATCATATATATATATATATATATATATATATATATATGTATGCATAAAATTGTATATATATAAATTTATATATACATATTAACATCTTAAATCTTTATTCTGAGAGTGTCATCTTCTCATATATCCTTTATTTAATAGTTGATACATAAAACTTCTAGCAAAGAGAGAATAATAAAAATCTATGTAATTTCAGTAAGTTGTTATACGACTCTGCTGGCACTTTTGAGCACTTTCTGACTTATTAAATGTCTTTTAAGAAACTATTTATTCTTACCTATTCACCTCAAATGCACATGTGTACACAAACACACACACACATTATATATATATATATATATATATATATATATATATATATATATATATATATATATATATATGTGTGTGTGTGTGTGTGTGTGTGTGTGTGTGTGTGTGTGTGTTGAGAGAGAGAGAGAGAGAGAGAGAGAGAGAGATAGAGAGAGAGACAGTTGAACACAAATCAGAAGCTGCACAGTAATAACAAATAAGACACAGAACATTTTCCCCAATTTTCCTCCTTCATTTTGGGTAATTTCATATTATTTTCTTCTGTGTGGGTTGGAACATTTTATACTATCAATTTCTGTAATTTAATCCTGTTTGTTTAAGGTATTTTTTAAGAAACCATAATCTTCAGCTATTAAATATTAAGTTTATTGTCTCTTATCTATCATTATTATTCGCAGAATTAGATAGATAGATAGATAGATAGATAGATAGATATGGACAGAATGGGATATATATATATATATATATATATATATATATATATATATATATATATATATATTATTATTATTATATCCAACCCCTCCACACGAACCGGATGCGACACACGCTCAGTTTTTAAGCGGGGTTTTGAATTTTTCCTTCTCCGAGACCAGTCGCCAAACCAGTCTCACCTCGTATTTACTCATAGCTTGAATGAGAACAGTTTTGATAAATACCTTTCCCAAAGATATAAGCGTTATGCGAAATGCAAATAGCCTTGTCTAGGAATTGAACTCGGATCAACCAAGTCTTTTTACTACGACCATAGATAGATAGATAGATGTTGAACGAAGCCAATTTCAGCATCGGGCAAAATAAAATAGGGTGGATTTCTCATTGCATACTTTATTGCTTTGACTTTTTCCCCGAGGATTTCTCATCGTTTAATCAATATGCATTTCTCTCTATCTCTCTCATTATATATATATATATATATATATATATATATATATATATATATATATATATATATATATATATATATATATATACCAAGGGAGCAATTCTCTTTGCAGATCACTTGGATTTGCCAAAAAGAAGTAGAGGTGAGCAAAATAAAATCCAAATAAATCAATGAATAAGTAAATATTTTTTTAATTTACTTGTTTTTTTTTATTCATTTATTTGCTTTCTTTAGCGTCATAAAAGTGCCCAGGTCTAATGCTATTTTTTGCGGTTTCGTTGACATTGGTGATGTCTATCAGCTCCGAGTGTATTGGTAGGTACGAGAGGGTTAGGGTTCTAATGGGTTGAAAGGAAAAGCAACTTTGGCTATAGATATAGAGGTGGGAATAGCGGCGAAGGGAAGTACAATTTACTTGCGTCAGTGTCAGAAAAGATAATTAAAGTTCGCAAGGTTTATTGGCACTTAGATGAAAGATGATGGTTTCTAGTTGGTGTTGAAAGAAAGAAAGAAAGAAAGAAAGATGAAGATTAAAGAAGAAGAATAAGAGGAAGAATAAATAATAATGAAGAGTATAGAAGAAGAAGAAGAAGAAGAAGAAGAAGAAGAAGAAGAAGAAGAAGAAGAAGAAGAAGAAGAAGAAGAAGAAGAAGAAGAAGAAGAAAAATAATAAAAGATCATACAAGAAAGAAAGAAAGATGAAAATTAAAGAAGAAGAATTTGAAAGAATAATGAAGATTTTAGAAGAAAAATCATTGAAGAAAGAAAGAAAGAAATTACTAGAGAATAAGAGGAGAAATAAAGGGAACTTTGAGAAGAAAAAAAGAAAAGAAGGAAAAAAGCCCCAAAAGAAAAAAGAATTTAAAAAGAGGAAAAGAAAAAGTTTTCTGAGAAGATAACCGAAAAAAAGAGGAAAGAGACAAACACGAAAAAGCACCAGAAGAAAAACAAGAACAAGAAGTGTGGAACCAGAGTGATGAAAAAGAAAAGAAAATATTGTAAGAAGAGATACCAGGAAAAAAGACAAAAAGAGAGAGAGAGAGGGGGAGAGGGAGGGAGAGAGAGAGAGAGAGAGAGAGAGAGAGGGAGAGAGCGAAACGAAGCAAAAGAATAAAAGTAGCGCAAAGGAAAAAAAGGAAAAGAAAAGAAGTAAAATCCAATGAAAAAAAAGAAGAGGGTGAAAGAGATAAAAAAAAAAACGGTCAATGATATATAATACCAGGTGACAAAAAAAATATTTCGATGGTGTTTTTTTTTTGGGGGGGGGATTGACAGAAAAGATAAATAAATTCCTTTAGAATAGGAAAGTCAATAAGCATTTTTAAATCCATGAAGCCACATTATATCCAACCAACTAATCTTCACACGAGTATTATTCAATTCGTAGAGAGGGAAATTAACATGGCAGCACATAACTTAATAATTACTGCTTGTCAACAATACAAATTTAAACTTTAAAGAAAAGCAGCCTGTAAAATTATTAACCGCACAGCATAAAAGCTGTTTTGGTAGCTTATCATCAGAAATGTGCCCCACATGAAGGCATAATTGGTAAAGGATCCTGTCACTCCATATGTGTCATGATCTAAAAACCCTGCTTTTGTAACGCACTGAAAAAAAGGTGCATATTCGAAATGTACTAACCCAGGGGACCAATTTAAAAAGATGACAAAAATAGAAAAAAAATTTTTTTTTTTTTGGCAAAAAACAAAAAAATTAGATACTGATATTTTTTGGTTTGGTTTTATGGCACATCGACCATTGTAGGTTATTAATACCAAATCTACTTTTTGCTTATAAACAGTATTATTTCAAACAATTCATTGTAGTTTATGTGCAGTTTTTTGTTTACACACAGTTAAATATCAAAACAGTTCTATTTGAAGCAATTCAACTTAAGTATACAGTTTAGTTTTATTTGAGCCATCGATAGAACCCTATCAGATGCTACCAATCCGATCCCGAGTAGAACTATGAGTAATGGCAATGAAGGAGTATTCTGCATCCCCCAAAGCTCCAGCATTACTGGAACCTCACCATCAAATTGTTCAGTGTCATAAACAGGACACTCGTTGGTGGGGGGGTCTCACCTTTCTTCAAAGAAGTAGTCGGTGTATTCTACAAGCCCAATCAAATGGACAATACGCACTGATGTATTCGGACTTATGTCCCCATCTTGATTCTCTTAATCACAACGTTTCGGCCTATCTAAAGACACTAACACTGCCTCTAAAGATGAACCGATATTACGCTTTAATCCCAAAGAAAAGACCAAAGAATTTGTTCTTCTGCTGGAGTCAATAATCTTCTGAGAATTACGAATCAAATTCTTGATTCATTTCCTCGCGGTAGATTATTCTCATTCCACTGGACATACTTAGAAGATAATCTCGTATTAGAAAATCCTTCCAAGTTAATCCGACCTTAAGATGTCGCTTATACGTCCCTCTTTCTGAACGAGTGTCGTCGTTCATTAAGCTTATTTTAGTTTAACAAAAGGCCAGAAGTATTGAGCACGGAGTAGAAATCAAACGAACTAACAATGGCTTGCTAATCTAACTTATTCACCAGTATACCACACAATGGCTTAACTGAAACAAAGTATAAGGCTTCTACTCTACCCAACCCCGGGAATGAACTCACAGCTGCCAATTAGCAAAATACACGTTAACCAATACGTTTATCTACTATATCAGAAGAGCAACTAGGTCTTCCAAGAGAAAGAGTAATGGACCTTATCCTGTCACGCTGACCAATGTCGCCAAGCAGGACGCTTTGTGAAAGGTGATCTAGAAATAATTCCGTCTCCGGGCGCAAAATATAAACATCTGCAAAGATGTAAAATAGGTGATATCCCAGCGCCACAGAAGCTAAGCGTATTTGGGTTTTATGGCATATTAACCATTGTAGGTTATTTAACACCAATTCCTGTTTATACATATTTATCAAATATATATATGATATATATGATATATATACATTTTGTAGTTAACTTTTTTGAACGAGCCCGAGTACATTTTTTGAATACAGTTAAATGGTTTCAAATATTGCCTACGTATGTAACAGTCACAATTTGATTTAAGAAGTCATTTTTGGGGCACACATTTTAAAGGAGCTAGAACTGATTTTATTTACAAGTGCTGTTATTGTTTCTACACAGTTAAATGGTCTCAATTATTGCTATCTAACACTTATCATTCTATTTAAAATTAATCATTTGTTTACACACAATGAAGTGGTTACAAATATTGCTATTTAACACTAATTATTCTATTGAACACTATTCATTCATTTGCACACAGATAAACGAGTCTAAATATTGCTATGTATCATTAACAATTCAATTAAACATGTTACTTTTTTAAACACAGTTAATGGTCAAGAGTTCTATTTCTAACTATTCAATCTAGTATAAATCATTGTTTGCACAGTTTAAATGATTTAAACAGTTTTATTTAACCCATAGATTGAACCTTGTCAAGTGCTTCCACTTTGGGTCAGAGTGGGCCTTGGAGTAATGGTACACCGCATTACCGGAGCCTCACCATCAGATTGTTTAGCGTCGTATCCAGGACACTCGTTGGGAATCCTTACCCCTCCGCGGACTAGGATGCATCATGATTAATGGAGACAGATTATTTGATAAGGGGAAAACAGGGAGAAGACACAGGTTCAGTGAGAGCTGGAATAGACAGATGGATAGTCAGTGGACTTGTCACTCGGTTATATGGATTCTTGTCGGTAAGAATTCGATGTTTGTAAAGATTTCTCTTCCTTTCAAACAAAGACCTAAAAATCGACATATTCTAAAATCCAACCAGGAAATTGGGATAAAAGGGAATAGAATTATTCAAAAAGGGTTTGTATTGTTTTCTTTTCGACAGAGTGTCATGAGGTGATTGGGGTTCTGATCGGGAACAAGTAAAAGCAAGCAGCCTTTTTCTAAGCTGATTTGTGCAAAAGGACAGCAATCAGCCTCGGGGATTTCTGAAGCCAATAATCGATACATTGAGAGAAAAAATGGCAGCAAACTACATAAATACTCACTCACTCACTCACTCACTCTCTCCTTTCTTTCTCTTTCTCTCTATCACTCTCTTTCTCTGCCTTCCCTCTCCCTATGTTTCACTCTTTTTCTCCCTCCCTCCCTCTCTCTCTCTCTCTCTCTCTCTTTCCTTCCATATATTTCTCTTTACATTTCTGTCTTTATCTTTTTATTTCACCCAGTTTTTCTCTCTTTCTCTTACTTTCTTTTTCTCCCTCCTTCTCGCTTTCCCCCGTATTATTTAATTCTAAACAACTTACAAAGTATTTACAATTATAGCAGAATCTAAACATTCTTACGGGAGAGAATGACCCCCCGCTCACTGCTTGACTATTTCCTTCTACCAACCTTTACTCACATTAAATACTAGAAGCTAACTATGTCATACCAGTTTTTGTCTGTTCATCCGTTTGTTATATAGCCGTAATACAAATACACAAGCGGAACACCGTTGTTCAAAGTACGAACTGTTTATTAACTTCTTGAATTCAGTTCTTCGACACGAGAAGAGAGACCCAATTCTTAAAAGTCTTTCGTATTTCATACTATACTAACAACACCCCCAACGTTCGGCACATCTCGTGGCGTTTCAGATCTTAATTCATCTTCGCTGGTCGGGACCCGCAAAACAACCGCCGCCGCAACGGTAGAAAACTCAACTCTATGGCAGAGAACTCCATTCTCAGCCCCAATGGCAGAAGATCAATTGTCTGCCTGCATGGACCAATCTCAAATCCTCAACGGCATGGTCGGACCTCAACTGAATCTTTTTCAAAATCTCCCAAATTCTCAGCCTATCTCTTCTGGACATGACATCATCCACACTCCGGCCCTATTTACTGTCTGGGGTTTATTATGACAATGGTGATTGTCATATCCTTTGCGTGCAAGCGTAAACTGCACTTTATCATCAGCTTTAAACAAGCTGAGGATAAAGTGTCAGCCCAGGAGCTTTGGGGAATATGGAGTACCCTTCATTGCAATCACTCCCTGGCCCACTGTTAGATGGAATGGTTGCACCTGTTGGGGGCCATATCTATTGGCCAAATAGAACTGTTTAACCATTTAAACGGTGTGCAAACAAATGTTTAATGTTTTATTAAATTGTTGGAAATAGAACTATTTGAACATTTAACTGTGTGTAATACATTGAATGTGGTTTAATTGAATTGTTTAAGCTACATGGCAATACGTGGGACCGTTTAACAGTGTTCAAAGAAATGATTATAGTAAATTTTGGTTTGATTAGATTTTTGTGGCATATCAACCATTGTAGGTTATTTAGAACAGTGATGGAACTATTTAACCCATAACTGGAAAGATAAATGAGTTCTAAGGGTATTAGTCCGGGAATGAACGTACAATGTGACTAGGGTTTGTGTTCACTCACTACGAAGTAGAACGCTGGTGACAAGGCCCAGGAGTGCGACCCTTGAGTCAAAGTAATCCGTAGTATATGAGTTCGAACTCCAGTCGCGCTATTAAGTTCACTTTGGGACAATTACCATTGGGAAAATTATGACCCAACAATCCTCACAGCTATGGGTTAGATAGTTACCACAACTGTTCTTCGAGAAGGATGACTTTGGCATTAAATAACCCAAGAAGGTTGATATGCCATTAAACAAACAATCAGTTTAGCTTGGTTTTGGCACAAGGCCAGAAGTATGGACCCCAACTGAGACCGAACTGACAAAAGTGGCTTGTAAATCTAACTAGCACACCAAGTGAGGTGCCCAACGATATTTTATATAAATGAGTTTGTTTGTTCACTATAAATAACCATGTGACTGAACTTGCAAATTTTCTAATAGCTATAGTCTTTTTACAAAAGCAATAACCGAAAGGGGGACATGGCGACGGAAAATCATGGGAATCTGTGTTGTCGGGCATGTGATAATGATATTTCGAGACCATGATTGTCAAACTGAATTTGGTCTAAGTAACTTAAGGTTGACATGCTGTAAGCCCAAACAAGCAATCAACTAACCCACATAACATTTACGAGAAATCAAATATTATAACAGTCCCTGCTTCTATGTTTGTTTATTATTCGCTTCAGGCAATTGGATTTGAAGTAGCCAATGATGTTATCATGAGGCCAGCAGTTGGGTAACTTCGTTCACTGATAATATGAAATTAAATCAGAGCCGATAACATTTTCTCATGTCATCAACCAAGAGAAAAGTAAAAATGTCAATCAAGATAGGAATTTATTAATTTTTGCTGAAAAAATCGATCTGGCTTAAAGAAAAGATAAAATTAAAATTAAATAAAATGTAAGATCGTATAATGAAGAAAATGGCTGTCACCTTTATCATCAAGATTAAAGAGAAAAGAAACTAGTTCAAATAATGTTTCCGTTTCGAATTTCCGACAGCAGATGGCGATTTGAACTGATAACTACAGTGTATTTGTTGTATGAGTTAAGCTAATTCATATTTTTTTAAAATTATGTTAACGTATGTTTCCAACTTGAGTACATAGTCGAAATGATTATTCAGTTTAAAATTTGACTTAAAATTGCTTCATTCAATGAATCGGAGACTTTTAAATGTAGTGCTCCAATGAATATATCGCTATTTTGCCTATATATATATATATATATATATATATATATATATATATATATATATATATATATATAGTCATCCACACACACACACACACATATATATATATATATATATATATATATATATATATATATATATATATGTATAAATGAGAAACAAGAAAATCAATATGCATATTCTATAATAAATTTATTTGATCCGGGGAATATATTTATCTTATGTAAAGTTCAACGTGTCAAAATTTAAATATTCATTAAAGAAAAAATCCCAACGTGTCATAATTTCAATATTTATTAAAAAAGTATTCCCACGTGTCATAATGTAAATATATATATATATATGTGTGTGTGTGTGTGTGTGTGTGTGTGTGCGCGTGTGTGTGTGTGTGTGTGCGTGTGTGTGTGTGTGTGATACTAAAAATACAATAGGCTTCCTGAAGACCATAAAAAGTTATTATGTATGGATTTTTGTTTAAATTCATTTTAGATTACTTTTGAAAGTCGATTTTGAAATTATTTTATCATGTATATATGATACCTGTCGGTCGGGCCTTTCATATGTCGATTGTATCCCAAGTGGAAGAGTAAGAGGCTTCAATAAATAGATGTCCAGGGTGTAACACTAAACTGTACCCGGTGATTAGGAGCTCTATGGAACGTGCGTTACCTCTTCATTGACATTACTCCCACGCCCACTTTGAGCTCGGATTCCATTTATGAGTTAAATAGATCTATTTTGAAAATTAATTTTATTAAATAATAATATTGGAAACCAAAAAACTGGCCATGAAAAATGGTTATTATTAAATAGAAATAGTTTCTTTAACCTATTTGTTTCAAAATTATCAATATCATAAAGGTATTCCTGAAAGTATACCACTATGTGCGAATTATTTATGTTAAATAAGAACTTTTTATGTCTTATGACTGCAAACAAATCATTTTCTGTACAATTCAAAGAAAAAAAGGAAATTGTGATAGAACATAGAGAACGTAGTCATGAGACATTTACAAATGAACCATATTATGGCGGTAAAAATAACCTACAAAAATTGATATGCCATTAAAAAAACTCGAATCGATTCTATGTACATATATGCATACATGAAAGTTCAACTGATTTCCATACTAAAAAAAAAAATGTTATTTTCAAGCAAATATTAGGCTCGAGAAGCTGTTATTTTTTGTATATAATGACCAATCGGCGCTCACGCGCTCGTGTTAAAATTTCTTTGAAATTCACAAACGACAATGTTTGACTCGCCGCGAAAAATTTCAAGGATTAAAACTAACTATAACTTCTGAAATCTTTTCCCTC
This sequence comes from Sepioteuthis lessoniana, assembly GCA_963585895.1. NCBI lineage: Eukaryota > Metazoa > Mollusca > Cephalopoda > Myopsida > Loliginidae > Sepioteuthis > Sepioteuthis lessoniana. Next base: position 78,266,250 of record OY757923.1, on the reverse strand, counting down.
GAAGGTTAATGAAAATAGATTTTTGATTAATTACAACAATAGATAGATCAACAATATTTTTATCTAATTTCGAGTCAACCCCAATCTGTTCTGGCCGAGTCGGCTGGGGCTACAGAATATACCAACTGCTTCTCTACAGAGGACGAAGACTCTCCCAACGATTGTCCTGGATATGGCACTAGACAAGATGATGTTGAGGCTCCAGTAATGCTGGAGCTTTGGAGAATGCGGAGTACCCCTCTTTGCCATAGCTCCCAGGTCCACTCTAGTCCGTATAGTGGTAGAACCAAATAGGGTCCCATTTATGGGTCAAATAGAACTGTTTGATATTTAAACTGAGTGCAAACAAATGATTTATGCTAAATTGAACAGTGTACTTATGCTAAACTGAATTGTTTAAAATGGAACTGTTTTGACATTTAACTGTGAGTAAACAAAAAACTATACTTATACTAAACTGAATTGTTTGAAATAGAACTGTTTATACATATAAAAATGGATTTGGCATTAAATAACCTAAAATGGTTGATATGCCATTAAACTAAACCAAAACAAACTGTTCTTTCAAAAATGCATTTAATTTTAACATTGCTTAATTATTCTTAGCGAAATGAAATATTCTTTACATAGATTTACTCGTATTACCATTTCAGTTTTCAATTGCTGATGAAAGAAATTCTAGCTACATTTGCAGACATATTAATGCATAAATATACTCTCCTTCATAGTGAAATACTTGCACAAAGATCTTTTTACGCATACAAAATATATCAACTAGATTAAGGCTAAAACAAAACTGCTACTTTGAATGTATGAAGTTTTCTGGTAAATGTTGGAGAATATTTATGTTCTAATATCATTAATATTATATTATTATCTTTTCTTACAAAAAACATTGTAACATCCGTTTTTTAACAGGTTTTTCACTTAATTTAGGAAAATAAATTTTATTTTGTAGACAGGTGTTTTATACAAACATTTACTCATGTCTTCCTCTACACACACACATATATATATATCATTGTCATCAAGATACGCTGACAGCACGAATTTTCCTGACTCTCTCTCTCTCTCTCTCTCTCTCTCTCTCTCTCTCTCTTCATCCATCCATAGTATCTGTCATTCCCGAGAGGTCCTCCAAACTACATCTTATTTCCTCATAAAGCTTATGTAAATAACTTCTTGCTGGTCGCCCAACACAGGCACGTCCATATATAGAGAACCACAGTAGAATGTCACTTATGAGTTCTTCCTTTCTTCTCCAGCATTCTTTCTTATTCATCTTACTTGGATCGTTTTTGTGATCGGAGGTAAGTGTCCATACAGCTGGTTTGTTGTTACCAGAATTTGTTCAAAATAGCTCGTAATATTCTTATGTAATTCCCGTCTAGCTTTTTCTCTTTGCATTTTTTAAAGTCCATGTAGTGCATTACTAATGCATATATATATATATATATATATATATATATATATATATATATATATACGTGGGGCATTCAAAAAGTTTCCAGACTTTTTTTGTACAGGCATTTAAAATTGTCGTAGACTCTTGAAAATTCAGTATCTTATTGCTATACATCTTATGAAATAACTGACCAATTTTTATGATTTCACGTTCAAATGAACAGCTACAGTAACAATCGGAATACACTCTACTAAAGCCTGATTGTCACAGCTGGGGAATTTCAAAAATGCAATCTGAACGTGAGGACACTTTAGAAGAACAATATGCAATAAAATTCTGTTTTAAACATGGAGAAAAATGCCACAGAAACGTATGGAATGCTTCAGACTGCTTTTGAAGCATCTTGCATGAATCGAGCATCAGTTTTTATGTGGTATAAGAGATTCAAGGAAGGCAGGGAGTCTGTGGGGGATGATGAAAGGAGTGGAGGAAGTAATGAAGTCAATACACCAGAGTTGATTGACTAAAGGGTTAGGGTTAGGGTTACTATGTTAAGGTTTTAAGGGAGTTGAGGAAGAGATTCCTTGGGAAGAGGCCAGCACTCTTCAAATCGGCTCAGTGGCATTTCCACCAGGACAATGCGCCAGTCCACAACTCCATCCTTGTAACAGACTATCTAACCAAGATGGGCATCAAGACAGTTCGTCACCTTCCCTATAGTCCAGACCTTGCTCCCTTTGACTTTTGATTATTACCTAGGCTCAGAGGCTGTCGTTATGAGACAATTGAGGAGATGAAAGGGGCTGTGACGAAGGTCATTGACACGCTCACACAAGAGGACTTCCATGGGGCCTTCCAGAAATTGTTGGAACGGTACAAGTGCATTGCAGCCGGAGGAGATTACTTCAAAGGGGACTAGTTTCATCAGTGTACTATCAATAAAAGTGCCCATACGAAAAAAAGTCTGGAAACTTATTTAATGATCATCGTATATATATATATATATATATATATATATATATAAATATATATGTATAGGTATATGCATGTGTGTGTGTGTGTGTGTGTGTGTGTGTGTGTGTGTGTGTGTGTGTGTGTGTGTGTGCATTTATACATATATATGTATATATACTCTAAAATAAATTGATGAATAAATAAAGATGTATGAAAATGATAAGGTAAGCACAATAGTGTAAAAAATTTTCAAAATCACAAAATTTATTTAGCCACGTAAACGATCATAAACTTAACCATCATTCCCGCACAACCCTAACTTGATCTGATTATCACGAACGCGTGAAACTCACAATCATCATGCACTTTTGCCTCTATTTCTACGATATTTGAATTTTGTGTATATATATAGCAGGTAAAACTTAACAGCTAAGTTCCATTATAAATTTATTACAACAGACCTTTTTACTAAAAAGCAGTTGAAATAAATTTATAATGGAACTTATCGAAGTTTTACCTGATATTATGGATACATTTACTCTGCATGTGAGTTTTCTAATAATTTTATATATATTCATATATTCTGATATATTGATAGCCGTGCATTGAGCATTCTTTTTGAATATAATGATACAATATATTCTCTATGGATTGTTCCTTTTAAGTCTATTTAAAGACTTAATTTATACGCACACACACACACACACACACACACACACACACACACACACACACACACACATATATATATATATATATATATAATATATATATATATATATATATCTTTTATCTATCTTGCCGTTGGTGTTAATTAGCATTACATTGTTCCGATACAACCGAGAGAAACAGTCTCCTGTCTTATCTCAAACCTTTCCGGGCACACAATCACAAAAAACATTTTCCATATTTTATGTTCTAATAATCTACATCCAATTTAACAGTTTCTTAAGGGCAAAAAATAGATAGAACGACTTTAGAAGTCTGACTTTTCAATTTTGCCTTGAATATTATATATCACTTTTTTGGTTTATAAAACTGCTTCATACCGTTTGCGATTATCAAATATTTGAAATTCGCGAACGGTTATTTAAAGAAAAATTACTATGCCTGATTTATGATAATCCTACGGTATTTAAGCATATTTGCCCGCATATAAGACGTATGGTTTACGAATGTATTTGTGGTACCACAGTTCACTGTAGCCCTACAAAGCTCCATAGGTGTCGATTTCAACTTCAGTTGGTTAAGCTATTTAGATTAATAACATATAAACTCTCTGTGGATTATTTAATGCCAATTATATATATATATATATATTTGTGTGTGTGTGTGTGTGTGTGTGTGTGTGTGTTTCGTTGTACTTAGGCAGAAGTCGTTCATTAATCATGTTTCATTAAATAATAAAGACAAATTTTGTCTGGATAATTTATTAAAATCCTTTCAAGTTTTCTTATAAGTGTCTTAGTTTCATTTAGCTACATCTAAATGACTCCAGTTTCTATTGCCTTTCATCCTTAAGAACCATTCTATTCCTAAATCCAAGTTTCGAAAAATTCCAGTTGAAAACACCCCTATAATCGCACACGAAATTGAATAAGCTACGACTACAAATCCTAGAAGCCTACATATAAAAACAAAAGAAATAAAATTAATAAAATTAATTTTGAAAATAGCGACAATGCTTTCAAATGTTTTTAGTCTTTGTTTTTTTTTGGGGGGGGGGTATTCTATTTCCCTTTTAATAGCGTTCCCTTTTTAAATACATCGGTTACCCTGTTTTATCCAACTCTGCGTTCGCATATTTTCATTATGGTATAAACTTTCAAAAATTTTCAAAATACAAACACACCTTACACAAGCAAGCAACCCCTGATGATGGCCTATGGAGGGTCCGAAAGTGCTCGGGACAATTTTGAGAAATTCATCTACCAATTCCAACCTGAAACTAAGACACTTATCAGAAAACTTAAAAGGATCTTAAATTATACAGACTAAATTTGTCTTTATTATTTAATGAAATATATATATATATATATATATATATATATATATATATATATATATATATATATATGATGACTGCACAATCTCTACAGTATTGCCGTCTCAAGTTTCATGTTCCGCATCAAATAGCCCCTCATGTGGCTCAGAAGACCGGCAGCTGATTTACAAGGATGATGATAGGCATGACACAGAAAAGTCAAAGTCTTAACAGGGTTGATTGGATCCGCATGAGAAATACTGTCTTTGTGCACAACCAAATGCCTTTTCAGTCCAGATGCAGACCTGCAGACCTTACCGCATATAACACACACTATGCTATCAGGTCACTGCAGAACACTCGATGACAATGGTCTGTCAATGTGAGACTTCATAAGGTTCACATACCCTCTGCCTTTGAAAGAACATGTCCGCATGTTCCACAGATCCAATTTGCATGGTCACATGGCAAATTCTATTGGTTTCCTTTCCTAAATGCTCTTTTCAGCTTTGCACCCTCCAAGCTTTTGACATGAAGAGAACCACAGCCAGTTTTTAACTATTCCCGCCAAGCGCCACGATAACCGCAGTTGCTTCCCCAGGTGTCGACATCAATATCTGCCTCCTTCAGATTGCTTTTGAGGCTATCCTTGCAACGCTTTCTGGGCTTATGCTGTGGACGCTTACTGCTCGCAAATTCTCCATAGAAGAGTCACTTTGGCAGGCGACCGTCATCCATACGAACGTGGTGACCCGCCCAGTGCAACTCTACTGTGGTAATCATGGATCCAAGGCTCGGGCACAGTGCTTTTTCTAGCACCTCTCTGTCCGGTGTGTGTATTTATCATTTGATGTTCAAAATTCTTCTCAGGCACTTAAGATGGAAGTGTTCCAGAACCCTGATGTTTTTCTGGTGGGTTGTTCAAGTTTCTGCGGCAGAAAGAAGCACTGTGACAACACACGCCATATAAACATCAACCTTGGTGTTAATGATGAGTCCACGATCATTCCACACCCTCCTCTCCAGTCTCCCAAATGTGACAGAAGCCTTCTGAATACGGGCATATATCTCGGCATCCAAGGAACCATCTTTGGATAAAACACTTCCAAGATAGACAAAGACATCCACCATATCAAGCCTAGTACCATTAATCAAGATGTTCGGCTCAATGTACTCCTCTCCAGGGCGAGGTGTGAACATGTCCTTAGTTTTCTTCGAGCTGATCTTGATCCCAAATGCATCACAAGCCCGTGAAAAATTGTCCACAATCACCTGCATGCCATTATCAGTGTGAGAAAGAAAGTCTGGGTCATCTGCATAAAGAAGTTCCCAGATCAGATCATGGAACATCTTCGATTTTGCATTGAACCTCCTAAGGTTAAAAGCCTTTACAGATGTCCTAAAGAGTAATAGGACACCTACGTCACAACCTGAGAACGCATACCGCAAAAGAACCGCAAAATAGATGGAAAAAAGAGTAGGAGCATCAATATCTCCTTGCTTTATGCCATTGTCAACAGATATTTCGTCTGAGAGCCGTCCATTGAATGCAACCCGAGCTTTCATATCCCGGTGCAATTCCATTAATATTTGCATAAATGTCGGCGGACAACCAAGCTTACCAAGCACCTTCCACAAAGCATCCCTATTGACTGTGTCAAACGCTTTTGTCAGATCAACAATGACCTGATACAAAGGTACTTGTTGCTCAGTTCATGTCTATTGTACCTGGCGAGCAGAAAATATCATATCCACACAGCCTCTTCCTGATCTAAAGCCGTGCTGACTCTCCGATATCACCACAGGGCATATTTCCTCTTGCAATCGGTTCAGTAAAACTCGTGCAAGAACTTTACCCACAGACTTAAGAAGAGTAATTCCCCGATGATTGTCACAGACTTATCTTTCTCTTTTACTCTTGTGGAGAGGCATCAGAATTCCATTGATCCAGTCTTGTGGAATGGTTTCACCACAGTTCTGCATAATGAAGTCAAAAGTCGCCTGACGTACATTTACACTGTCGGTTTTCATGAGCTCCACCGGTATGTGTACTGGTGCTTTTCCATTTTTGATTTGGGTCACAGCCTTATCCACTTCCTCCATTGTTGGAGCGTTATCCATTGAGTGCTTCATCTCTAATTGAGGTAAACCTTCAATCACAGCTTCATCAACAACAGAGGGGTTATAGAAGAGGTCACGGAAATGTTCCTGCCAGCGTTTCAACACTTTGGAAGGGTCCTTGATGAGTGACGTATTATCTTTTGACTTCAAAGGAACTATCGAGAACGAAGAGGGGCCAAACACCTGATGAACATTGTTTTTAAGTCTTTTCTATCAGAGGCAGGCTGTATTTCCGATGATATGTTAGACCACCATGTGTTTTTCATCCGCCTCAGTTCTCTTTGCAGAGTAGCCTTGTGTTCCTTAGTGAAGGACATTGCGCGCCTTAGTGAAGGACCTTCTCATGAACATATCTGAACCAGCCGAATATACTTGTTCTTTGTAGTTTTCCCACGATCCATCAAAAACGACACCGTCCAATCTCTCCTTCACACGAACCAGTAACTCCGGATTTTTAAGCTTGTTAACATCAATGCGTTTAGGAATCTGAACTCCTGTCATTCGTACCTTCCTGTGTATGCGCAGCTTGAACTTTCCTCGAACCAGCCTGTGATCCGAATCACATTCAGCACTATGAATAACTCGAACATTGGAAGTGTCTGCAAGATCGCGTTTGTGAGTGATAATTAAATCAATTAGATGTCCCTACTTGGATCTAGGATGAGTCCAAATTGTTTTGTGCTTATCCTTCAGATGGAAGAATGTATTGCAGAGCACCAGTGATTGTTCAGAACAGAACTCCAGTAACCGCAAACCACCACAGTTAATTCTGCCAATCCTCTGTCGCCCCAAAGCATCCCATGTCCCCCACTCCCTACCAACACGAGCACTGAAGTCAGCAAACATTATGAGCTTTTCATTGTTAAGTACCGATGATGTTGCCTCATTGAGTGCCCTATAGAAAGCTAAGATGACTTCTTCGCTCGCTTGCATGGTCGGAGCTTAGACAGAGAAAATCGAGAGGAGTCGACCGCATAAAAGTGGAACTCTTGAGTCTCATGATTCTATCAGTAACAGCAGAGGGTCTTTCGGTCTTGTCCACCAGAGCCAATCTTATCACGAAACCCACCCCACCATCACGACGCCTATCCTTTGGCTTTCCAACCCAGAACACATAATATCCCGATCCTGCCTAGATCAAATGGTTTTCTTCGGGGAGTCGAGTCTCTGATAGAGCAGCTATATCAATAGTTAGTCTCTCGAGTTCTCTTGTCACGAGAGCTGTTCTTCGTTCTGGACGCCTTGACTTGTCAATATCCAAGAGAGTTCTGATATTCCAACAAGCGATGTTTAATTTGTAACACATTTTAGCATACGTTTTGCTATTCATTCTCATATTTTTGTTCCTGCGTGAGCGAACAGCCGTCAGTTCCAGGTGCTGACCTGATTTGAGTTGACAGGCAATGTTTAATTCACCTTTTCTAGCACCTTCCCACAAAAGATAGGTGAGCAGTGCTCTCCCTGAACAAGGCTGCTCTGCCACAGAAGTCTCCACCAACATCTGTCTCTGTCAATGAAGACAAGATAGCGATGTTAAGATAAGACTCCTGCCGCTCACGTGTAGATTTGTGACAATGCGCCTCCAACCTGTTAAGTCTGCGCACTTCGCCACTCTTCCAACGTCGTAGGACTCTGAAGGACAGCTTCAACAGCTGCAGAGCTTGAGACATCTGTACATCATTGAATTTAAGTGATGTAAGCTTGTATTACACTTACACCACTCTCTAGGCTTTAAAAACTATGATCCAGTGACAAGCAGACGCAAGATGACTGGTAGTTATTTCTGCTGCAGGTTTTATATCGGAGTTTCCCTTCTCCAATACGAGTAACCTTCACTACTGTTAAGGAGCCCCTTCTGCCCCATCGAGGAGAGACTATCCCGCGCCAGATTCCAACCTGATATTTTTCGTTCTCGCAGTATGGTAACCCTCCAGAATATCAGAGGGAGGCTAACAGGTACTACACCTTGCTCAAGGGTGACCTGGAACTATGCAAGGCAGGGGCGTTCAATTCTCTGAGGTATTATGTATACTCGCATACCCGAATATATATATATATATACATATATATATATATGTGTGTGTGTGTGTGTGTTTATTGTGTGTGTGTGTGTGTGTGTGTGTGTGTGTGTGTGTGTGTGTGTGTGTGTGTGTGTGTGTGTGTGCATCCTTTGTCATCAAATGGTTTGTGGGTAACTTTATTTTTAACTGAGTTCGAGCTCTTTTATTTGCACACATTTAAATGGTTTCAAGTATTGCAATCTAACGCTAATAATTCTACTTAATGCTTAATCATTTGTTCGCACAGAGTTAAATGGTCAAGTATAACTGTTTAATATTAGTAACTCAATTGATTAATTATTCCTATCTAATTCGCAGCTCAAGAATACAGCTGTATGGTTAACTAATAATAATTACCCTTAGTAAATGATTGAGCGGTTTTATTCGACTCATAGGTGGGTCCCTATTAAGTACTACCAGTCCGGAGTACAGTAGAGCTAGGAGTAATTCCAGTGAAGGAGTACTTGACATTCCTCAAACTTACAGATTGGAGAGCCATCATCAGATGCTGTTTTATGTCATATCCAGGACAATAACTGATTTCAAGTATCCCTATCTAACGCTAATAATTTTATTCAAAAGTATTCATTCGTTTGCAATTAGTTAAATGCTTTCAAGTATTACTATTTGGTTTGATTTCAAGTACAGTAAATGAATAATTCTATTTGACCCATAAAATAGGCATTAATAGGTACTTTCACTCCGAGGTAGAGTGGAACTGGGAGTAATGCAAAGGTACAGTCAGTGTATTCCACAGCTCCAATCAGCAGGACGGAAACTTCTATTGATAACCCTCGAGTCATAATACCAGCAAATGAAACTTTGTGTGATTCTGGCTCTGAATTTTTCTAATGCTAATGATGAAACAAGAGAAAATTGCACAGCCGTTGTCTCAAAAAGTTTTTTTTTTTTACGCTTTTTTTTAAAATAACCATGCCAGACGAGTCGGCTAGGGCTGTTAAATACTCCAACTGCATCCCTGCAGAGGAGTAAAACCCCTCCACAATGAGTGTCCTTGATATGACACTAAACAATCTAATTGTAAGGCTCCAACTTTGGAGAGCTGGGGAATGTGGAGTACCCCTTCATTGCCATTACTCCCAAGTACATCCTGATCCAGAGTGGTAGCACCTGTTAAGATCCTATCTTTGGCTCAAATAGAACTTTTTGATTATTTAAAGCTTTGTATACACAAATGACATCTTAGATTGAATGGTTAGATATAGAACAGTTCGATTATTTAACTGTGTGAAAACAAATGACTACTGTTTAATTGAATTGTTAGTGTTAAATAACAATACTTGGAGCCATGTAACTGTGCAAAAAATGGTTAATAGAACTATTAGTGGTTGAGAACAATAATTGCAACTATCTGTCAAGAAACAATTGCAATACAAATTACTTCTAACTCATTTAAAAATGAAATTACCAACAAACTATTCACTCAAAAATCTCAAAATATATATCCATTTAAATGTCTTCAAACAAATGAGGAGTGATATTACTGTTATGTATCAAGAAAATGTGTTTAAAAATCATATTTGATATATCTATATATAAATAGGATTTGGCATTAAATAACCAACAACAGTTGATATGCCATAAAACTCAACCAAACTAAATAACAATGACGCAGACAACCGTTGGATATTTTCTTATCGTCAAGAACGTCACAAACTGACAAACTTACCCACACATATTTGTGTATATATATATATATATATATATATCGTATTGTTATATAATATCAATAGATTCTAAAGATATAGTAAAAAGTAACGTTGGCGACTTTAGTCGAAGATAACCCGAAGGCTCTATTTTCAATAGCTACTACACCGCGGTGTTAGGAAGGGCGCTCCTCCATTCCCTGGATTGATCCACTTTACTCTTGATTCACACCTTTTAGTGCTGGGTGCTTAGCAAGGCGGCATCAGGCACAATTTTTAGAGTCTTTAGTTTGACTCTGCCTGGGATATAAACGGGTAGAGTGTTCGCCAATGGTCCGGGAGACCAGGGTTCAATCCCAGGTTGAGTCATACCAAAGACTCAAAAATGTTACTTAATGCCGCCTTGCTTAACACTCAACATTACAAGTTAAGAGTAAAGTAGAGCAATCTAGGGAATGGCGTAGCGCCCTCCGCTAAACCTTTGCGTGGTAGCTATTGAAAACGGAGCCTTCGAGTTACCCTCGACAAAGGTTGCCAACTTTACTTACTCACTGCAAAACTATTTGCCGTTTCCCCGTATCTTATTCAAGAATTCTCTCACTCATGCCTTTGACACGTTTTCTTTTTTCTACGTGTTTTACTATTTCGTCCAGGGAGAGTCCTCGTGGTGTAGCGGCTAGCCTACCGCACTGTGATATTCTAGTAATCGAGTTAGAACTTCAATTGCGCGGTTATGTTCACTTTCTGGATAATACCCTTTGTTGTATATTAAAAAGCTAGTCGTGTGAACATGGACTTGTCCATCGGTTATGACTGTAACTACAGCTGGCACAACGCGTGGTCAGAGAAAAGCAAAAGAGACGCCTCAGGTGGTCTCATTCGGTGCACCATTGAAACGGCTTTATGCCACATCTAAGCTAAAAGCTTCGTAAATTACCAGAGCAACAGGGGTGCCTCGAGTTATTCCATTCGGTCCACTATTCACATGGCCTTGTTCCACATGAAAGCTAAAAACTTGGTGAATTACCAGAGCAACAGGGGTGCCTCGGGTTATCCCATTCAGTCCACTATTCACATGGCCTTGTTACACATGAAAGCTAAAAGCTTCGTAAATTACCAGAGCAACAGGGGTACCTCGGGTTATCCAATTCGGTCCACTATTCACATGGCCTTGTTCCACATCTAAGCTAAAAGCTTCGTAAATTGCCAGAGCAACAGGGGTGCCTCGAGTTATCCCATTCGGTCCACTATTCACATGGCCTTGTTCCACATCTAAGCTAAAAGCTTCATAAATTACCAGAGCAACAGGGGTGCCTCGGGTTATCCCATTCAGTCCACTATTCACATGGCCTTGTTCCACATTAAAGCTAAAAGCTTCGTAAATTACCAGAGCAACAGGGGTGCCTCGGGGTATCCCATTCGGTCCACTATTCACATGGCCTTGTTCCACATCTAAGCTAAAACCTTCGTAAATTACCAGAGCAAAAGGGGTGCCTCGGGTTATCCCATTCGGTCCACTATTCACATGACCTTGTTCCACTTCTAAGCTAAAAGCTTCGTAAATTACCAGAGGAACAGGGGTACCTCGGGTTATGCCATTCGGTCCACTATTCACATGGCCTTGTTCCACATGAAAGCTAAAAGCTTCGTAAATTACCAGAGCAACAGGGGTGCCTCAGGTTATCCGATTCGGTCCACTATTCACATGGCCTTGTTCCACATGAAAGCTAAAAGCTTCGTAAATTACCAGAGAAACAGGGGTGTCTCTGGTTATACCATTCGGTCCACTATTCACATGGCCTTGTTCCACATGAAAGCTAAAAGCTTCGTAAATTACCAGAGCAACAGGGGTGCCTCGGGTTATCCCATTCGGTCCACTATTCACATGGCCTTGTTCCACATCTAAGCTAAAAGCTTCGTAAATTACCAGAGCAACAGGGGTGCCTCGGGTTATCCCATTCGGTCCACTATTCACATGGCCTTGTTCCACATCTAAGCTAAAAGCTTCGTAGATTACCAGAGCAACAGGGGTACCTCGGGTTATGCCATTCGGTCCACTATTCACATGGCCTTGTTCCACATCTAAGCTAAAAGCTTAGTAAATTACCAGAGCAACAAGGGTGCCTCGGGTTATCCCATTCGGTCCACTATTCACATGGCCATGTTCCAAATCTAAGCTAAAAGCTTCGTAAATTACCAGAGCAACAGGGGTACCTCGGGTTATCCCATTCGGTCCACTATTCACATGGCCTTGTTCCACATCTAAGCTAAAAGCTTCGTAAATTACCAGAGCAACAGGGGTACCTCGGGTTATGCCATTCGGTCCACTATTCACATGGTCTTGTTCCACATGAAAGCTAAAAGCTTCGTCAATTACCAGAGCAACAGGGGTTCCTCGGGTTATCCCATTCGGTCCACTATTCACATGGCCTTGTTCCACATCTAAGCTAAAAGCTTCGTAAATTACCAGAGCAACAGGGGTATCTCGGGTTATGCCATTCGTTCTACTATTCACATGGCCTTGTTCCACATGAAAGCTAAAAGCTTCGTAAATTACCAGAGCAACAGGGATACCTCGGGTTATCCCATTCGGTCCACTATTCACATGGCCTTGTTCCACATGAAAGCTAAAAGCTTCGTAAATTACCAGAGCAACAGGGGTGCCTCGGGTTATCCCATTCGGTCCACTATTCACATGGCCTTGTTTCACATCTAAGCTAAAAACTTCGTAAATTACCAGAGAAACAGGGGTACCTCGGGTTATGCCATTCGGTCCACTATTCACAAGGCCTTGTTCCACATGAAAGCTAAAAGCTTCGTAAATTACCAGAGCAACAGGGGTGCCTCAGGTTATCCGATTCGGTCCACGATTCACATGGCCTTGTCCCACATGAAAGCTAAAAGCTTCGTAAATTACCAGAGCAACATGGGGGCCTGGGGTTATCCATTCGGTCCACTATTCACATGGCCTTGTTCCACATCTAAGCTAAAAGCTTCGTAAATTACCAGAGCAACAGGGGTGCCTCGGGGTATCCCATTCGGTCCACTATTCACATGGCCTTGTTCCACATCTAAGCTAAAAGCTTCGTAAATTACCAGAGCAACAGGGGTGCCTCGGGTTATCCCATTCAATCCACTATTCACATCGCCTTGTTCCACATCTAAGCTAAAAGCTTCGTAAATTACCAGAGCAACAGGGGAGCCTCGGGTTATCCCATTCGGTCCACTATTCACATGTCCTTGTTCCACATGAAAGCTAAAAGATTCGTAAATTACCAGAGCAACAGGGGTGCCTCAGGTTATCCGATTCGGTCCACTATTCACATGGCCTTGTTCCACATCTAAGCTAAAAGCTTCGTAAATTGCCAGAGCAACAGGGGTGCCTCGAGTTATTCCATTCGGTCCACTATTCACATGGCCTTGTTCCACATCTAAGCTAAAAGCTTCGTAAATTACCAGAGCAACAGGGGTGCCTCGGGTTATCCCATTCAGTCCACTATTCACATGGCCTTGTTCCACATTAAAGCTAAAAGCTTCGTAAATTACCAGAGCAACAGGGGTGCCTCGGGGTATCCCATTCGGTCCACTATTCACATGGCCTTGTTCCACATCTAAGCTAAAACCTTCGTAAATTACCATAGCAACAGGGGTGCCTCGGGTTATCCCATTCGGTCCACTATTCGCATGGCCTTGTTCCACATCTAAGCTAAAAGCTTCGTAAATTACCAGAGCAACAGGGGTACCTCGGGTTATGCCATTCGGTCCACTATTCACATGGCCTTGTTCCACATCTAAGCTAAAAGCTTAGTAAATTACCAGAGCAACAGGGGTGCCTCGGGTTATCCCATTCGGTCCACTATTCACATGGCCATGTTCCACATCTAAGCTAAAAGCTTCGTAAATTACCAGAGCAACAGGGGTACCTCGGGTTATCCCATTCGGTCCACTATTCACATGGCCTTGTTCCACATCTAAGCTAAAAGCTTCGTAAATGACCAGAGCAACAGGGGTACCTCGGGTTATGCCATTCGGTCCACTATTCACATGGTCTTGTTCCACATGAAAGCTAAAAGCTTCGTAAATTACCAGAGCAACAGGGGTTCCTCGGGTTATCCCATTCGGTCTACAATTCACATGGCCTTGTTCCACATCTAAGCTAAAAGCTTCGTAAATTACCAGAGCAACAGGGGTATCTCGGGTTATCCCATTCGGTCCACTATTCACATGGCCTTGTTCCACATGAAAGCTAAAAGCTTCGTAAATTACCAGAGCAACAGGGGTGCCTCGGGTTATCCCATTCGGTCCACTATTCACATGGCCTTGTTCCACATCTAAGCTAAAAACTTCGTAAATTACCAGAGAAACAGGGGTACCTCGGGTTATGCCATTCGGTCCACTATTCACAAGGCCTTGTTCCACATGAAAGCTAAAAGCTTCGTAAATTACCAGAGCAACAGGGGTGCCTCAGGTTATCCGATTCGGTCCACGATTCACATGGCCTTGTCCCACATGAAAGCTAAAAGCTTCGTAAATTACCAGAGCAACATGGGGGCCTTGGGTTATCCATTCGGTCCACTATTCACATGGCCTTGTTCCACATCTAAGCTAAAAGCTTCGTAAATTACCAGAGCAACAGGGGTGCCTCGGGTTATCCCATTCGGTCCACTATTCACATGGCCTTGTTCCACATCTAAGCTAAAAGCTTCGTAAATTACCAGAGCAACAGGGGTGCCTCAGGTTATCCCATTCAATCCACTATTCACCTGGCCTTGTTCCACATCTAAGCTAAAAGCTTCGTAAATTACCAGAGCAACAGGGGAGCCTCGGGTTATCCCATTCGGTCCACTATTCACATGTCCTTGTTCCACATGAAAGCTAAAAGATTCGTAAATTACCAGAGCAACAGGGGTGCCTCAGATTATCCGATTCGGTCCACTATTCACATGGCCTTGTTCCACATCTAAGCTAAAGCTTCGTAAATTGCCAGAGCAACAGGGGTGCCTCGAGTTATTCCATTCGGTCCACTATTCACATGGCCTTGTTCCACATCTAAGCTAAAAGCTTCGTAAATTACCAGAGCAACAGGGGTGCCTCGGGTTATCCCATTCGGTCTACTATTCACATGGCTTGTTCCACATTAAAGCTAAAAGCTTCGTAAATTACCAGAGAAACAGGGGTGCTACGGGTTATCCAATTCGGTCAACTATTCACATGGCCTTGTTCCACATCTAAGCTAAAACCTTCGTAAATTACCAGAGCAAAAGGGGTGCCGCGGGTTATCCCATTCGGTCCACTATTCACATGACCTTGTTCCACTTCTAAGCTAAAAACTTCGTAAATTACCAGAGGAACAGGGGTACCTCGGGTTATGCCATTCGGTCCACTATTCACGTGGCCTTGTTCCACATGAAAGCTAAAAGCTTCGTAAATTACCAGAGCAACAGGGGTGCCACAGGTTATCCGATTCGGTCCACTATTCACATGGCCTTGTTCCACATGAAAGCTAAAAGCTTGGTAAATTACCAGAGCAACAGGGGTGTCTCTGGTTATCCCATTCGGTCCACTAATCACATGGCCTTGTTCCACATCTAAGCTAAAAACTTCGTAAATTACCAGAGCAACAGGGGTGCCTCGGGTAATCCCATTCGGTCCACTATTCACATGGCCTTGTTCCACATCTAAGCTAAAAGCTTCGTAAATTACCAGAGCTACAGGGGTGCCTCGGGTTATCCCATTCGGTCCACTATTCACATTGCCTTGTTCCACATCTAAGCTAAAAGCTTCGTAAATTACCAGAGCAACAGGGGTACCTCGGGTTATGCCATTCGGTCCACTATTCACATGGCCTTGTTCCACATCTAAGCTAAAAGCTTCGTAAATTACCAGAGCAACAGGGGTACCTCGGGTTATCCCATTCGGTCCACTATTCACATGGCCTTGTTCCATATGAAAGCTAAAAGCTTCGTAAATTACCAGAGCAACAGGGGTGCCTCGGGTTATCCCATTCGGTCCACTATTAACATGGCCTTGTTCCAAATGAAAGCTAAAAGCTTCGTAAATTACCAGAGCAACAGGGGTGCCTCGGGTTATCCCATTCGGTCCACTATTCACATGGCCTTGTTCCACATCTAAGCTAAAAACTTCGTAAATTACCAGAGAAACAGGGGTACCTCGGGTTATGCCATTCGGTCCACTATTCACAAGGCCTTGTTCCACATGAAAGCTAAAAGCTTCGTAAATTACCAGAGCAACAGGGGTGCCTCAGGTTATCCGATTCGGTCCACGATTCACATGGCCTTGTCCCACATGAGAGCTAAAAGCTTCGTAAATTACCAGAGCAACATGGGGGCCTCGGGTTATCCATTCGGTCCACTATTCACATGGCCTTGTTCCACATGAAAGCTAAAAGCTTCGTAAATTACCAGAGCAACAGGGTTGCCTCGGGTTATCCCATTCGGTCCACTATTCACATGGCCTTGTTCCACATCTAAGCTAAAAGCTTCATAAATTACCAGAGCAACAGGGGTGCCTCGGGTTATCCCATTCAAGCCACTATTCACATGGCCTTGTTACACATCTAAGCTAAAAGCTTCGTAAATTACCAGAGCAACAGGGGAGCCTCGGGTTATCCCATTCGGTCCACTATTCACATGTCCTTGTTCCACATGAAAGCTAAAAGATTCGTAAATTACCAGAGCAACAGGGGTGCCTCAGGTTATCCGATTCGGTCCACTATTCACATGGCCTTGTTCCACATCTAAGCTAAAAGCTTCGTAAATTGCCAGAGCAACAGGGGTGCCTCGAGTTATCCCATTCGGTCCACTATTCACATGGCCTTGTTCCACATCTAAGCTAAAAGCTTCGTAAATTACCAGAGCAACAGGGGTGCCTCGGGTTATCCCATTCGGTCTAATATTCACATGGCTTGTTCCACATTAAAGCTAAAAGCTTCGTAAATTACCAGAGCAACAGGGGTGTCACGGGTTATCCAATTCGGTCAACTATTCACATGGCCTTGTTCCACATCTAATCTAAAACCTTCGTAAATTACCAGAGCAAAAGGGGTGCCTCGGGTTATCCCATTCGGTCCACTATTCACATGACCTTGTTCCACTTCTAAGCTAAAAGCTTCGTAAATTACCAGAGGAACAGGGGTACCTCGGGTTATGCCATTCGGTCCACTATTCACATGGCCTTGTTCCACATGAAAGCTAAAAGCTTCGTAAATTACCAGAGCAACAGGGGTGCCACAGGTTATCTGATTCGGTCCACTATTCACATGGCCTTGTTCCACATGAAAGCTAAAATCTTGGTAAATTACCAGAGCAACAGGGGTGTCTCTGGTTATCCCATTCGGTCCACTATTCACATGGCCTTGTTCCACATCTAAGCTAAAAGCTTCATAAATTACCAGAGCAACAGGGGTACCTCGGGTTATGCCATTCGGTCCACTATTCACATGGCCTTGTTCCACATCTAAGCTAAAAGCTTCGTAAATTACCAGAGCAACAGGGGTACCTCGGGTTATCCCATTCGGTCCACTATTCACATGGCCTTGTTCCACATGAAAGCTAAAAGCTTCGTAAATTACCAGAGCAACAGGGGTGCCTCGGGTTATCCCATTCGGTCCACTATTCACATGGCCTTGTTCCACATCTAAGCTAAAAGCTTCGTAAATTACCAGAGCAACAGGGGTACCTTGGGTTATGCCATTCGGTCCACTATTCACATGGTCTTGTTCCACATGAAAGCTAAAAGCTTCGTAAATTACCAGAGCAACAGGGGTGCCTCGGGTTATCCCATTTCGGTCCACTATTCACATGGCCTTGTTCCACATGAAAGCTAAAAGCCTTGTAAATTACCAGATCAACAGGGGTGCCTCGGGTTATCCCATTCGGTCCACTATTCACATGGCCTTGTTCCACATCTAAGCTAAAAACTTCGTAAATTACCAGAGAAACAGGGGTACCTCGGGTTATGCCATTCGGTCCACTATTCACAAGGCCTTGTTCCACATGAAAGCTAAAAGCTTCGTAAATTACCAGAGCAACAGGGGTGCCACAGGTTATCTGATTCGGTCCACTATTCACATGGCCTTGTTCCACATGAAAGCTAAAATCTTGGTAAATTACCAGAGCAACAGGGGTGTCTCTGGTTATCCCATTCGGTCCACTATTCACATGGCCTTGTTCCACATGAAAGCTAAAAGCTTCGTAAATTACCAGAGCAACAGGGGTGCCTCGGGTAATCCCATTCGGTCCACTATTCACATGGCCTTGTTCCACATCTAAGCTAAAAGCTTCATAAATTACCAGAGCAACAGGGGTACCTCGGGTTATGCCATTCGGTCCACTATTCACATGGCCTTGTTCCACATCTAAGCTAAAAGCTTCGTAAATTACCAGAGCAACAGGGGTACCTCGGGTTATCCCATTCGGTCCACTATTCACATGGCCTTGTTCCACATGAAAGCTAAAAGCTTCGTAAATTACCAGAGCAACAGGGGTGCCTCGGGTTATCCCATTCGGTCCACTATTCACATGGCCTTGTTCCACATCTAAGCTAAAAGCTTCGTAAATTACCAGAGCAACAGGGGTACCTTGGGTTATGCCATTCGGTCCACTATTCACATGGTCTTGTTCCACATGAAAGCTAAAAGCTTCGTAAATTACCAGAGCAACAGGGGTGCCTCGGGTTATCCCATTTCGGTCCACTATTCACATGGCCTTGTTCCACATGAAAGCTAAAAGCCTTGTAAATTACCAGATCAACAGGGGTGCCTCGGGTTATCCCATTCGGTCCACTATTCACATGGCCTTGTTCCACATCTAAGCTAAAAACTTCGTAAATTACCAGAGAAACAGGGGTACCTCGGGTTATGCCATTCGGTCCACTATTCACAAGGCCTTGTTCCACATGAAAGCTAAAAGCTTCGTAAATTACCAGAGCAACAGGGGTGCCTCAGGTTATCCGATTCGGTCCACGATTCACATGGCCTTGTCCCACATGAAAGCTAAAAGCTTCGTAAATTACCAGAGCAACATGGGGGCCTCGGGTTATCCATTCGGTCCACTATTCACATGGCCTTGTTCCACATGAAAGCTAAAAGCTTCGTAAATTACCAGAGCAACAGGGGTGCCTCGGGTTATCCCATTCGGTCCACTATTCACATGGCCTTGTTCCACATCTAAGCTAAAAGCTTCGTAAATTACCAGAGCAACAGGGGTGCCTCGGGTTATCCAATTCAATCCACTATTCACATGGCCTTGTTCCACATTTAAGCTAAAAGCTTCGTAAATTACCAGAGCAACAGGGGAGCCTCGGGTTATCCCATTCAGTCCACTATTCACATGTCCTTGTTCCACATGAAAGCTAAAAGATTCGTAAATTACCAGAGCAACAGGGGTGCCTCAGGTTATCCGATTCGGTCCACTATTCACATGGCCTTGTTCCACATCTAAGCTAAAAGCTTCGTAAATTGCCAGAGCAACAGGGGTGCCTCGAGTTATCCCATTCGGTCCACTATTCACATGGCCTTGTTCCACATCTAAGCTAAAAGCTTCGTAAATTACCAGAGCAACAGGGGTGCCTCGGGTTATCCCATTCGGTCTAATAATCACATGGCTTGTTCCACATTAAAGCTAAAAGCTTCGTAAATTACCAGAGCAACAGGGGTGCCACGGGTTATCCAATTCGGTCAACTATTCACATGGCCTTGTTCCACATCTAAGCTAAAACCTTCGTAAATTACCAGAGCAAAAGGGGTGCCTCGGGTTATCCCATTCGGTCCACTATTCACATGACCTTGTTCCACTTCTAAGCTAAAAGCTTCGTAAATTACCAGAGGAACAGGGGTACCTCGGGTTATGCCATTCGGTCCACTATTCAATTGGCCTTGTTCCACATGAAAGCTAAAAGCTTCGTAAATTACCAGAGCAACAGGGGTGCCACAGGTTATCCGATTCGGTCCACTATTCACATGGCCATGTTCCACATGAAAGCTAAAAGCTTGGTAAATTACCAGAGCAACAGGGGTGTCTCTGGTTATCCCATTCGGTCCACTATTCACATGGCCTTGTTCCACATGAAAGCTAAAAGCTTCGTAAATTACCAGAGCAACAGGGGTGCCTCGGGTAATCCCATTCGGTCCACTATTCACATGGCCTTGTTCCACATCTAAGCTAAAAGCTTCGTAAATTACCAGAGCAACAGGGGTACCTCGGGTGATGCCATTCGGTCCACTATTCACATGGCCTTGTTCCACATCTAAGCTAAAAGCTTCATAAATTACCAGAGCAACAGGGGTACCTCGGGTTATGCCATTCGGTCCACTATTCACATGGCCTTGTTCCACATCTAAGCTAAAAGCTTCGTAAATTACCAGAGCAACAGGGGTACCTCGGGTTATACCATTCGGTCCACTATTCACATGGCCTTGTTCCACATGAAAGCTAAAAGCTTCGTAAATTACCAGAGCAACAGGGGTGCCTCGGGTTATCCCATTCGGTCCACTATTCACATGGCCTAGTTCCACATCTAAGCTAAAAGCTTCGTAAATTACCAGAGCAACAGGGGTACCTCGGATTATGCCATTCGGTCCACTATTCACATGGCCTTGTTCCACATGAAAGCTAAAAGCTTCGTAAATTACCAGAGCAACAGGGGTGCCGCGGGTTATCCCATTCGGTTTACTATTCACATGGCCTTGTTCTACATCTAAGCTAAAAGCTTCGTAAATTACCAGAGCAACAGGGCTACCTCGGGTTATGCCATTCGTTCCACTATTCAAATTAGCCTTCTTCCACATGAAAGCTAAAAGCTTCGTAAATTACCAGAGCAACAGGGGTGCCTCTGGTTATCCCATTCGGTCCACTATTCAGATGGCCTTGTTCCACATCTAAGCTAAAAGCTTCGTAAATTACCAGAGCAACAGGGGTGCCTCAGCTTATCCCAATCGGTCCACTATTCACATGGCCTTGTTCCACATCTAAGCTAAAAGCTTCGTAAATTACCAGAGCAACAGGGGTACCTCGGGTTATCCCATTCGGTCCACTATTCACAGGGCCTTGTTCCACATCTAAGCTAGAAGCTTCGTAAATTACCAGAGCAACAGGGGTACCTCGGGTTATGCCATTCGTTCCACTATTCACATGGCCTTGTTCCACATGAAAGCTAAAAGCTTCGTAAATTACCAGAGCAACAGGGGTGCCTCGGGTTATGCCATTCAATCCACTATTCACATGGCCTTGTTCCACATCTAAGCTAAAAGCTTCGTAAATTACCAGAGCTACAGGG
The DNA here is from genome assembly GCA_963585895.1 of Sepioteuthis lessoniana. Taxonomy (NCBI): domain Eukaryota; kingdom Metazoa; phylum Mollusca; class Cephalopoda; order Myopsida; family Loliginidae; genus Sepioteuthis; species Sepioteuthis lessoniana. The sequence continues at coordinate 78,244,764 of OY757923.1, read as the reverse complement.
GTGCCTCTGGTTATCCCATTCGGTCCACTATTCAAATTAGCCTTGTTCCACATGAAAGCTAGAAGCTTCGTAAATTACCAGAGGAACAGGGGTACCTCGGGTTATGCAATTCGGTCCACTATTCACATGGCCTTGTTCCACATGAAAGCTAAAAGCTTCGTAAATTACCAGAGCAACAGGGTTGTCTCTGGTTATCCCATTCGGTCCACTATTCACATGGCCTTGTTCCACATTAAAGCTAAAAGCTTCGTAAATTACCTGAGCAACAGGGGTGTCTCGGGTTATCCAATTCGGTCCACTATTCACATGGCCTTGTTCCACATCTAAGCTAAAACTTCGTAAATTACCAGAGCAACAGGGGTGCCTCGGGTTATCCCATTCAATCCACTATTCACCTGGCCTTGTTCCACATCTAAGCTAAAAGCTTCGTAAATTACCAGAGCAACAGGTGAGCCTCGGGTTATCCCATTCAGTCCACTATTCACATGTCCTTGTTCCACATGAAAGCTAAAAGCTTCGTAAATTACCAGAGCAACAGGGGTTCCTCAGGTTATCCGATTCGGTCCACTATTCACATGGCCTTGTTCCACATCTAAGCTAAAAGCTTCGTAAATTGCCAGAGCAACAGGGGTGCCTCGAGTTATCCCATTCGGTCCACTATTCACATGGCCTTGTTCCACATCTAAGCTAAAAGCTTCGTAAATTACCAGAGCAACAGGGGTGCCTCGGGTTATCCCATTCGGTCTACTATTCACATGGCTTGTTCCACATTAAAGCTAAAAGCTTTGTAAATTACCAGAGCAACAGGGGTGCCACGGGTTATCCCATTCGGTCCGCTATTCACATGGCCTTGTTCCACATCTAAGCTAAAACCTTCCTAAATTACCAGAGCAAAAGGGTTGCCTCGGGTTATCCCATTCGGTCCACTATTCACATGACCTTGTTCCACTTCTAAGCTAAAAGCTTCGTAAATTACCAGAGGAACAGGGGTACCTCGGGTTATGCCATTCGGTCCACTATTCACATGGCCTTGTTCCACATGAAAGCTAAAAGCTTCGTAAATTACCAGAGCAACAGGGGTTCCTCAGGTTATCCGATTCGGTCCACTATTCACATGGCCTTGTTCCACATGAAAGCTAAAAGCTTGGTAAATTACCAGAGCAACAGGGGTGTCTCTGGTTATCCCATTCGGTCCACTATTCACATGGCCTTGTTCCACATGAAAGCTAAAAGGTTCGTAAATTACCAGAGCAACAGGGGTGCCTCGGGTAATCCCATTCGGTCCACTATTCACATGGCCTTGTTCCACATCTAAGCTAAAAGCTTCGTAAATTACCAGAGCAACAGGGGTGCATCGGGTTATCCCATTCGGTCAACTATTCACATGGCCTTGTTCCACATCTAAGCTAAAAGCTTTGTAAATTACCAGAGCAACAGGGGTACCTCGGGAGATGCCATTCGGTCCACTATTCACATGGCCTTGTTCCACATCTAAGCTAAAAGCTTCGTAAATTACCAGAGCAACAGGGGTACCTCGGGTTATCCCATTCGGTCCACTATTCACATGGCCTTGTTCCACATCTAAGCTAAAAGCTTCGTAAATTGCCAGAGCAACAGGGGTGACTCGAGTTATCCCATTCGGTCCACTATTCACATGGCCTTGTTCCACATCTAAGCTAAAAGCTTCGTAAATTACCAGAGCAACAGGGGTGCCTCGGGTTATCCCATTCGGTCTACTATTCACATGGCTTGTTCCACATTAAAGCTAAAAGCTTCGTAAATTACCAGAGCAACAGGGGTGCCACGGGTTATCCCATTCGGTCCACTATTCACATGGCCTTGTTCCACATCTAAGCTAAAACTTTCCTAAATTACCAGAGCAAAAGGGGTGCCTCGGGTTATCCCATTCGGTCCACTATTCACATGACCTTGTTCCACTTCTAAGCTAAAAGCTTCGTAAATTACCAGAGGAACAGGGGTACCTCGGGTTATGCTATTCGGTCCACTATTCACATGGCCTTGTTCCACATGAAAGCTAAATGCTTCGTAAATTACCAGAGCAACAGGGGTGCCTCAGGTTATCCGATTCGGTCCACTATTCACATGGCCTTGTTCCACATGAAAGCTAAAAGCTTGGTAAATTACCAGAGCAACAGGGGTGTCTCTGGTTATCCCATTCGGTCCACTATTCACATGGCCTTGTTCCACATGAAAGCTAAAAGCTTCGTAAATTACCAGAGCAACAGGGGTACCTCGGGTAATCCCATTCGGTCCACTATTCACATGGCCTTCTTCCACATCTAAGCTAAAAGCTTCGTAAATTACCAGAGCAACAGGGGTGCATCGGGTTATCCCATTCGGTCAACTATTCACATGGCCTTGTTCCACATCTAAGCTAAAAGCTTCGTAAATTACCAGAGCAACAGGGGTACCTCGGGATATCCCATTCGGTCCATTATTCACATGGCCTTGTTCCACATGAAAGCTAAAAGCTTCGTAAATTACCAGAGCAACAGGGGTGCCTCGGGTTATCCCATTCGGTCCACTATTCACATGGCCTTGTTCCACATCTAAGCTAAAAGCTTCGTAAATTACCAGAGCAACAGGGGTACCTTGGGTTATGCCAATCGGTCCACTATTCACATGGTCTTGTTCCACATGAAAGCTAAAAGCTTCGTAAATTACCAGAGCAACAGGGGTACCTCGGGTTATCCCATTCGGTCCACTATTCACATGGCCTTGTTCCACATGAAAGCTAAAAGCTTCGTAAATTACCAGAGCAACAGGGGTGCCTCGGGTTATCCCATTCGGTTTACAATTCACATGGCCTTGTTCCGCATTAAAGCTAAAAGCTTCGTAAATTACCAGAGCAACAGGGGTATCTCGGGTTATGCCATTCGTTCTACTATTCACATGGCCTTGTTCCACATGAAAGATAAAAGCTTCGTAAATTACCAGAGCAACAGGGGTACCTCGGGTTATCCCATTCGGTCCACAATTCACATGGCCTTGTTCCAAATCTAAGCTAAAAGCTTCGTAAATTACCAGAGCAACAGGGGTACATGAGGTTATGCCATTCGTTCCACTATTCACATGGCCTTGTTCCACATCTAAGGTAAAAGCTTCGTAAATTACCACAGCAACAGCGGTACCTCAGGTTATGCCATTCGTTCCACTATTCACCTGGCCTTGTTCCACATGAAAGCTAAAAGCTTCGTAAATTACCAGAGCAACAGGGGTGCCTCGGGTTATCCCATTCGGTCCACTATTCACATGGCCTTGTTCCAAATCTCTGCTAAAGGCTTCGTAAATTACCAGAGCAACAGGATACCTCGGTTTATGCCATTCGGTCCACTATTCACATGGCCTTGTTCCACATCTAAGCTAAAATCTTCGTAAATTACCAGAGCAACAGGGGGACCTCTGATTATCCCATTCGGTCCACTATTCACATGGCCTTGTTCCACATGAAAGCTAAAAGCTTCGTAAATTACCAGAGCAACAGGGGGGCCTCGGGTTATCCCATTCGGTCAACTATTCACATGGCCATGGTCCACTTCTAAGCTAAAAGCTTCATAAATTACCAGAGCAACAGGGGTGCCTCGAGTTATCCCATACGGTCCACTATTCACAAGGCCATGTTCCACATAAAAGCTAAAAGCTTCGTAAATTACCAGAGCAACAGGGGTGCCTCAGGTTATCCGATTCGGTCCACTATTCACATGGCCTTGTTCCACATGAAAGCTAAAACTTCGTAAATTACCAGAGCAACAGGGGTGCCTCGGGTTATCCCATTCGGTCCACTATTCACAGGGCCTTGTTCCACATCTAAGCTAAAAGCTTCGTAAATTACCAGAGCAACAGGGGTGCCTCGGGTTATCCCATTCGGTCCACTATTCACATGGCCTTGTTCCACATCTAAGCTAAAAGCTTCGTAGATTGCCAGAGCAACAGGGGTACCTCGGGATATGCCATTCGGTCCACTATTCACATGGCCTTGTTCCACATGAAAGCTAAAAGCTTCGTAAATTACCAGAGCTACAGGGGTGCATCGGGTTATGCCATTCGGTCCACTATTCACATGGCCTTTTTCCTCATCTAAGCTAAAAGCTTCGTAAATTACCAGAGCAACAGGGGTACCTCAGGTTATGCCATTCGTTCTACTATTCACATGGCCTTGTTCCACATGAAAGCTAAAAGCTTCGTAAATTACCAGAGCAACAGGGGGCCTCGGGTTATCCCATTCGGTCCACTATTCACATGGCCTTGTTCCACATCTAAGCTAAAAGCTTTGTAAATTACCAGAGCAACAGGGGTACCTCAGGTTATGCCATTCGTTCCACTATTCACATGGCCTTGTTCCACATGAAATCTAAAAGCTTCGTAAATTACCAGAGCTACAGGGGTGCATCGGGTTATCCCATTCGGTCCACTATTCACATGGCCTTGTTCCACATCTAAGCTAAAAGCTTCGTAAATTACCAGAGCAACAGTGGTAACTTGGGTTATGCCATTCGGTCCACTATTCACATGGTCTTGTTCCACATGAAAGCAAAAAGCTTCGTAAATTACCAGAGCAACAGGGGTACCTCGGGTTATCCCATTCGGTCCACAATTCACATGGCCTTGTTCCAAATCTAAGCTAAAAGCTTCGTAAATTACCAGAGCAACAGGGGTACATGAGGTTATGCCATTCGTTCCACTATTCACATGGCCTTGTTCCACATCTAAGGTAAAAGCTTCGTAAATTACCAGAGCAACAGCGGTACCTCATGTTATGCCATTCGTTCCACTATTCACCTGGCCTTGTTCCACATGAAAGCTAAAAGCTTCGTAAATTACCAGAGCAACAGGGGTGCCTCGGGTTATCCCATTGGGTCCACTATTCACATGGCCTTGTTTCAAAGCTCTGCTAAAAGCTTTGTAAATTACCAGAGCAACAGGGATACCTCGGTTTATGCCATTCGGTCCACTATTCACATGGCCTTGTTCCACATGAAAGCTAAAATCTTCGTAAATTACCAGAGCAACAGGGGTACCTCCGATTATCCCATTCGGTCCACTATTCACATGGCCTTGTTCCGCATGAAAGCTAAAAGCTTCGTAAATTACCAGAGCAACAGGGGGGCCTCGGGTTATCCCATTCGGTCAACTATTCACATGGCCATGGTCCAATTCTAAGCTAAAAGCTTCATAAATTACCAGAGCAACAGGGGTGTCTCGAATTATCCCATACGGTCCACTATTCACATGGCCATGTTCCACATGAAAGCTAAAAGCTTCGTAAATTACCAGAGCAACAGGGGTGCCTCAGGTTATCCGATTCGGTCCACTATTCACATGGCCTTGTTCCACATGAAAGCTAAAGCTTCGTAAATTACCAGAGCAGCAGGGGTGCCTCGGGTTATCCCATTCGTCCACAATTCACATGGCCTTGTTCCACATCTAAACTAAAAGCTTCGTAAATTACCAGAGCAACAGGGGTGCCTCGGGTTATCCCATTCAATCCACTATTCACATGGCCTTGTTCCACATCTAAGCTAAAAGCTTCGTAGATTACCAGAGCAACAGGGGTACCTCGGGATATGCCATTCGGTCCACTATTCACATGGCCTTGTCCCACATGAAAGCTAAAAGCTTCGTAAATTACCAGAGCTACAGGGGTGCATCGGGTTATCCCATTCGGTCCATTATTCACATGGCCTTGTTCCACATCTAAGCTAAAAGCTTCGTAAATTACCAGAGAAACAGGGGTACCTCAGGTTATGCCATTCGTTCTACTATTCACATGGCCTTGTTCCACATGAAAGCTAAAACCTTCGTAAATTACCAGAGCAACAGGGGTTCCTCGGGTTATCCCATTCGGTCCACTATTCACATGGCCTTGTTCCACATCTAAGCTAAAACCTTTGTAAATTACCAGAGAAACAGGGGTACCTCAGGTTATGCCATTCGGTCCACTATTCACATGTCCTTGTTTCACATGAAAGCTAAAAGCTTCGTAAATTACCAGAGCAACAGGGGTGCCTCAGGTTAACCCATTCGGTCCACTATTCAAATTAGCCTTGTTCCACATGAAAGCTAGTAGCTTCGTAAATTACCAGAGCAACAGGGGTGCCTCAGGTTATCCCATTCGGTCCACTATTCACATGGCCTTGTTCCACATATAAGCTAAAAACTTCGTAAATTACCAGAGCAACAGGGGTGCCTCGGGTTATCCCATTCGGTCTACTATTCACATGGCCTTGTTCCACATCTATGCTAAGAGCTTCGTAAATTACCAGAGCAACAGGGGTGCCTCTGGTTATCCCATTCGGTCCACTATTCACATGGCCTTGTCCCACATCTAAGCTAAAAGCTTCGTAAATTACCAGAGCAACAGGGGTGCCTCGGGTTATCCCATTCGGTCTACTATTCACATGGCCTTGTTCCACATCTAAGCTAAAAGCTTCGTAAATTCCCAGAGCAACAGGGGTGCCTCGGGTTATCCCATTCGGTCTACTATTCACATGGCCTTGTTCCACATCTAAGGTAAAAGCTTCGTATATTACCAGAGCAACAGGGGTACCTCGGGTTATGCCATTCGTTCCACTATTCACATGGCCTTGTTCCACATGAAAGCTAAAAGCTTCGTAAATTACCAGAACAACAGGGGTTCCTCGGGTTATCCCATTCGGTCCACTATTCACATGGCCTTGTTCCACATCTAAGCTAAAATCTTCGTAAATTACCAGAGCAACAGAGGTACCTCGGGTTATGCCATTCGGTCCACTATTCACATGGCCTTGTTCCACATGAAAGCTAAAAGCTTCGTAAATTACCAGAGCAACAGGGGGGCCTCGGGTTATCCCATTCGGTCAACTATTCACATGGCCATGTTCCACATCTAAGCTAAAAGCTTCATAAATTACCAGAGCAACAGGGGTGCCTCGAGTTATCCCATTCGGTCCACTATTCACATGGCCATGTTCCACATGAAAACTAAACGCTTCGTAAATTACCAGAGCAACAGGGGTTCCCCAGGTTATCCGATTCGGTCCACTATTCACATGGCCTTTTCCACATGAAAGCTAAAACTTCGTAAATTAGCAGAGCAACAGGGGTGCCTCGGGTTATCCCATTCGGTCCACTATTCACATGGCCTTGTTCCACATCTAAGCTAAAAGCTTCCTAAATTTCCAGAGCAACAGGGGTGCCTCGGGTTATCCCATTCGGTCCACTATTCACATGGCCTTGTTCCACATCTAAGCTAAAAGCTTCGTAGATTACCAGAGCAACAGGGGTACCTCGGGATATGCCATTCGGTCCACTATTCACATGGCCTTGTTCCACATGAAAGCTAAAAGCTTCGTAAATTACCAGAGCTACAGGGGTGCATCGGGTTATCCCATTCGGTCCACTAATCACATGGCCTTGTTCCACATCTAAGCTAAAAGCTTCGTAAATTACCAGAGCAACTGGGGTACCTCGGTTTATGCCATTCAGTCCACTATTCACATGGCTTTGTTCCACATGAAAGCTAAAAGCTTCGTAAATTACCAGAGCAACAGGGGTGCCTCGGGTTATCCCATTCGGTCTACTATTCACATGGCCATGTTCCACATCTAAGCTAAAAGCTTTGTAAATTACCAGAGCAACAGGGGTACCTCGAGTTATGCCATTCGGTCAACTATTCACATGGCCTTGTTCCACATCTAAGCTAAAAGCTTCGTAAATTACCAGAGCAGCAGGGGTGCCTCGGGTTATCCCATTTGGTCCACTATTCACATGGCCTTGTTCCACATCTAAGCTAAAAGCTTCGTAAATTACCAGAGCAACAGGGGTACCTCAGGTTATGCCATTCGTTCTACTATTTACATGGCCTTGTTCCACATGAAAGCTAAAAGCTTCGTAAATTACCAGAGCAACAGGGGGGCCTCAGGTTATCCCATTCGGTCCACTATTCACATGGCCTTTTTCCACATCTAAGCTAAAAGCTTCGTAAATTACCAGAGCAACAGGGGTACCTCAGGTTATGCCATTCGTTCCACTATTCACATGGCCTTGTTCCACATGAAAGCTAAAAGCTTCGTAATTCACCAGAGCAACAGGGGTACCTCGGGTTATCCCATTCGGTCCACTCTTCACATGTCCTTGTTCCACATGAAAGCTAAAAGCTTCGTAAATTACCAGAGCAACAGGGGTGCCTCAGGTTATCCCATTCGGTCCACTATTCACATGGCCTTGTTCCACATGAAAGCTAAAAGCTTCGTAAATTACCAGAGCAACAGGGGTGCCTCTGGTTATCCCATTCGGTCCACTATTCACATGGCCTTGTTCCACATCTAAGCTAAAAGCTTCGTAAATTACCAGAGCAACAGGAGTACCTCAGGTTATGCTATTCTTTCCACTATTCACATGGCATTGTTCCACATGAAAGCTAAATGCTTCGTAAATTACCAGAGCAACAGGGGTGCCTCGGGTTATCCCATTCGGTCCACTATTCACATGGCCTTGTTCCACATCAAAGCTAAAAGCTTCGTAAATTACCAGAGCAACAGGGGTACCTCGAGTTATGCCATTCGGTCCACTATTCACATGGCCTTGTTCCACATCTAAGCTAAAAGCTTCGTAAATTACCAGAGCAACAGGGGTACCTCGGGTTATCCCATTTCGTCAACTATTCACATGGCCTTGTTCCACATCTAAGCTAAAAGCTTCGTAAATTACCAGAGCAACAGGGGTACCTCAGGTTATGCCATTCGTTCCACTATTCACATGGCCTTGTTCCACATGAAAGCTAAAAGCTTCGAAAAATTACCAGAGCAACAGGGATACCTCGGGTTATCCCATTCGGTCCACAATTCACATGGCCCCTTTCCAAATCTAAGCTAAAAGCTTCGTAAATTACCAGAGCAACAGGGGTACATGAGGTTATGCCATTCGTTCCACTATTCACATGGCCTTGTTCCACATCTAAGCTAAAATCTTCGTAAATTACCAGAGCAACAGGGGTACCTCGGGTTATGCCATTCGGTCCACTATTCACATGGCCTTGTTCCACATGAAAGCTAAAAGCTTCGTAAATTACCAGAGCAACAGGGGGGCCTCGGGTTATCCCATTCGGTCAACTATTCACATGGCCAAGTTCCACATCTAAGCTAAAAGCTTCATAAATTACCAGAGTAACAGGGGTGCCTCGAGTTATCCCATACGGTCCACTATTCACATGGCCAAGTTCCACATGAAAGCTAAAAGCTTAGTAAATTACCAGAGCAACAGGGGTACCTCAGGTTATCCGATTCGGTCCACTATTCACATGGCCTTGTTCCACATGAATGCTAAAACTTCGTAAATTACCAGAGCAACAGGGGTGCCTCTGGTTATCCCATTCGGTCCACTCTTCACATGGCCTTGTTCCACATCTAAGCTAAAAGCTTCGTAAATTACCAGAGCAACAGGGGTGCCTCAGGTTATCCCATTCGGTCTACTAATCACATGGCCTTGTTCCACATCTAAGCTAAAAGCTTAGTAAATTCCCAGAGCAACAGGGGTGCCTCGGGTTATCCCATTTGGTCTACTATTCACATGGCCTTGTTCCACATCTAAGGTAAAAGCTTCGTAAATTACCAGAGCAACAGGGGTACCTCGGGTTATGCCATTCGTTCCACTATTCACATGGCCTTGTTCCACATGAAAGCTAAAAGCTTCGTAAATTACCAGGGCAACAGGGGTTCCTCGGGTTATCCCATTCGGTCCACTATTCACATGGCCTTGTTCCACATCTAAGCTAAAAGCTTCGTAAGTTACCAGAACAACAGGGGTACCTCAGGTTATGCCATTCGTTCCACTATTCACATTGCATTGTTCCACATGAAAGCTAAATGCTTCGTAAATTACCAGAGTAACAGCGGTTCCTCGGGTTATCCCATTCGGTCCACTATTCACATGGCCTTGTTCCACATCTAAGCTAAAAGCTTCGTAAATTACCAGAGCAACAGGGGTACCTCGAGTTATGCCATTCGGTCAACTATTCACATGGCCTTGTTCCACATCTCAGCTAAAAGCTTCGTAAATTACCAGAGCAACAGGGGTGCCTCGGGTTATCCCATTCAATCCACTATTCACATGGCCTTGTTCCACATCTAAGCTAAAAGCTTCGTAAATTACCAGAGCAACAGGGGAGCCTCGGGTTATCCCATTCGGTCCACTATTCACATGTCCTTGTTCCACATGAAAGCTAAAAGCTTCGTAAATTACCAGAACAACAGGGGTGCCTCAGGTTATCCGATTCGGTCCACTATTCACATGGCCTTGTTCCACATCTAAGCTAAAAGCTTCGTAAATTGCCAGAGCAACAGGGGTGCCTCGAGTTATCCCATTTGGTCCACTATTCACATGGCCTTGTTCCACATCTAAGCTAAAAGCTTCGTAAATTACCAGAGCAACAGGGGTTCCTCGGGTTATCCCATTCGGTCTACTATTCACATGGCTTGTTCCACATTAAAGCTAAAAGCTTCGTAAATTACCAGAGCAACAGGGGTGCCACGGGTTATCCCATTCGGTCCACTATTCACATGGCCTTGTTCCACATCTAAGCTAAAACCTTCCTAAATTACCAGAGCAAAAGGGGTGCCTCGGGTTATCCCATTCGGTCCACTATTCACATGACCTTGTTCCACTTCTAAGCTAAAAGCTTCTTAAATTACCAGAGGAACAGGGGTACCTCGAGTTATGCCATTCGGTCCACTATTCACATGGCCTTGTTCCACATGAAAGCTAAAAGCTTCGTAAATTACCAGAGCAACAGGGGTGCCTCAGGTTATCCGATTCGGTCCACTATTCACATGGCCTTGTTCCACATGAAAGCTAAAAGCTTGGTAAATTACCAGAGCAACAGGGGTGTCTCTGGTTATCCCGTTCGGTCCACTATTCACATGGCCTTGTTCCACATGAAAGCTAAAAGCTTCGTAAATTACCAGAGCAACAGGGGTGCCTCGGGTAATCCCATTCGGTCCACTATTCACATGGCCTTGTTCCACATCTAAGCTAAAAGCTTCGTAAATTACTAGAGCAACAGGGGTGCATCGGGTTATCCCATTCGGTCAACTATTCACATGGCCTTGTTCCACATCTAAGCTAAAAGCTTCGTAAATTACCAGAGCAACAGGGGTACCTCGGGTGATGCCATTCGGTCCACTATTCACATGGCCTTGTTCCACATCTAAGCTAAAAGCTTCGTAAATTACCAGAGCAACAGGGGTACCTCGGGTTATCCCATTCGGTCCACTATTCACATGGCCTTGTTCCACATGAAAGCTAAAAGCTTCGTAAATTACCAGAGCAACAGGGGTGCCTCGGGTTATCCCATTCGGTCCACTATTCACATGGCCTTGTTCCACATCTAAGCTAAAAGCTTCGTAAATTACCAGAGCAACAGGGGTACCTCGGGTTATGCCATTCGGTCCACTATTCACATGGACTTGTTCCACATGAAAGCTAAAAGCTTCGTAAATTACCAGAGCAACAGGGGTGCCTCGGGTTATCCCATTCGGTCCACTATTCACATGGCCTTGTTCCACACGAAAGCTAAAAGCTTCGTAAATTACCAGAGCAACAGGGGTGCCTCGGGTTATCCCATTCGGTTTACAATTCACATGGCCTTGTTCCGCATTAAAGCTAAAAGCTTCGTAAATTACCAGAGCAACAGGGGTATCTCGGGTTATGCCATTCGTTCTACTATTCACATGGCCTTGTTCCACATGAAAGCTAAAAGCTTTGTAAATTACAAGAGCAACAGGGGTACCTCGGGTTATCCCATTCGGTCCACAATTCACATGGCCTTGTTCGAAATCTAAGCTAAAAGCTTCGTAAATTACCAGAGCAACAGGGGTACATGAGGTTATGCCATTCGTTCCACTATTCACATGGCCTTGTTCCACATCTAAGGTAAAAGCTTCGTAAATTACCAGAGCAACAGCGGTACCTCAGGTTATGCCATTCGTTCCACTATTCACCTGGCCTTGTTCCACATGAAAGCTAAAAGCTTCGTAAATTACCAGAGCAACAGGGGTGCCTCGGGTTATCCCATTCGGTCCACTATTCACATGGCCTTGTTCCAAATCTCTGCTAAAAGCTTCGTAAATTACCAGAGCAACAGGGATACCTCGGTTTATGCCATTCGGTCCACTATTCACATGGCCTTGTTCCACATCTAAGCTAAAATCTTCGTAAATTACCAGAGCAACAGGGGTACCTCGGGTTATCCCATTCGGTCCATTATTCACATGTCCTTGTTCCACATGAAAGCTAAAAGCTTCGTAAATTACCAGAGCAACAGGGGTGCCTCGGGTTATCCCATTCGGTCAACTATTCACATGGCCATGGTCCACTTCTAAGCTAAAAGCTTCATAAATTACCAAAGAAACAGGGGTGCCTCGAGTTATCCCATACGGTCCACTATTCACATGGCCATGTTCCACATGAAAGCTAAAAGCTTCGTAAATTACCAGAGCAACAGGGGTGCCTCAGGTTATCCGATTCGGTCCACTATTCACATGGCCTTGTTCCACATCTAAGCTAAAAGCTTCGTAAATTACCAGAGCAGCAGGGGTGCCTCGGGTTATCCCATTTGGTCCACTATTCACATGGCCTTGTTCCACATCTAAGCTAAAAGCTTCGTAAATTACCAGAGCAACAGGGGTACCTCAGGTTATGCCATTCGTTCTACTATTTACATGGCCTTGTTCCACATGAAAGCTAAAAGCTTCGTAAATTACCAGAGCAACAGGGGGGCCTCAGGTTATCCCATTCGGTCCACTATTCACATGGCCTTGTTCCACATCTAAGCTAAAATCTTCGTAAATTACCAGAGCAACAGGGGTACCTCAGGTTATGCCATTCGTTCCACTATTCACATGCCCTTGTTCCACATCTAAGCTAAAAGCTTCGTAAATTACAAGAGCAACAGGGGTACCTCGGGTTATCCCATTCGGTCCACTATTCACATGTCCTTGTTCCACATGAAAGCTAAAAGCTTCGTAAATTACCAGAGCAACAGGGGTGCCTCAGGTTATCCCATTCGGTCCACTATTCACATGGCCTTTTTCCACATGAAAGCTAAAAGCTTCGTAAATTACCAGAGCAACAGGGGTGCCTCTGGTTATCCCATTCGGTCCACTATTCACATGGCCTTGTTCCACATCTAAGGTAAAAGCTTCGTAAATTACCAGAGCAACAGGGGTACCTCGGGTTATGCCATTCTTTCCACTATTCACATGGCCTTGTTCCACATGAAAGCTTAAAGCTTCGTAAATTACCAGAGCAACAGGGGTTCCTCGGGTTATCCCATTCGGTCCACTATTCACATGGCCTTGTTCCACATCTAAGCTAAAAGCTTCGTAAATTACCAGAGCAACAGGGGTACCTCAGGTTATGCCATTCGTTCCACTATTCACATGGCCTTGTTCCACATGAAAGCTAAAAGCTTCGAAAAATTACCACAGCAACAGGGGTACCTCGGGTTATCCCATTCGGTCCACAATTCACATGGCCTTGTTCCAAATCTAAGCTAAAAGCTTCGTAAATTACCAGAGCAACAGGGGTACATGAGGTTATGCCATTCGTTCAACTATTCACATGGCCTTGTTCCACATCTAAGCTAAAATCTTCGTAAATTACCAGAGCAACAGGGGTACCTCGGGTTATGCCATTCGGTCCACTATTCACATGGCCTTGTTCCACATGAAAGCTTAAAAGTTCGTAAATTACCAGAGCAACAGGGGGGCCTCGGGTTATCCCATTCGGTCAACTATTCACATGGCCATGTTCCACATCTAAGCTAAAAGCTTCATAAATTACCAGAGCAACAGGGGTGCCTCGAGTTATCCCATACGGTCCACTATTCACATGGCCATGTTCCACATGAAAGCTAAAAGCTTCGTAAATTACCAGAGCAACAGGGGTGCCTCAGGTTATCCGATTCGGTCCACTATTCACATGGCCTTGTTCCACATGAAAGCTAAAACTTCGTAAATTACCAGAGCAACAGGGGTGCCTCTGGTTATCCCATTCGGTCCACTATTCACATGGCCTTGTTCCACATCTAAGCTAAAAGCTTCGTAAATTACCAGAGCAACAGGGGTGCCTCGGGTTATCCCATTCGGTCTACTATTCACATGGCCTTGTTCCACATCTAAGCTAAAAGCTTCGTAAATTCCCAGAGCAACAGGGGTGCCTCGGGTTATCCCATTCGGTCTACTATTCACATGGCCTTGTTCCACATCTAAGGTAAAAGCTTCGTAAATTACCAGAGCCACAGGGGTACCTCGGGTTATGCCATTCGTTCCACTATTCACATGGCCTTGTTCCACATGAAAGCTAAAAGCTTCGTAAATTACCAGAGCAACAGGGGTTCCTCGGGTTATCCCATTCGGTCCACTATTCACATGGCCTTGTTCCACATCTAAGCTAAAAGCTTCGTAAGTTACCAGAGCAACAGGGGTACCTCAGGTTATGCCATTCGTTCCACTATTCACATGGCATTGTTCCACATGAAAGCTAAATGCTTCGTAAATTACCAGAGCAACAGCGTTTCCTCGGGTTATCCCATTCGGTCCACTATTCACATGGCCTTGTTCCACATCTAAGCTAAAAGCTTCGTAAATTACCAGAGCAACAGGGGTACCTCGAGTTATGCCATTCGGTCCACTATTCACATGGCCTTGTTCCACATCTCAGCTAAAAGCTTCGTAAATTACCAGAGCAACAGGGGTGCCTCGGGTTATCCCATTCGGTCCACTATTCACATGGCCTTGTTCCACATCTAAGCTAAAAGCTTCGTAGATAACCAAAGCAACAGGGGTACCTCGGGATATGCCATTCGGTCCACTATTCACATGGCCTTGTTCCACATGAAAGCTAAAAGCTTCGTAAATTACCAGAGCTACAGGGGTGCATCGGGTTATCCCATTCGGTCCACTAATCACATGGCCTTGTTCCACATCTAAGCTAAAAGCTTCGTAAATTACCAGAGCAACTGGGGTACCTCGGTTTATGCCATTCGGTCCACTATTCACATGGCTTTGTTCCACATGAAAGCTAAAAGCATCGTAAATTACCAGAGCAACAGGGGTGCCTCGGGTTATCCCATTCGGTCAACTATTCACATGGCCATGTTCCACATCTAAGCTAAAAGCTTCATAAATTACCAGAGCAACAGGGGTGCCTCGAGTTATCCCATTCGGTCCACTATTCACATGGCCATGTTCCACATGAAAGCTAAAAGCTTTGTAAATTACCAGAGCAACAGGGGTGCCTCAGGTTATACGATTCGGTCCACTATTCACATGGCCTTGTTCCACATGAAAGCTAAAACTTCGTAAATTACCAGAGCAACAGGGGTGCCTGGGGTTATCCCATTTTGTCCACTATTCACATGGCCTTGTTCCACATCTAAGCTAAAAGCTTCGTAAATTACCAGAGCAACAGGGGTGCCTCGGGTTATCCCATTCGGTCCACTATTCACATGGCCTTGTTCCACATCTAAGCTAAAAGCTTCGTAGATTACCAGAGCAACAGGGGTACCTCGGGATATGCCATTCGGTCCACTATTCACATGGCCTTGTTCCACATGAAAGATAAAAGCTTCGTAAATTACCAGAGCTACAGGGGTGCATCGGGTTATCCCATTCGGTCCACTAATCACATGGCCTTGTTCCACATCTAAGCTAAAAGCTTCGTAAATTACCAGAGCAACTGGGGTACCTCGGCTTATGCCATTCAGTCCACTATTCACATGGCTTTGTTCCACATGAAAGCTAAAAGCTTCGTAAATTACCAGAGCAACAGGGGTGCCTCGGGTTATCCCATTCGGTCTACTATTCACATGGCCATGTTCCACATCTAAGCTAAAAGCTTTGTAAATTACCAGAGCAACAGGGGTACCTCGAGTTATGCCATTTGGTCCACTATTCACATGGCCTTCTTCCACATCTAAGCTAAAAGCTTCGTAAATTACCAGAGCAATAGGGGTACCTCGGGTTATCCCATTTGGTCCACTATTCACATGGCCTTGTTCCACATCTAAGCTAAAAGCTTCGTAAATTACCAGAGCAACAGGGGTACCTCAGGTTATGCCATTCGTTCTACTATTTACATGGCCTTGTTCCACATGAAAGCTAAAAGCTTCGTAAATTACCAGAGCAACAGGGGGGCCTCAGGTTATCCCATTCGGTCCACTATTCACATGGCCTTTTTCCACATCTAAGCTAAAAGCTTCGTAAATTACCAGAGCAACAGGGGTACCTCAGGTTATGCCATTCGTTCCACTATTCACATGGCCTTGTTCCACATGAAAGCTAAAAGCTTCGTAAATTACCAGAGCAACAGGGGTACCTCGGGTTATCCCATTCGGTCCACTATTCACATGTCCTTGTTGCACATGAAAGCTAAAAGCTTAGTAAATTACCAGAGCAACAGGGGTACCTCAGGTTATCCGATTCGGTCCACTATTCACATGGCCTTGTTCCACATGAATGCTAAAACTTCGTAAATTACCAGAGCAACAGGGGTGCCTCTGGTTATCCCATTCGGTCCACTCTTCACATGGCCTTGTTCCACATCTAAGCTAAAAGCTTCGTAAATTACCAGAGCAACAGGGGTGCCTCGGGTTATCCCATTCGGTCTACTATTCACATGGCCTTGTTCCACATCTAAGCTAAAAGCTTCGTAAATTCCCAGAGCAACAGGGGTGCCTCGGGTTATCCCATTCGGTCTACTATTCACATGGCCTTGTTCCACATCTAAGGTAAAAGCTTCGTAAATTACCAGAGCAACAGGGGTACCTCGGGTTATGCCATTCGTTCCACTATTCACATGGCCTTGTTCCACATGAAAGCTAAAAGCTTCGTAAATTACCAGGGCAACAGGGGTTCCTCGGGTTATCCCATTCGGTCCACTATTCACATGGCCTTGTTCCACATCTAAGCTAAAAGCTTCGTAAGTTACCAGAACAACAGGGGTACCTCAGGTTATGCCATTCGTTCCACTATTCACATTGCATTGTTCCACATGAAAGCTAAATGCTTCGTAAATTACCAGAGTAACAGCGGTTCCTCGGGTTATCCCATTCGGTCCACTATTCACATGGCCTTGTTCCACATCTAAGCTAAAAGCTTCGTAAATTACCAGAGCAACAGGGGTACCTCGAGTTATGCCATTCGGTCCACTATTCACATGGCCTTGTTCCACATCTCAGCTAAAAGCTTCGTAAATTACCAGAGCAACAGGGGTGCCTCGGGTTATCCCATTCAATCCACTATTCACATGGCCTTGTTCCACATCTAAGCTAAAAGCTTCGTAAATTACCAGAGCAACAGGGGAGCCTCGGGTTATCCCATTCGGTCAACTATTCACATGTCCTTGTTCCACATGAAAGCTAAAAGCTTCGTAAATTACCAGAACAACAGGGGTGCCTCAGGTTATCCGATTCGGTCCACTATTCACATGGCCTTGTTCCACATCTAAGCTAAAAGCTTCGTAAATTGCCAGAGCAACAGGGGTGCCTCGAGTTATCCCATTCGGTCCACTATTCACATGGCCTTGTTCCACATCTAAGCTAAAAGCTTCGTAAATTACCAGAGCAACAGGGGTTCCTCGGGTTATCCCATTCGGTCTACTATTCACATGGCTTGTTCCACATGAAAGCTAAAAGCTTCGTAAATTACCAGAGCAACAGGGGTGCCACGGGTTATCCCATTCGGTCCACTATTCACATGGCCTTGTTCCACATCTAAGCTAAAACCTTCCTAAATTACCAGAGCAAAAGGGGTGCCTCGGGTTATCCCATTCGGTCCACTATTCACATGACCTTGTTCCACTTCTAAGCAAAAAGCTTCGTAAATTACCAGAGGAGCAGGGGTACCTCGAGTTATGCCATTCGGTCCACTATTCACATGGCCTTGTTCCACATGAAAGCTAAAAGCTTCGTAAATTACCAGAGCAACAGGGGTGCCTCAGGTTATCCGATTCGGTCCACTATTCACATGGCCTTGTTCCACATGAAAGCTAAAAGCTTGGTAAATTACCAGAGCAACAGGGGTGTCTCTGGTTATCCCGTTCGGTCCACTATTCACATGGCCTTGTTCCACATGAAAGCTAAAAGCTTCGTAAATTACCAGAGCAACAGGGGTGCCTCGGGTAATCCCATTCGGTCCACTATTCACATGGCCTTGTTCCACATCTAAGCTAAAAGCTTCGTAAATTACCAGAGCAACAGGGGTGCATCGGGTTATCCCATTCGGTCAACTATTCACATGGCCTTGTTCCACATCTAAGCTAAAAGCTTCGTAAATTACCAGAGCAACAGGGGTACCTCGGGTGATGCCATTCGGTCCACTATTCACATGGCCTTGTTCCACATCTAAGCTAAAAGCTTCGTAAATTACCAGAGCAACAGGGGTACCTCGGGTTATCCCATTCGGTCCACTATTCACATGGCCTTGTTCCACATGAAAGCTAAAAGCTTCGTAAATTACCAGAGCAACAGGGGTGCCTCGGGTTATCCCATTCGGTCCACTATTCACATGGCCTTGTTCCACATCTAAGCTAAAAGCTTCGTAAATTACCAGAGCAACAGGGGTACCTCGGGTTATGCCATTCGGTCCACTATTCACATGGTCTTGTTCCACATGAAAGCTAAAAGCTTCGTAAATTACCAGAGCAACAGGGGTGTCTCGGGTTATCCCATTCGGTCCACTATTCACATGGCCTTGTTCCACATGAAAGCTAAAAGCTTCGTAAATTACCAGAGCAACAGGGGTGCCTCGGGTTATCCCATTCGGTTTACAATTTACATGGCCTTGTTCCGCATTAAAGCTAAAAGCTTCGTAAATTACCAGAGCAACAGGGGTATCTCGGGTTATGCCATTCGTTCTACTATTCACATGGCCTTGTTCCACATGAAAGCTAAAAGCTTTGTAAATTACCAGAGCAACAGGGGTACCTCGGGTTATCCCATTCGGTCCACAATTCACATGGCCTTGTTCGAAATCTAAGCTAAAAGCTTCGTAAATTACCAGAGCAACAGGGGTACATGAGGTTATGCCATTCGTTCCACTATTCACATGGCCTTGTTCCACATCTAAGGTAAAAGCTTCGTAAATTACCAGAGCAACAGCGGTACCTCAGGTTATGCCATTCGTTCCACTATTCACCTGGCCTTGTTCCACATGAAAGCTAAAAGCTTCGTAAATTACCAGAGCAACAGGGGTGCCTCGGGTTATCCCATTCGGTCCACTATTCACATGGCCTTGTTCCACATCTAAGCTAAAATCTTCGTAAATTACCAGAGCAACAGGGGTACCTCGGGTTATCCCATTCGGTCCATTATTCACATGGCCTTGTTCCACATGAAAGCTAAAAGCTTCGTAAATTACCAGAGCAACAGGGGTGCCTCGGGTTATCCCATTCGGTCAACTATTCACATGGCCATGGTCCACTTCTAAGCTAAAAGCTTCATAAATTACCAGAGCAACAGGGGTGCCTCGAGTTATCCCATACGGTCCACTATTCACATGGCCATGTTCCACATGAAAGCTAAAAGCTTCGTAAATTACCAGAGCAACAGGGGTGCCTCAGGTTATCCGATTCGGCCACTATTCACATGGCCTTGTTCCACATGAAAGCTAAAACTTCGTAAATTACCAGAGTAACAGGGGTTCCTCGGGTTATCCCATTCGGTCCACTATTCACATGGCCTTGTTCCACATCTAAGCTAAAAGCTTCGTAAATTACCAGAGCAACAGGGGTGCCTTGGGTTATCCCATTCGGTCCACTATTCACATGGCCTTGTTCCACATCTAAGCTAAAAGCTTCGTAGATTACCAGAGCAACAGGGGTACCTCGGGATATGCCATTCGGTCCACTCTTCAATGGCCTTGTTCCACATGAAAGCTAAAAGCTTCGTAAATTACCAGAGCTACAGGGGTGCATCGGGTTATCCCATTCGGTCAACTATTCACATGGCCTTGTTCCACATCTAAGCTAAAAGCTTCGTAAATTACCAGAGCAACAGGGGTACCTCAGGTTATGCCATTCGTTCTACTATTCACATGGCCTTGTTCCGCATGAAAGCTAAAAGCTTCGTAAATTACCAGAGCAACAGGGGTGCCTCGGGTTATCCCATTCGGTCCACTATTCACATGGCCTTGTTCCACATCTAAGCTAAAAGCTTTGTAAATTACCAGAGCAACAGGGGTACCTCAGGTTATGCCATTCGTTCCACTATTCACATGGCCTTGTTCCACATGAAAGCTAAAAGCTTCGTAAATTACCAGAGCAACAGGGGTACCTCGGGTTATCCTATTCGGTCCACTATTCACATGTCCTTGTTTCACATGAAAGCTAAAAGCTTCGTAAATTACCAGAGCAACAGGGGTGCCTCAGGTTATCCCATTCGGTCCACTATTCAAATTAGCCTTGTTCCACATGAAAGCTAGTAGCTTCGTAAATTACCAGAGCAACAGGGGTTCCTCAGGTTATCCCATTCGGTCCACTATTCACATGGCCTTGATCCACATCTAAGCTAAAAGCTTCGTAAATTACCAGAGCAACAGGGGTACCTCGGGTTATCCCATTCGGTCCACTATTCCCATGGCCTTTTTCCACATCTAAGCTAAAAGCTTCGTAAATTACCAGAGCAACAGTGGTACCTTGGGTTATGCCATTCGGCCCACTATTCACATGGTCTTGTTCCACATGAAAGCTAAAAGCTTCATAAATTACCAGAGCAACAGGGGTACCTCGGGTTATCCCATTCGGTCCACAATTCACATGGCCTTGTTCCAAATCTAAGCTAAAAGCTTCGTAAATTACCAGAGCAACAGGGGTACATGAGGTTATGCCATTCGTTCCACTATTCACATGGCCTTGTTCCACATCTAAGCTAAAAGCTTCGTAAATTACCAGAGCAACAGCGGTACCTCAGGTTATGCCATTCGTTCCACTATTCACCTGGCCTTGTTCCACATGAAAGCTAAAAGCTTCGTAAATTACCAGAGCAACAGGGGTGCCTCGGGTTATCCCATTCGGTCCTCTATTCACATGGCCTTGTTCCAAATCTCTGCTAAAAGCTTTGTAAATTACCAGAGCAACAGGGATACCTCGGTTTATGCCATTCGGTCCACTATTCACATGGCCTTGTTCCACATCTAAGCTAAAATCTTCGTAAATTACCAGAGCAACAGGGGTACCTCGGGTTATCCCATTCGGTCCACTATTCACATGGCCTTGTTCCACATGAAAGCTAAAAGCTTCGTAAATTACCAGAGCAACAGGGGGGCCTCGGGTTATCCCATTCGGTCAACTATTCACATGGCCATGGTCCAATTCTAAGCTAAAAGCTTCATAAATTACCAGAGCAACAGGGGTGTCTCGAATTATCCCATACGGTCCACTATTCACATGGCCATGTTCCACATGAAAGCTAAAAGCTTCGTAAATTACCAGAGCAACAGGGGTGCCTCAGGTTATCCGATTCGATCCACTATTCACATGGCCTTGTTCCACATGAAAGCTAAAACTTCGTAAATTACCAGAGCAACAGGGGTGCCTCGGGTTATCCCATTCGTCCACTATTCACATGGCCTTGTTCCACATCTAAGCTAAAAGCTTCGTAAATTACCAGAGCAACAGGGGTGCCTCGGGTTATCCCATTCGGTCCACTATTCACATGGCCTTGTTCCACATCTAAGCTAAAACCTTGTAGATTACCAGAGCAACAGGGGTACCTCGGGATATGCCATTCGGTCCGCTATTCACATGGCCTTGTCCCACATGAAAGCTAAAAGCTTCGTAAATTACCAGAGCTACAGGGGTGCATCGGGTTATCCCATTCGGTCCATTATTCACATGGCCTTGTTCCACATCTAAGCTAAAAGCTTCGTAAATTACCAGAGCAACTGGGGTACCTCAGGTTATGCCATTCGTTCTACTATTCACATGGCCTTGTTCCACATGAAAGCTAAAAGCTTCGTAAATTACCAGAGCAACAGGGGTGCCTCGGGTTATCCCATTCGGTCCACTATTCACATGGCCTTGTTCCACATCTAAGCTAAAAGCTTTGTAAATTACCAGAGCAACAGGGGTACCTCAGGTTATGCCATTCGTTCCACTATTCACATGGCCTTGTTCCACATGAAAGCTAAAAGCTTCGTAAATTACCAGAGCAACAGGGGTACCTCGGGTTATCCCATTCGGTCCACTATTCACATGTCCTTGTTTCACATGAAAGGTAAAAGCTTCGGAAATTACCAGAGCAACAGGGGTGCCTCAGATTATCCCATTCGGTCCACTATTCAAATTAGCCTTGTTCCACATGAAAGCTAGTAGCTTCGTAAATTACCAGAGCAACAGGGGTGCCTCAGGTTATCCCATTCAGTCCACTATTCACATGGCCTTGTTCCACATATAAGCTAAAAACTTCGTAAATTACCAGAGCAACAGGGGTGCCTCGGGTTATCCCATTCGGTCTACTATTCACATGGCCTTGTTCCACATCTAAGCTAAAAGCTTCGTAAATTACCAGAGCAACAGGGGTGCCTCTGGTTATCCCATTCGGTCCACTATTCACATGGCCTTGTTCCACATCTAAGCTAAAAGCTTCGTAAATTCCCAGAGCAACAGGGGTGCCTCGGGTTATCCCATTCGGTCTACTATTCACATGGCCTTGTTCCACATCTAAGCTAAAAGCTTCATAAATTCCCAGAGCAACAGGGGTGCCTCGGGTTATCCCATTCGGTCTACTATTCACATGGCCTTGTTCCACATCCAAGGTAAAAGCTTCGTAAATTACCAGAGCAACAGGGGTATCTCGGGTTATGCCATTCGTTCCACTATTCACATGGCCTTGTTCCACATGAAAGCTAAAAGCTTCGTAAATTACCAGAACAACAGGGGTTCCTTTGGTTATCCCATTCGGTCCACTTATCACATGGCCTTGTTCCACATCTAAGGTAAAAGCTTCGTAAATTACCAGAGCAACAGCGGTACCTCAGGTTATGCCATTCGTTCCACTATTCACCTGGCCTTGTTCCACATGAAAGCTAAAAGCTTCGTAAATTACCAGAGCAACAGGGGTGCCTCGGGTTATCCCATTCGGTCCACTATTCACATGGCCTTGTTCCAAATCTCTGCTAAAAGCTTCGTAAATTACCAGAGCAACAGGGATACCTCGGTTTATGCCATTCGGTCCACTATTCACATGGCCTTGTTCCACATCTAAGCTAAAATCTTCGTAAATTACCAGAGCAACAGGTGTACCTCGGGTTATGCCATTCGGTCCACTATTCACATGGCCTTGTTCCACATGAAAGCTAAAACCTTCGTAAATTACCAGAGCAACAGGGGGGCCTCGGGTTATCCCATTCGGTTAACTATTCACATGGCCATGTTCCACATCTAAGCTAAAAGCTTCATAAATTACCAGAGCAACAGGGGTGCCTCGAGTTATCCCATTCGGTCCACTATTCACATGGCCATGTTCCACATGAAAGCTAAAAGCTTTGTAAATTACCAGAGCAACAGGGGTGCCTCAGGTTATCCGATTCGGTCCACTATTCACATGGCCTTGTTCCACAGGAAAGCTAAAACTTCGTAAATTACCAGATTAACAGGGGTGACTCGGGTTATCCCATTCGGTCCACTATTCACATGGCCTTGTTCCACATCTAAGCTAAAAGCTTCGTAAATTACCAGAGCAACAGGGGTGCCTCGGGTTATCCCATTCGGTCCACTATTCACATGGCCTTGTTCCACATCTAAGCTAAAAGCTTTGGAGATTACCAGAGCAACAGGGGTACCTCGGGATATGCCATTCGGTCCACTATTCACATGGCCTTGTTCCACATGAAAGCTAAAAGCTTCGTAAATTACCAGAGCTACAGGGGTGCATCGGGTTATCCCATTCGGTCCACTAATCACATGGCCTTGTTCCACATCTAAGCTAAAAGCTTCGTAAATTACCAGAGCAACTGGGGTACCTCGGTTTATGCCATTCAGTCCACTATTCACATGGCTTTGTTCCACATGAAAGCTCAAAGCTTCGTAAATTACCAGAGCAACAGGGGTTCCTCGGGTTATCCCATTCGGTCTACTATTCACATGGCCATGTTCCACATCTAAGCTAAAAGCTTTGTAAATTACCAGAGCAACAGGGGTACCTCGAGTTATGCCATTCGGTCCACTATTCACATGGCCCTGTTCCACATCTAAGCTAAAAGCTTCGTAAATTACCAGAGCAACAGGGGTGCCTCGGGTTATCCCATTTGGTCCACTATTCACATGGCCTTGTTCCACATCTAAGCTAAAAGCTTCGTAAATTACCAGAGCAACAGGGGTACCTCAGGTTATGCCATTCGTTCTACTATTTACATGGCCTTGTTCCACATGAAAGCTAAAAGCTTCGTAAATTACCAGAGCAACAGGGGGGCCTCAGGTTATCCCATTCGGTCCACTATTCACATGGCCTTGTTCCACATCTAAGCTAAAATCTTCGTAAATTACCAGAGCAACAGGGGTACCTCAGGTTATGCCATTCGTTCCACTATTCACATGCCCTTGTTCCACATGAAAGCTAAAAGCTTCGTAAATTACAAGAGCAACAGGGGTACCTCGGGTTATCCCATTCGGTCCACTATTCACATGTCCTTGTTCCACATGAAAGCTAAAAGCTTCGTAAATTACCAGAGCAACAGGGGTGCCTCAGGTTATCCCATTCGGTCCACTATTCACATGGCCTTGTTCCACATGAAAGCTAAAAGCTTCGTAAATTACCAGAGCAACAGGTGTGCCCAGGGTTATCCCATTCGGTCTACTATTCACATGGCCTTGTTCCACATGAAAGCTAAAAGCTTCGTAAATTCCCAGAGCAACAGGGGTGCCTCGGGTTATCCCATTCGGTCTACTATTCACATGGCCTTGTTCCACATCTAAGGTAAAAGCTTCGTAAATTACCAGAGCAACAGGGGTACCTCGGGTTATTCCATTCTTTCCACTATTCACATGGCCTTGTTCCACATGAAAGCTTAAAGCTTCGTAAATTACCAGAGCAACAGGGGTTCCTCGGGTTATCCCATTCGGTCCACTATTCACATGGCCTTGTTCCACATCTAAGCTAAAAGCTTCGTAAGTTACCAGAGCAACAGGAGTACCTCAGGTTATGCTATTCGTTCCACTATTCACATGGCATTGTTCCACATGAAAGCTAAATGCTTCGTAAATTACCAGAGCAACAGGGGTGCCTCGGGTTATCCCATTCGGTCCACTATACACATGGCCTTGTTCCACATCAAAGCTAAAAGCTTCGTAAATTACCAGAGCAACAGGGGTACCTCGAGTTATGCCATTCAGTCCACTATTCACATGGCCTTGTTCCACATCTAAGCTAAAAGCTTCGTAAATTACCAGAGCAACAGGGGTACCTCGGGTTATCCCATTTGGTCCACTATTCACATGGCCTTGTTCCACATCTAAGCTAAAAGCTTCGTAAATTACCAGAGCAACAGGGGTACCTCAGGTTATGCCATTCGTTCCACTATTCACATGGCCTTGTTCCACATGAAAGCTAAAAGCTTCGAAAAATTACCACAGCAACAGGGGTACCTCGGGTTATCCCAGTCGGTCCACAATTCACATGGCCTTGTTCCAAATCTAAGCTAAAAGCTTCGTAAATTACCAGAGCAAAAGGGGTACATGAGGTTATGCCATTCGTTCAACTATTCACATGGCCTTGTTCCACATCTAAGCTAAAATCTTCGTAAATTACCAGAGCAACAGGGGTACCTCGGGTTATGCCATTCGGTCCACTATTCACATGGCCTTGTTCCACATGAAAGCTAAAAAGTTCGTAAATTACCAGAGCAACAGGGGGGCCTCGGGTTATCCCATTCGGTCAACTATTCACATGGCCATGTTCCACATCTAAGCTAAAAGCTTCATAAATTACCAGAGCAACAGGGGTGCCTCGAGTTATCCCATACGGTCCACTATTCACATGGCCATGTTCCACATGAAAGCTAAAAGCTTCGTAAATTACCAGAGCAACAGGGGTGCCTCAGGTTATCCGATTCGGTCCACTATTCACATGGCCTTGTTCCACATGAAAGCTAAAACTTCGTAAATTACCAGAGCAACAGGGGTGCCTCGGGTTATCCCATTCGGTCCACTATTCACATGGCCTTGTTCCACATCTAAGCTAAAAGCTTCGTAAATTACCAGAGCAACAAAGGTGCCTCGGTTTATCCCATTCGGTCTACTATTCACATGGCCTTGTTCCACATCTAAGCTAAAAGCTTCGTAAATTCCCAGAGCAACAGGGGTGCCTCGGGTTATCCCATTCGGTCTACTATTCACATGGCCTTGTTCCACATCTAAGGTAAAAGCTTCGTAAATTACCAGAGCCACAGGGGTACCTCGGGTTATGCCATTCGTTCCACTATTCACATGGCCTTGTTCCACATGAAAGCTAAAAGCTTCGTAAATTACCAGAGCAACAGGGGTTCCTCGGGTTATCCCATTCGGTCCACTATTCACATGGCCTTGTTCCACATCTAAGCTAAAAGCTTCGTAAGTTACCAGAGCAACAGGGGTACCTCAGGTTATGCCATTCGTTCCACTATTCACATGGCATTGTTCCACATGAAAGCTAAATGCTTCGTAAATTACCAGAGCAACAGCGTTTCCTCGGGTTATCCCATTCGGTCCACTATTCACATGGCCTTGTTCCACATCTAAGCTAAAAGCTTCGTAAATTACCAGAGCAACAGGGGTACCTCGAGTTATGCCATTCGGTCCACTATTCACATGGCCTTGTTCCACATCTAAGCTAAAAGCTTCGTAAATTACCAGAGCAACAGGGGTGCCTCGGGTTATCCCATTCGGTCCACTATTCACATGGCCTTGTCCCACATCTAAGCTAAAAGCTTCGTAGATTACCAGAGCAACAGGGGTACCTCGGGATATGCCATTCGGTCCACTATTCACATGGCCTTGTTCCACATGAAAGCTAAAAGCTTCGTAAATTACCAGAGCTACAGGGGTGCATCGGGTTATCCCATTCGGTCCACTAATCACATGTCCTTGTTCCACATCTAAGCTAAAAGCTTCGTAAATTACCAGAGCAACTGGGGTACCTCGGCTTATGCCATTCAGTCCACTATTCACATGGCTTTGTTCCACATGAAAGCTAAAAGCTTCGTAAATTACCAGAGCAACAGGGGTGCCTCGGGTTATCCCATTCGGTCTACTATTCACATGGCCATGTTCCACATCTAAGCTAAAAGCTTTGTAAATTACCAGAGCAACAGGGGTACCTCGAGTTATGCCATTTGGTCCACTATTCACATGGCCTTCTTCCACATCTAAGCTAAAAGCTTCGTAAATTACCAGAGCAACAGGGGTACCTCGGGTTATCCCATTTGGTCCACTATTCACATGGCCTTGTTCCACATCTAAGATAAAAGCTTCGTAAATTACCAGAGCAACAGGGTACCTCAGGTTATGCCATTCGTTCTACTATTTACATGGCCTTGTTCCACATGAAAGCTAAAAGCTTCGTAAATTACCAGAGCAACAGGGGGGCCTCAGGTTATCCCATTCGGTCCACTATTCACATGGCCTTTTTCCACATCTAAGCTAAAAGCTTCGTAAATTACCAGAGCAACAGGGGTACCTCAGGTTATGCCATTCGTTCCACTATTCACATGGCCTTGTTCCACATGAAAGCTAAAAGCTTCGTAAATTACCAGAGCAACAGGGGTACCTCGGGTTATCCCATTCGGTCCACTATTCACATGTCCTTGTTGCACATGAAAGCTAAAAGCTTCGTAAATTACCAGAGCAACAGGGGTGCCTCAGGTTATCCCATTCGGTCCACTATTCACATGGCCTTGTTCCACATGAAAGCTAAAAGCTTCGTAAATTACCAGAGCAACAGGGGTGCCTCTGGTTATCCCATTCGGTCCACTATTCACATGGCCTTGTTCCACATCTAAGCTAAAAGCTTCGTAAATTTCCAGAGCAACAGGGGTGCCTTGGGTTATCCCATTCGGTCTACTATTCACATGGCCTTGTTCCACATGAAAGCTAAAAGCTTCGTAAATTCCCAGAGCAACAGGGGTGCCTCGGGTTATCCCATTCGGTCTACTATTCACATGGCCTTGTTCCACATCTAAGGTAAAAGCTTCGTAAATTACCAGAGCAACAGGGGTACCTCGGGTTATGCCATTCGTTCCACTATTCACATGGCCTTGTTCCACATGAAAGCTAAAAGCTTCGTAAATTACCAGAGCAACAGGTGTTCCTCGGGTTATCCCATTCGGTCCACTATTCACATGGCCTTGTTCCACATCTAAGCTAAAAGCTTCGTAAGTTACCAGAGCAACAGGAGTACCTCAGGTTATGCTATTCGTTCCACTATTCACATGGCATTGTTCCACATGAAAGCTAAATGCATCGTAAATTACCAGAGCAACAGGGGTGCCTCGGGTTATCCCATTCGGTCCACTATACACATGGCCTTGTTCCACATCAAAGCTAAAAGCTTCGTAAATTACCAGAGCAACAGGGGTACATGAGGTTATGCCATTCGTTCCACTATTCACATGGCCTTGTTCCACATCTAAGCTAAAATCTTCGTAAATTACCAGAGCAACAGGGGTACCTCGGGTTATGCCATTCGGTCCACTATTCACATGGCCTTGTTCCACATGAAAGCTAAAAGCTTCGTAAATTACCAGAGCAACAGGGGGGCCTCGGGTTATCCCATTCGGTCAACTATTCACATGGCCATGTTCCACATCTAAGCTAAAAGCTTCATAAATTACCAGAGCAACAGGGGTGCCTCGAGTTATCCCATACGGTCCACTATTCACATGGCCATGTTCCACATGAAAGCTAAAAGCTTCGTAAATTACCAGAGCAACAGGGGTGCCTCAGGTTATCCGATTCGGTCCACTATTCACATGGCCTTGTTCCACATGAAAGCTAAAACTTCGTAAATTACCAGAGCAACAGGGGTGCCTCTGGTTATCCCATTCGGTCCACTATTCACATGGCCTTGTTCCACATCTAAGCTAAAAGCTTCGTAAATTACCAGAGCAACAGGGGTGCCTCGGGTTATCCCATTCGGTCTACTATTCACATGGCCTTGTTCCACATCTAAGCTAAAAGCTTCGTAAATTCCCAGAGCAACAGGGGTGCCTCGGGTTATCCCATTCAGTCTACTATTCACATGGCCTTGTTCCACATCTAAGGTAAAAGCTTCGTAAATTACCAGAGCAACAGGGGTACCTCGGGTTATGCCATTCGTTCCACTATTCACATGGCCTTGTTCCACATGAAAGCTAAAAGCTTCGTAAATTACCAGAGCAACAGGGGTTCCTCGGGTTATCCCATTCGGTCCACTATTCACATGGCCTTGTTCCACATCTAAGCTAAAAGCTTCGTAAGTTACCAGAGCAACAGGGGTACCTCAGGTTATGCCATTCGTTCCACTATTCACATGGCATTGTTCCACATGAAAGCTAAATGCTTCGTAAATTACCAGAGCAACAGCTTTTCCTCGGGTTATCCCATTCGGTCCACTATTCACATGGCCTTGTTCCACATCTAAGCTAAAAGCTTCGTAAATTCCCAGAGCAACAGGGGTACCTTGAGTTATGCCATTCGGTCCACTATTCACATGGCCTTGTTCCACATCTCAGCTAAAAGCTTCGTAAATTACCAGAGCAACAGGGGTGCCTCGGGTTATCCCATTCAGTCCACTATTCACATGGCCTTGTTCCACATCTAAGCTAAAAGCTTCGTAGATAACCAAAGCAACAGGGGTACCTCGGGATATGCCATTCGGTCCACTATTCACATGGCCTTGTTCCACATGAAAGCTAAAAGCTTCGTAAATTACCAGAGCTACAGGGGTGCATCGGGTTATCCCATTCGGTCCACTAATCACATGGCCTTGTTCCACATCTAAGCTAAAAGCTTCGTAAATTACCAGAGCAACTGGGGTACCTCGGTTTATGCCATTCGGTCCACTATTCACATGGCTTTTTTCCACATGAAAGCTAAAAGCTTCGTAAATTACCAGAGCAACAGGGGTGCCTCGGGTTATCCCATTCGGTCTACTATTCACATGGCCATGTTCCACATCTAAGCTAAAAGCTTTGTAAATTACCAGAGCAACAGGGGTACCTCGAGTTATGCCATTCGGTCCACTATTCACATGGCCTTGTTCCACATCTAAGCTAAAAGCTTCGTAAATTACCAGAGCAACAGGGGTGCCTCGGGTTATCCCATTTGGTCCACTATTCACATGGCCTTGTTCCACATCTAAGCTAAAAGCTTCGTAAATTACCAGAGCAACAGGGGTACCTCAGGTTATGCCATTCGTTCTACTATTTACATGGCCTTGTTCCACATGAAAGCTAAAAGTTTCGTAAATTACCAGAGCAACAGGGGGGCCTCGGGTTATCCCATTCGGTCCACTATTCAAATGGCCTTGTTCCACATCTAAGCTAAAAGCTTCGTAAATTACCAGAGCAACAGGGGTACCTCAGGTTATGCCATTCGTTCCACTATTCACATGGCCTTGTTCCACATGAAAGCTAAAAGCTTCGTAAATTACCAGAGCAACAGGGGTACCTCGGGTTATCCCATTCGGTCCACTATTCACATGTCCTTGTTCCACATCAAAGCTAAAAGCTTCGTAAATTACCAGAGCAACAGGGGGCCTCAGGTTATCTCATTCGGTCCACTATTCACATGGCCTTGTTCCACATGAAAGCTAAAAGCTTCGTAAATTACCAGAGCAACAGGGGTGCCTCTGGTTATCCCATTCGGTCCACTATTCACATGGCCTTGTTCCACATCTAAGCTAAAAGCTTCGTAAATTACCAGAGCAACAGGGGTGCATCGGGTTATCCCATTCGGTCTACTATTCACATGGCCTTGTTCCACATCTAAGCTAAAAGCTTCGTAAATTCCCAGAGCAACAATGGTGCCTCGGGTTATCCCATTCGGTCTACTATTCACATGGCCATGTCCCACATCTATGCTAAAAGCTTCATAAATTACCAGAGCAACAGGGGTGCCTCCAGTTATCCCATACGGTCCACTATTCACATGGCCATGTTCCACATGAAAGCTAAAAGCTTCGTAAATTACAAGAGCAGCAGGGTTACCTCAGGTTATGCCATTCGTTCCACTATTCACATGGCCTTGTTCCACATGAAAGCGAAAAGCTTCGAAAAATTACCAGAGCAACAGGGGTACCTCGGGTTATCCCATTCGGTCCACAATTCACATGGCCTTGTTCCAAATCTAAGCTAAAAGCTTCGTAAATTACCAGAGCAACAGGGGTACATGAGGTTATGCCATTCGTTCCACTATTCACATGGCCTTGTTCCACATCTAAGGTAAAAGCTTCGTAAATTACCAGAGCAACAGCGGTACCTCAGGTTATGCCATTCGTTCCACTATTCACCTGGCCTTGTTCCACATGAAAGCTAAAAGCTTCGTAAATTGCCAGAGCAACAGGGGTGCCTCGGGTTATCCCATTCGGTCCACTATTCACATGGCCTTGTTCCAAATCTAAGCTAAAAGCTTCGTAAATTACCAGAGCAACAGGGATACCTCGGTTTATGCCATTCGGTCCACTATTCACATGGCCTTGTTCCACATCTAAGCTAAAATCTTCGTAAATTACCAGAGCAACAGGGGTACCTCGGGTTATGCCATTCGGTCAACTATTCACATGGCCTTGTTCCACATGAAAGCTAAAAGCTTCGTAAATTACCAGAGCAACAGGGGGGCCTCGGGTTATCCCATTCGGTCAACTATTCACATGGCCATGTTCCACATCTAAGCTAAAAGCTTCATAAATTACCAGAGCAACAGGGGTGCCTCGAGTTATCCTATACGGTCCACTATTCACATGGCCATGTTCCACAAGATAGCTAAAAGCTTCGTAAATTACCAGAGCAACAGGGGTGCCTCAGGTTATCCGATTCGGTCCACTATTCACATGGCCTTGTTCCACATGAAAGCTAAAACTTCGTAAATTACCAGAGCAACAGGGGTGCCTCTGGTTATCCCATTCGGTCCACTATTCACATGGCCTTGTTCCACATCTAAGCTAAAAGCTTCGTAAATTACCAGAGCAACAGGGGTGCCTCGGGTTATCCCATTCGGTCTACTATTCACATGGCCTTGTTCCACATCTAAGCTAAAAGCTTCGTAAATTCCCAGAGCAACAGGGGTGCCTCGGGTTATCCCATTCGGTCTACTATTCACATGGCCTTGTTCCACATCTAAGGTAAAAGCTTCGTAAATTACCAGAGCAACAGGGGTACCTCGGATTATGCCATTCGTTCCACTATTCACATGGCCTTGTTCCACATGAAAGCTAAAAGCTTCGTAAATTACCAGAGCAACAGGGCTTCCTCGGGTTATCCCATTCGGTCCACTATTCACATGGCCTTGTTCCACATCTAAGCTAAAAGCGTCGTAAGTTACCAGAGCAACAGGGGTACCTCAGGTTATGCCATTCGTTCCACTATTCACATGGCATTGTTCCACATGAAAGCTAAATGCTTCGTAAATTACCAGAGCAACAGCGTTTCCTCGGGTTATCCCATTCGGTCCACTATTCACATGGCCTTGTTCCACATCTAAGCTAAAAGCTTCGTAAATTACCAGAGCAACAGGGGTACCTCGAGTTATGCCATTCGGTCCACTATTCACATGGCCTTGTTCCACATCTCAGCTAAAAGCTTCGTAAATTACCAGAGCAACAGGGGTGCCTCGGGTTATCCCATTAGGTCCACTATTCACATGGCCTTGTTCCACATCTAAGCTAAAAGCTTCGTAGATAACCAAAGCAACAGGGGTACCTCGGGATATGCCATTCGGTCCACTATTCACATGGCCTTGTTCCACATGAAAGCTAAAAGCTTCGTAAATTACCAGAGCTACAGGGGTGCATCGGGTTATCCCATTCGGTCCACTAATCACATGGCCTTGTTCCACATCTAAGCTAAAAGCTTCGTAAATTACCAGAGCAACTGGGGTACCTCGGTTTATGCCATTCGGTCCACTATTCACATGGCTTTGTTCCACATGAAAGCTAAAAGCTTCGTAAATTACCAGAGCAACAGGTGTGCCTCGGGTTATCCCATTCGGTCTACTATTCACATGGCCATGTTCCACATCTAAGCTAAAAGCTTTGTAAATTACCAGAGCAACAGGGGTACCTCGAGTTATGCCATTCGGTCCACTATTCACATGGCCTTGTTCCACATCTAAGCTAAAAGCTTCGTAAATTACCAGAGCAACAGGGGTGCCTCGGGTTATCCCATTTGGTCCACTATTCACATGGCCTTGTTCCACATCTAAGCTAAAAGCTTCGTAAATTACCAGAGCAACAGGGGTACCTCAGGTTATGCCATTCGTTCTACTATTTACATGGCCTTGTTCCACATGAAAGCTAAAAGCTTCGTAAATTACCAGAGCAACAGGGGGGCCTCGGGTTATCCCATTCGGTCCACTATTCAAATGGCGTTGTTCCACATCTAAGCTAAAAGCTTCGTAAATTACCAGAGCAACAGGGGTACCTCAGGTTATGCCATTCGTTCCACTATTCACATGGCCTTGTTCCACATGAAAGCTAAAAGCTTCGTAAATTACCAGAGCAACAGGGGTACCTCGGGTTATCCCATTCGGTCCACTATTCACATGTCCTTGTTCCACATCAAAGCTAAAACTTCGTAAATTACCAGAGCAACAGGGGTGCCTCAGGTTATCCCATTCGGTCCACTATTCACATGGCCTTGTTCCACATGAAAGCTAAAAGCTTCGTAAATTACCAGAGCAACAGGGGTGCCTCTGGTTATCCCATTCGGTCCACTATTCACATGGCCTTGTTCCACATCTAAGCTAAAAGCTTCGTAAATTACCAGAGCAACAGGGGTGCCTCGGGTTATCCCATTCGGTCTACTATTCACATGGCCTTGTTCCACATCTAAGCTAAAAGCTTCGTAAATTCCCAGAGCAACAGGGGTGCCTCGGGTTATCCCATTCGGTCTACTATTCACATGGCCATGTTCCACATCTAAGCTAAAAGCTTCATAAATTACCAGAGCAACAGGGGTGCCTCGAGTTATCCCATACGGTCCACTATTCACATGGCCATGTTCCACATGAAAGCTAAAAGCTTCGTAAATTACCAGAGCAACAGGGTTACCTCAGGTTATGCCATTCGTTCCACTATTCACATGGCCTTGTTCCACATGAAAGCGAAAAGCTTCGAAAAATTACCAGAGCAACAGGGGTACCTTGGGTTATCCCATTCGGTCCACAATTCACATGGCCTTGTTCCAAATCTAAGCTAAAAGCTTCGTAAATTACCAGAGCAACAGGGGTACATGAGGTTATGCCATTCGTTCCACTATTCACATGGCCTTGTTCCACATCTAAGGTAAAAGCTTCGTAAATTACCAGAGCAACAGCGGTACCTCAGGTTATGCCATTCGTTCCACTATTCACCTGGCCTTTTCCACATGAAAGCTAAAAGCTTCGTAAATTACCAGAGCAACAGGGGTGCCTCGGGTTATCCCATTCGGTCCACTATTCACATGGCCTTTTTCCAAATCTAAGCTAAAAGCTTCGTAAATTACCAGAGCATCAGGGATACCTAGGTTTATGCCATTCGGTCCACTATTCACATGGCCTTGTTCCACATCTAAGCTAAAATCTTCGTAAATTACCAGTGCAACAGGGGTACCTCGGGTTATGCCATTCGGTCCACTATTCACATGGCCTTGTTCCACATGAAAGCTAAAAGCTTCGTAAATTACCAGAGCAACAGGGGGGCCTCGGGTTATCCCATTCGGTCAACTATTCACATGGCCATGTTCCACATCTAAGCTAAAAGCTTCATAAATTACCAGAGCAACAGGGGTGCCTCGAGTTATCCCATACGGTCCACTATTCACATGGCCATGTTCCACATCTAAGCTAAAAGCTTTGTAAATTACCAGAGCAACAGGGGTACCTCGAGTTATGCCATTCGGTCCACTATTCACATGGGCTTGTTCCACATCTAAGCTAAAAGCTTCGTAAATTACCAGAGCAACAGGGGTGCCTCGGGTTATCCCATTTGGTCCACTATTCACATGGCCTTGTTCCACATCTAAGCTAAAAGTTTCGTAAATTACCAGAGCAACAGGGGTACCTCAGGTTATGCCATTCGTTCCACTATTCACATGGCCTTGTTCCACATGAAAGCTAAAAGCTTCGTAAATTACCAGAGCAACAGGGGTACCTCGGGTTATCCCATTCGGTCCACTATTCACATGTCCTTGTTCCACATCAAAGCTAAAAGCTTCGTAAATTACCAGAGCAACAGGGGTGCCTCAGGTTATCCCATTCGGTCCACTATTCACATGGCCTTGTTCCACATGAAAGCTAAAAGCTTCGTAAATTACCAGAGCAACAGGGGTGCCTCTGGTTATCCCATTCGGTCCACTATTCACATGGCCTTGTTCCACATGAAAGCTAAAAGCTTCGTAAATTACCAGAGCAACAGGGGTTCCTCTGGTTATCCCATTCGGTCCACTATTCACATGGCCTTGTTCCACATCTAAGCTAAAAGCTTCGTAAATTACCAGAGCAACAGGGGTGCCTCGGGTTATCCCATTCGGTCTACTATTCACATGGCCTTGTTCCACATCTAAGCTAAAAGCTTCGTAAATTCCCAGAGCAACAGGGGTGCCTCGGGTTATCCCATTCGGTCTACTATTCACATGGCCATGTTCCACATCTAAGCTAAAAGCTTCATAAATTACCAGAGCAACAGGGGTGCCTCGAGTTATCCCATACGGTCCACTATTCACATGGCCATGTTCCACATCTAAGCTAAAAGCTTTGTAAATTACCAGAGCAACAGGGGTACCTCGAGTTATGCCATTCGGTCCACTATTCACATGGCCTTGTTCCACATCTAAGCTAAAAGCTTCGTAAATTACCAGAGCAACAGGGGTACCTCGGGTTATCCCATTTGGTCCACTATTCACATGGCCTTGTTCCACATGAAAGCTAAAAGCTTCGTAAATTACCAGAGCAACAGGGGTGCCTCTGGTTATCCCATTCGGTCCACTATTCACATGGCCTTGTTCCACATGAAAGCTAAAAGCTTCGTAAATTACCAGAGCAACAGGGGTTCCTCTGGTTATCCCATTCGGTCCACTATTCACATGGCCTTGTTCCACATCTAAGCTAAAAGCTTCGTAAATTACCAGAGCAACAGGGGTGCCTCGGGTTATCCCATTCGGTCTACTATTCATATGGCCTTGTTCCACATCTAAGCTAAAAGCTTCGTAAATTCCCAGAGCAACAGGGGTGCCTCGGGTTATCCCATTCGGTCTACTATTCACATGGCCATGTTCCACATCTAAGCTAAAAGCTTCATAAATTACCAGAGCAACAGGGGTGCCTCGAGTTATCCCATACGGTCCACTATTCACATGGCCATGTTCCACATGAAAGCTAAAAGCTTCGTAAATTACCAGAGCAACAGGGTTACCTCAGGTTATGCCATTCGTTCCACTATTCACATGGCCTTGTTCCACATGAAAGCGAAAAGCTTCGAAAAATTACCAGAGCAACAGGGGTACCTTGGGTTATCCCATTCGGTCCACAATTCACATGGCCTTGTTCCAAATCTAAGCTAAAAGCTTCGTAAATTACCAGAGCAACAGGGGTACATGAGGTTATGCCATTCGTTCCACTATTCACATGGCCTTGTTCCACATCTAAGGTAAAAGCTTCGTAAATTACCAGAGCAACAGCGGTACCTCAGGTTATGCCATTCGTTCCACTATTCACCTGGCCTTGTTCCACATGAAAGCTAAAAGCTTCGTAAATTACCAGAGCAACAGGGGTGCCTCGGGTTATCCCATTCGGTCCACTATTCACATGGCCTGTTCCAAATCTAAGCTAAAAGCTTCGTAAATTACCAGAGCATCAGGGATACCTAGGTTTATGCTATTCGGTCCACTATTCACATGGCCTTGTTCCACATCTAAGCTAAAATCTTCGTAAATTACCAGTGCAACAGGGGTACCTCGGGTTATGCCATTCGGTCCACTATTCACATGGCCTTGTTCCACATGAAAGCTAAAAGCTTCGTAAATTACCAGAGCAACAGGGGGGCCTCGGGTTATCCCATTCGGTCAACTATTCACATGGCCATGTTCCACATCTAAGCTAAAAGCTTCATAAATTACCAGAGCAACAGGGGTGCCTCGAGTTATCCCATACGGTCCACTATTCACATGGCCATGTTCCACATCTAAGCTAAAAGCTTTGTAAATTACCAGAGCAACAGGGGTACCTCGAGTTATGCCATTCGGTCCACTATTCACATGGCCTTGTTCCACATCTAAGCTAAAAGCTTCGTAAATTACCAGAGCAACAGGGGTGCCTCGGGTTATCCCATTTGGTCCACTATTCACATGGCCTTGTTCCACATGAAAGCTAAAAGCTTCGTAAATTACCAGAGCAACAGGGGTGCCTCTGGTTATCCCATTCGGTCCACTATTCACATGGCCTTGTTCCACATCTAAGCTAAAAGCTTCGTAAATTCCCAGAGCAACAGGGGTGCCTCGGGTTATCCCATTCGGTCTACTATTCACATGGCCATGTTCCACATCTAAGCTAAAAGCTTCATAAATTACCAGAGCAACAGGGGTGCCTCGAGTTATCCCATACGGTCCACTATTCACATGGCCATGTTCCACATGAAAGCTAAAAGCTTCGTAAATTACCAGAGCAACAGGGTTACCTCAGGTTATGCCATTCGTTCCACTATTCACATGGCCTTGTTCCACATGAAAGCGAAAAGCTTCGAAAAATTACCAGAGCAACAGGGGTACCTCGGGTTATCCCATTCGGTCCACAATTCACATGGCCTTGTTCCAAATCTAAGCTAAAAGCTTCGTAAATTACCAGAGCAACAGTGGTACATGAGGTTATGCCATTCGTTCCAATATTCACATGGCCTTGTTCCACATCTAAGGTAAAAGCTTCGTAAATTACCAGAGCAACAGCGGTACCTCAGGTTATGCCATTCGTTCCACTATTCACCTGGCCTTGTTCCACATGAAAGCTAAAAGCTTCGTAAATTACCAGAGCAACAGGGGTGCCTCGGGTTATCCCATTCGGTCCACTATTCACATGGCCTTGTTCCAAATCTAAGCTAAAAGCTTCGTAAATTACCAGAGCAACAGGGGTACCTCGGGTTATGCCATTCGGTCCACTATTCACATGGCCTTGTTCCACATGAAAGCTAAAAGCTTCATAAATTACCAGAGCAACAGGGGGGCCTCGGGTTATCCCATTCGGTCAACTATTCACATGGCCATGTTCCACATCTAAGCTAAAAGCTTCATAAATTACCAGAGCAACAGGGGTGCCTCGAGTTATCCCATACGGTCCACTATTCACATGGCCATGTTCCACATGAAAGCTAAAAGCTTCGTAAATTACCAGAGCAACAGGGGTGCCTCAGGTTATCCGATTCGGTCCACTATTCACATGGCCTTGTTCCACATGAAAGCTAAAACTTCGTAAATTACCAGAGCAACAGGGGTGCCTCGGGTTATCCCATTCGGTCCACTATTCACATGGCCTTGTTCCACATCTAAGCTAAAAGCTTCGTAAATTACCAGAGCAACAGGGGTGCCTCGGGTTATCCCATTCGGTCCACTATTCACATGGACTTGTTCCACATCTAAGCTAAAAGCTTCGTAGATTACCAGAGCAACAGGGGTACCTCGGGATATGCCATTTGGTCCACTATTCACATGGCCTTGTTCCACATGAAAGCTAAAAGCTTTGTAAATTACCAGAGCTACAGGGGTGCATCGGGTTATCCCATT
The DNA here is from genome assembly GCA_963585895.1 of Sepioteuthis lessoniana. Classification (NCBI taxonomy): domain Eukaryota; kingdom Metazoa; phylum Mollusca; class Cephalopoda; order Myopsida; family Loliginidae; genus Sepioteuthis; species Sepioteuthis lessoniana. Next base: position 78,205,795 of record OY757923.1, on the reverse strand, counting down.
CGGTCCACTATTCACATGGCCTTGTTCCACATCTAAGCTAAAAGCTTCGTAAATTACCAGAGCAACTGGGGTACCTCGGTTTATGCCATTCGGTCCACTATTCACATGGCTTTGTTCCACATGAAAGCTAAAAGCTTCGTAAATTACCAGAGCAACAGGGGTGCCTCGGGTTATCCCATTCGGTCCACTATTCACATGGCCATGTTCCACATCTAAGCTAAAAGCTTTGTAAATTACCAGAGCAACAGGGGTACCTCGAGTTATGCCATTCGGTCCACTATTCACATGACCTTGTTCCACATCTAAGCTAAAAGCTTCGTAAATTACCAGAGCAACAGGGGGGCCTCGGGTTATCCCATTTGGTCCACTATTCACATGGCCTTGTTCCACATCTAAGCTAAAAGCTTCATAAATTACCAGAGCAACAGGGGTACCTCAGGTTATGCCATTCGTTCTACTATTCACATGGCCTTGTTCCACATGAAAGCTAAAAGCTTCGTAAATTACCAGAGCAACAGGGGTGCCTCGGGTTATCCCATTCGGTCCACTATTCACATGGCCTTTTTCCACATCTAAGCTAAAAGCTTCGTAAATTACCAGAGCAACAGGGGTACCTCAGGTTATGCCATTCGTTCCACTATTCACATGGCCTTGTTCCACATGTAAGCTAAAAGCTTCGTAAATTACCAGAGCAACAGCGGTGCCTCGGGTTTTCCCATTCGGTCCACTATTCACATGGCCATATTCCACATCTAAGCTAAAAGCTTCGTAAATTACCAGAGCAACAGGGGTACCTCGGGTTATGCCATTCGGTCCACTATTCACATGGCCTTGTTCCACATCTAAGTTAAAAGCTTCGTAAATTACCAGAGCAACAGGGATACCTCGGTTTATGCCATTCGGTCCACTATTCACATGGCCTTGTTCCACATCTAAGCTAAAAGCTTCGTAAATTACCAGAGCAACAGGGGTGCTTCGGGTTATCCCATTCGTTCAACTATTCACATGGCCATGTTCCACATAATATATCGCCAGTAATGTTTTGTTAATCCATGTACCTCATGAGGTTAAACCCTTTTCATTGAACCCTCTTTTCAGAGTTTCCTTGCCGTTTTTAATCCGTCACTGTAGTGTTACCACTGTTACCAAACACCTAATGGCTGTGGCATTGGATAACCCTCAAAAGTTGATATGACATTAAGCAAATGAAGAAGAAAAAAACTATTTTATTTACTTTATTTTTTAGCTAGTTTTAAAAGTGTTTTCTTTATATTTTCTTCTTTTTTTTTTTTAGATTTCTAATGAGATTCTTTGTTTTACTCTCTCCTTTGCAATTGGTATGTATTCACCCTACCTCTCCTCAGTGGGCAGGATTCAACACAAGATCAATTTTCCAACAAAGGATTGTTAGTTTGAATTCAGAGTTTTCCTTCTCGACAATTGGTTGCCTTACAAAGATCAAAGGACCTTGTCTGCTTTACTGTTTACCCAAAAGTGGAGTGAGGACAGAGGGACATTTACTTCCCCAAGTCTTTTTTCAAGAACCCCAGTTATGTTTTGTCATTTTGTCTACTTACGCGTGATGCACACCAAATACGAGGGTCATTCAATAAAATTAGATGAATTTTACCGAAGGAATCGGTGATAAGAAGAACTGTTTACAGTGGCACCAGGAAATCAATAATTGCTACGTCTTTTCATGTCCCTGAAAACTGACCGCTGCGACTGGAACTTTGTCCTTTATCGGAAAGTCAGTAAGTTCCATGGAATGTCTTTTCAACTCTGGCTCGTAGTGACAAACCCATGTTAAGCGCATTTGTAAACATTTTTTTACTAACTCTCGTATATATCTATTTTATATGTATAAAAAGTTTTTGACATTAAATAACCTACGAAGGTTGATATGCCATTTTATCCCTTTTATACCGTTTATATCTAGCTGAATAGCGCAAGAGATTAAGTGATCTCACATCCCATTTTCCTTATTCTCCAAAATCTTAGCACACCCGCGATCCAGACTCGATCCACTGACGAGTTTTCCGTTCATCGAATCATATTTCACCTTCATACTCCACAGTTACTGCATGAGGTGTTGGGATTTTCTCTTTTTTTCCCTGATTTTCTTCAATATCACCATTGCTTTTTCGTGCATTGGGATAAAGTAACAGCAAGTCTTCTCAATACTCCAGCACTCACCTTAGTATTCCAGCAAATGTTAGTAACGTCACTGGACACATCTTATCATGATAAATTATCTTCAATAAAAGAGCTAGCGGGATGTTGAGTAAACCAGCCATAAAAATCTATCCTAATAGTCAGATTCTATGAGGATAGATTTTTATAACCAGTAGTGTATATGACTTTGAAAACGAATTGTATTTATTAATCACATTATTCTCCTTGCTGCTGACCAACCGTTTATTGGGAATTTGGGTGCTGAACAGAAACAAATTTCATTAGCGAATCTTCTTTAAACCAATTTACATCGATTCAAGCCAAGTCCTAATTGAAAAATAAAGTGAACACATTGGAGACTCTTAAAACCCACTGGGAAGAAACAAGAGTGTCTACTTTAAAGCAATGTTGAGCAGGCGACATGTGCAAGCTATGGTTTGTGTTTTTATCAGCTTTCTTGTTTGAGGACCAAACCATTTTTTGATTTATGGTCACCTACACATGGATACACCAGTGTTGGCCAACCAGCAAAAACTTAAAATCATCATCTCTCTGTGGACACAGAGTGCCGTCTATAGGATTTATCGATTGTCATGACGGACAGGAATGGATGGCGAGAGATAGTCAAGGGAACCGATGCTGTCGGCACACTTTGATGGTGAGAACAGCACAAAACCAACTTTAAGAAACGAGACTAGGAAGATTATGCAACGCCAATTTTCCTTTCAGTATCAACTTTCGAAATACTTGCCTTGACCTAGATGCGAATACCCTCGTTAATTTCGCTCCATCAACCTTTTTGTTGAGGAATGCAGATTTGCTAAACTCCAGTGTCATAGTTCTCACAGGCAAGATGGTTGGCTCAGGTCTATTGTTTATGTCTGTGCGGACACTGTATGCCATCTAGAGGACTTACCAAAAAGAACGATGGCCGATATCGACGGATGACGAGAAAGAATCAATGAAATGTACGCTATCGGCTTGTTGGAAGATGATGATGATGATGATGATGATGATGATGATGATGATTAAAATCAATTGTTTCGTCTGTGACACACAGACTAAATGTAACAAACCTGACCCCTACCCTAGTATATTCAACCTCGAGATGTACCCCCAACCCAATTTTACGATTTCACTCAAAGAGGAAGCTTATAGTTTAAACGGAAGCCTTTGTAACTCTGCAGAAACTGAGAATAGTTTGTCTCTCTCCACTACTCACCTTGTGATGGTTGCTCCCCTCGTCAAGTAGGAAACAAACACTGGGCATGTTGTATCTTTTTGTATATGGCACTGATAATTTCAATTTGGGAACAAAACCTCCCTATTGCATTATTAAGGGCCGTATTTGGCAGGGGTCCCAGTAAATAGAGGAATGTCTCTCCACCAAAACAAACTGCACCAGCAAGATTTTGCTAAATTCTGGAGACGAAAGAAAATAGATGTAACATAATTGAACGATTCATAAAAAACTGAAATTGAATAAATAAATAAATAAATAAAGCAGACAGTCTCCGAATAGACAGGCCAAATCATTCGTGGTAATTGAAAATGACGCGAAAAAAAAACCTGGAGGTTCGAAATCTTCTGCACATGTGCGGAGCCGACGGAAGCGAATGTTTCTGCCCCTGACACGACAGGTGGAAGAGTGGAGACGACTCGTATGTTTCTTTCGAGAGTTAACTGTGAGACGTAATAAGGTAAAGACATACAGTTGGACACCAGCGACGAAAATGTAAGGAAACGAAAGTTTACGAGCCCCAATTTTGGGGGCGTTCCAAAGGGGGAGCTTTAGCTTATACACGACCCAGCAAACAAGCATGTTAGAACCAGGAAAAAATTCAAGTAATGTGTCTGCTTATCTTTTTCTCACTAGGATATGTTGCTTAACGTTGTTTAGCTGATGTGGTCGTCTCATATTTCCATACTCTCTTTCTATCTCCCTGGCGACTACTTACTGCCTATTAGTAAATAAACCTTTGGGTAGTTAAACAAAGTCTTTTTTGCGTTCGTCAACTTTTACCACGACGAGGTAACAACGGGGTCTAAATACTCTTTAGTACCGTTTTGGTATATAAATTCTCAATGGCACCGCAATGGTACATAGATAGTTACAAGTCCGCTTGTGAATATGGCTTCAGGTTATTTATTTATTTATTTTTGCTTCTACACATGTTTCCGACTTTAGAGTTCTTTAGATTCCGTCGGAAGAGGCCAGCACTCTTCAAATCGGCTCAGTGGCATTTCCACCAGGACAATGCGCCAGTCCACAACTCCATCCTTGTAACAGACTATTTGACCAAGATGGGCAACACGACAGTTCCTCAGCCTCCCTAAAGTCCAGACCTTGCTCCCTGTGACTTTTGGTTATTCCCTAAGCTCAGAGCCTGTCGTTATGAGACAATTGAGGAGATGAAAGAGGCTGTGACGAAGGTCAATGACACACTCACACAAGAGGACTTCCATGGGGCCTTCCAGAAGTTTTTGGAAAGGTACAACAAGTGCATTGCAGCCGGGGGAGATTACTTGGAAGGGGACTAGAGTTTCATGTGTGTACTATCAATAAAAGTGCCTATACGAAAAAGGTCTGGAAACTTATTTAATGATCCTCGTATATATGTATATATTTATGCACACAGACATATATATATATGTATACATATGTATATATATACTCAGACATATACGGGTATATATATAGACAGAGAGACAGAGAGACACATCAATATATGTGTATGCATATATATGTACACAAATACATATGCTCATGCATAAATATATGTATATATATACGCATAAATATATATATGTATATACATACCCACACACAGAGTGACGTATATATATTTATACATACACATGCACACATATATATATATACACACAAACGCATATATTCATATACACACACATACACATTTGTATATACATATGCATACATATTTATATATATACACACACATACATATTTATATATATATACACACATACATATATATATGTATATATACTTACATTTTTTCTATATATACACACACTTACATATATTTATTCATATATATACACACACATTTCTATATATTTATGATGGGCTCTGCTGTCGATTTCGACGTATGAGTATCCAACAGTTTAGTCCAAAATATGAACTGTTAGAACTACGTACACTGCTGATTTGTTTATAGCTGTGAAGGACTGTGTAGAACCAGCCACAGTTTTTTAAGTAACTGGATAACAGAAGTATGTTCCACCAATGGGCCTAAAAAACAGAAAAAATATACATGTTTAATGTACCCAATTCCTTAAACTCAAAGACCTAAAATAACCCTAGACAATTTGACATGCCATTATAAAAAATCTGTCAATCTACCCTTTTCCTTTTCTCAAACGCTTTTACTGACTCTCTCTCTCTCTCTCTTTCTCTCTCTCTCTCTCTCTCTGTATATTTGTTTTTTAAGGAATGTATAGACATTATAATCATAGATATAATATTTCCACTGTAAAATGTTTTTTCTTGATTAAAAAATATGATAAAAATATATTAGAAAAATATTTCAATAAAAATTATAAATTTTTTTTACATCCTATTCTCACCGGAAGCAATATAAGAACACACCAAAAAATAATTTCATGCAACATCTGATGATGGTCATCACTACCAGAAATAAATTTATAATGACACTAAATTAGTAATTTTCTATTTTTTTCTAAAAATAATTTTTGGGCTCTGCTCGTTGAGTTTTGATGTGTTTTTAATCCGAAATTAAATATCGACGTATATTTAATTTTCTCCTCGAATTATATATGTATAATTCGAGGAGAAAATTCTTGGGTTAGGAGTATCCAATTTGAATCCTCAATGTCAATTCTTCAATCTCTTGAACCTTTTCTGGTTCCATATCTGTCCCACGAATACAACACGATTATTTCTGCATCATAAAAGTATTTCTCGTACCTTTAATAAGGAGAGTTTTATTTAGTGTCACTCTTGAGCATCCATACTGTATCCAGATGACCAATATAACTGCTTTTTCTCTTTGTTCGTGACCATTTTTGTAGTGGCTTTGTTGTTGTTGCTGCTTTTATTTCTTCTTTATTTTCTCTTTTTTTTTTTTTTTTTGTCTTTACAATTAATTTCCTTTTTGGTGACATTCCGCACACAAAATGGAAACTGTAATCTAAAATATAAAAGGTACTAAGTAACATTTAATTAAATCCGGATCTATTATTAATTTCCCCACCTCGCAAGAATTTCTTTCTTATTCAATCTTCTTTTTTTCTTCTTCCTTCCCAACCACTCATTTTTACTGTTTCTCTCTTTTACCACTTCACACTCTCTTCTCACAAAATCTCTCTCTGACTCTCGCTTTCCACTACCAAACACATTCTCTTTAACCACGTCTCATTCTCTCTGGAGCGTCCTCGTTGCGTACTGGCTAAAGTTGTGAACTACGTCCTCAATGTAAGCGTGTTCACGCTATAACCTTTTCTTTCGGACTAATACCCTTAAGAAAGGTATGAACTTCATTATCCCCTACCAGCTATGGGTTAAAAAGTACCCCTACAAGGATGACTTTGGCATTAACTAATCCACGATATTATGCCATTAAGCAAAGAAACAAAGTTTATTCTCTCTTTTTTCTAGACTTCTCACTCTCTAATCACCCTTACGGCTTCTCGTTCTTCCTTTTATTCTCAATATCTCTCATTCTTTCTATACTCGTCGCTTCTCACTCTTTTCTTTAACCTCAACAACTCTTTCTTTCTCTCTATAACGCCATCTCAATCTCTTTCTCTCCCTTTAACTATTCCTTACAATTTCTCTCACCTTTTCAGCTCCTTTCATTTTATCTTCAACACTCATTTACAATCTCTCTTTCCCCTCGAACAACCCCCCGCTACTCTTCCCTTTATTCTCAACATCTCATGGATATTCTCTTAACTATCTTTTTCTTAGTCTTCTTCAACCTTTCTTGATCAACCTTTCTGTCTATTTTTTTTTCTTTCTTTCACCTCTATCCTTCTCTCTTAACTTCTTTCATTGTCTCTTTCAAAATCTTTTACTCTGACCGTCTCACCTCTCATCACCTCTCTCTCTCTCTCTCTCTCTCTCTCTCTCTAATTGTCAATTTATATCTGATTATAGGCGTGGGAGAAATTTGCCTCAAAATCTCAAATATATTTGAAATCACATAACTGGCCGCTTTATGAAAAGAGCGCATTTTCCGACAAATTCGCTTTATATTTTTGAGGGTTTTATTCTATAAACCATTTCCGGAGCTTTGGTTTGTCGGTTGGGTTTTATGGAATATCAAACCTTGTTGGTTATTTAATGTTCAATCCTCTCTATACATGTGATACATGACTTGTAAGAGAACAGTTTTGAGATAACATTTTTAAACGAGCCAGAGTTCATTTGATTGCACACAGTTAAATGGTTTCAGGTATAGCTATCTAACGCCAATAGTTTTATTTGCACACTGTTTGTTTTAAGCATTGCTACGTAACACTAACAATCGAATTTAACATCATTCATTTGCTTTCATACAGTTACACTGTTTTATATGGTCTATCGATGGGACAGTAACAGATATTTTTACTCCCGATCAGAGTGGACCAAGAAATAATAGCAATATGGGGATACTCTACATCCCCAAGAGCTCATGAAATACAGTCTCACCATCAGATAATTTTGTGTCACATCAAAGACTCTCGCCGGGAAGGAGTCTTATCTCTCTGCAGAGATGCAGTCGAGGAATTCTTGTTTTGTCTGATACAAGATCAAAAGTGTTGAGAGTCTAGCAAGCATAAAAGTCGCATATGCCGTTGCGGAGCCTAGAAGAAAGTTGTTGGAGGAAGTGAAGAGAGGATGACAAGTCCACATAAAGGAAAAGGAAAAAATTAGACACTTGGTCGGAAAAAATACCTCTCACTTTATGATCGGTGTTGAAACCTACTTCCAGACTGTTCTAAAAAATAAGGGAAACTGAAGTGATGTTCTCAAGTCAAAGAAAGAATACATATTGTTAAAGAAATTCTAAGTCACCCCGAAATATAGGTCTTTACTTGGTCACTGTCGTTGCTCAGTACCTGATTAACCCTAAAAAAAAACTTTTGTGCACCACCGTTTCTTTCTCCTATCGTAAGAATACTTGATACCATATAACTGTGTGAAAAGAAATAATTATAAAATTGGTATATTTACTTGAAACGATATGACTGTGTTGAAATTATGTGTATTAGTAATATTTGATAGCAGATGTAATTGTATATATAAGTTTTTAGAAATATTCAAAACCATATAAATGTTTGCAAATTTTAGTATTACATCGGAATACTTGGAACCAAATCACCGTGTACGAATTACTCGTTTGAGAGTTTTTCACAGCAGCGTTAGTTGATCGTCTTTCACTGGAGTTTGATTGACAAGTTTCCTCAAGTCTCCAGGACTCTTCTCAGTATTCTGGCCGATCTTAATAATACTGTAGTCTTGGTAGTCACCTATCATACTCTAATTTCTAAGTCTTCCGATCTCTTTACCAAGCCATTAGAGATTGTTCCGAGTGAACCAATTACAATTGGTATCACTTATACTTTCATGTTCCCTGGTATTTTTTAGTTCTCCGGCTAAGTCTAGGTACTTATCTCTCTTTTCCGTTTCTTTTATTTTTAATCAGTGGTCCTGGCAAACCACATAAGTTCTCTTTTTCTTTTTTCTTTTTTTTTTTTTTTTTTTTGTTAATTATTTTTAGGTCTGACCGTCTGACCAGGATCTGTTTGTACCTCAAAATCCCAAAGAATTTTGTGCGTCTCGTTCTCCAGGACGAATTCTGAGTTGGGCATATGTCACTCGTGCGTATGGTCGAATTTAAATTTCTTGCATTATTCCAAGTGGATCACCTTTACCACCCAGTTGTGTCTCGTCTGATACTTAGCGAATGCAGCAAAAAGACTTTTATTAATCGTTTCGTCTCAATTATCTCATAACCAACATTTGCAATTTTGTTGCATCATATCTATTTATAACTATGATTATTATTATTACTACTGCTATTACATACTTGAAACGGACACCTCAGGTGGTGTAATGGTTGCCGAGCTGGATTAGTACACTTTCACTCGTGAGTTCGATTCTCATTTAGTGCTCCATTCATACGGCCTTGTCCCACATCTAAGCAAAAAGCTTCGTAAGTTATTACATACTTGAAACCATATAAGTAAAAGTTAGTTTAAATGGTGACGTTAGTCGAGAGTGACCCGAAGGATCCCTTATCAATAGCTACCACACCAATGTATAAGGGAGGGCACTACTTCATTTCCCTGAATTACTCCGCTTTACCCTTGATCCTTACCTTATAATGCTGAGTGTAAAGCAAGGCGTTATCAAGTACCATTTTTTGAGTCTTTGGTGAGACTCTACCTGGGATTGAACCACAGTCTTCCGGACCATTGACGAACACTTTACTCGTTAAGCAAATGACCCCGTAACCATATAACTGCTTCAAAAAAGAGTGACTTCGACATTAAATAACCCAACAAGAGTTGGCATACCGTTAAACCAACCAATGAAACAATAATTTTGAATTGTTACTTTTTCCTTTTGTTCCCGCGTTACAATTACGGTTAAAATAGATATGTTTAAAATTTATTAATATTAAAAAAGAATACTTTATACCTCATGATGGTTAATTATTTGTATAAAGAAGCAATACTTCACACTACAATTGTAAAGAAAAGATTATTATTAGTTACTTGAAACCATGTAAGAATGTGCAAATTATTTGAATTAGATTTTGATACATAAAATTAACTACGTGTAAAAAGAATCTTTGGAAAAAACTACAAAAAAAAGTAAATATTGTTACATAATAAATTAATAGAATTCTCTCTCTCTCTCTCTCTCTCTCTCTCTCTCTCTCTCTCTCTTACCGTCTGTTTCTATCTCTGATCCTTCCTTCTTTCACTCTATCAATCTATCCGTATCTGAACTAGTTTTATCTATGTAAACATTAGCTCCCTTATCTCAAATATACACATACACAAAAATCTTTCAAAAGAAGACTGTTACAAGCTTTTCTTTTTTAGTATTTCCAAATATTACAGAGTGGAACTGGTAGTAATGGCAATGAAGGGTTAGATCCCTATTGCTAATCGCTTGACTATTCTTGCATTAAATGCATTTTATAAAAGCTTTGATCATTTCTCTTTTTATTAAAACATTTTGTTTTTATTTACATCCGTACAGAAAAAAAATTTTGTCGACTATCAAACAATGTTCGCTATGTAAATATAAATAAGTTTATTTTTGACAGCAAGTGTAGCATCCGAATTAAGCTAGAATCATTAAGCAGCTGAAAATAAGCTTAGAATGTCACTCAGTTTGAATGATATATGGTGATCTCAAAGGTCATTTGAATTCACGGCTATGTCTGGATTAGGAAGTCATTTGATCGCACGACACAGAGAAAATAGTTGAACAATCAGTTAGCCGAGACCAGTCGAAGTGATAAGACTTAATTTTCCATCTGTGGTCTGCTGATCTTGGCCTGTTCTGTAATCTAGATGAAGTGAATGAAATACGTGTGCAAACAAAAGTGGATTGTTATTTCTTCTTTCCAACAAGAAATTTTTATATCTCATACCAGAATATCTTGTTGCCCTCAATAAAAGAAAGGATATTGATCACCGTCTAAGTAAGAGAAAATGGAGGTCAGAAACGGTCACAGCCATCGCCCAAAGAAGATAGCAGAGAGCTATCTAACAATATGAATGTACAACGTACGCAATTGTCTATTTCTTGTTTTAAATTAACCCAAGACAGATTGATATGCTATTAAAAATCAATAAAATCATCGTGTTGCGCTCAGCATAGGAGTAAGATTCCCGCCAATAAATAACATCCTGGGTACGGCACTGAATTGCATCTAGTGGTGAGGCTCCAGTTCTGAAGCTTTGAAGATAGCTGACTCACAACACGAGAATGGTGTTACTCAAGGGATTGAACGCAAGAATTTCCGGGAAATGTTCTTAAATGGTTTTCATACAATTCAATGTGTAAAAAAAAAGTCCTTTTATTTGAAACTGTTTGATTAAAAAATAAGTGTACTTACATTTTAACTGCGTGCTTATGCTAAACTGAATTATTTAAAATGGAACTGTTTTTTGACATCGAAACTGTACTCACACTAAACTGAATTATTTAATATAGAACTGTTTCGACATTTAACTGTGTAAACAAAATCTGAATTTATACTAAATTGAATTATCTGAATTAGAACTGCTTGAATAAACTGAATAGCTTGAAATAGAAATGTATTTCACAATTAAACTGTACTTACATTTAAACTGCGTACTTATTGTTTGCAATAGAACTATTTTCATAAAAATGGATTTGGCGTTAAATAACCTACAAAGGTTGATATGCGATAAAACCCAAACAACCAACCAACAACCTTTCATTTAATAATTATTCTTTGGGGTTAGTGGGGGGACGTTGATAATTGGCAAGTTTTTTACGATCAATGCAAACTACGCACATTTGGTCAGTCTTAGCTCGAAATATTTTTTTTATGAATTGGGAAAATAATTAACAACCTGTTAATGTTCCTGTTGTTCCTTGTGAGCATCTGCATCAAGTTTAAAGTTATCTTCATCTTTTCTCATACAGTGGTAATTTTTTGCAACATTGTCTTTTGCATGTGAGTCAGAGATGAGCTGTTGTGATGCTGGTAAAAGAAAGGGTTGATAGAAAAACATATATATTCAAGTAACAGAAACAAGATACAAGTGAACCTGGTTAAACAGTAGTTAGTTTATTGGAAGCTGAGATTCCAGTGGGGTAGCGACTATCGGTCCACTACGCAAGTGGTATCACATATAGCTGTGTCCCGTGGGTTGACGTTCCATTGACGGAAGAGGGCGAGTCCATTATGTTGGGAGTACAACAAACCCGCACCCACATCTTTTGAACCCATAACTTTTTGGATCGTGGTTGAAAGATTTGCAAAGTTCATTCAGACTACAAAGAATTTTTTTTTTTTTTGGTTAATAAAAATTTATCTTTAGCTAGTGATTTTAAAGGACTTTCCGAAAGAAAAATTTATATTGATAAAACTATTTTATATATCGTCCACAGAGTTGTAATAATGCACTAAAAACTTCCTGAGCTTACTTCATATATATATACATATATATATTAAAATGAAAATGTCCACAAATTGATTAATAGCTATGCTTTTTTTTTCTATATAATTAAAGTAATGATTAATTAGAGTAATCATTTTTCGTTAATTATATTTTATTATTTAGTTTGGTAAGGCTTTGAACAACGCGGTGTCTTTTGCTGAAAGTGTCGTATTCAGATGGTGCACTCGCACGCCCGCAAAGAAAGCGTATGACAATCATCATCCGTCATAATAAATTCCCAGACCGGAAATCGGGTCGGAAGAGCCGTTGGAAGGAATTGAGTGGGTAGTTAACATCTTCTTCTGAAGAGATGGTTGGGAGAATTTTAGGATTTTGAGAAGACAGGCGAGCGGTAGGGTTTTTCGGATCTGATAAGATCAGATCAGTTTGGATTTCGACCGGTAGAGATGAGTTGAGATCCCAGGCACCACAAGATGGGCCGTGCATGGGGGTGTCAGAATAATATGGTTAGCATAGGCCCTTATGAATTATGTCTCTCTCCTCGTGTCGACAAGGGCTGAAGGCAAAATGAAATAAACCCGTTCGTATCAGAAACGACAAAGTCCGCCTGTATTATTATTTTGATATCATTATGGAAATGTAATAATTATTACGTATATGTATATATTTGTATTACATGCCAGTCCTCCACAGATAATTGAATTGTTTGTTGTATGTTGAATATCCTCATAATGGAGGGAGGATCATTGATTGTTTTGTTTAGTGTTAGTTGACTCCTTCTTTAATATCTATAACTGTTTCATTGGAGTTAATTGTCCGTAAAGATTTTTGGCTATCTTTTTTATGATCTGTTTCTGTTCTTCCAACCCCACATTTTTCAATTTTACTAATTCTTATGTCTTGTCTGTGTGCGTTTGTATTTCTTTAGTTCTGTTTTTGTGTGTGTGTGTGTGTGTGTGTGTGTGTGTGTGTGTGTGTGTGTGTGTGTGTGTGTGTGTGTGTCTTTACATACATATATACTCAGGAACACAGATAACAAAAATAAAAACCCTTACACATACGAGACAAGATTTAAAATTGAAAAAAGAAAATGAAAGAACAAAACAGATCAAAACTGAGGGATGATAAGCTTTTCATTGCCTGAAGAATGTTCAGGAAAGTGTCTACTTTTTTCAAAAATTATTAGAAAGAATGGCAAGCAGTATGCTCACTGTATATATAGTCACTCCACATGACTGAGAAGGGGTGTGTAATATTCCCTTACAACACTTCCCTCTGAGCTAATTCTCCCATAAAAATTTTGCTCAATATCTCCACTTTTGGGGGTCGAGACATTGTCGTTTGACTTTTTTTCTTCCGGATACTTTCCCGTCTGACCACTTTCTGTCCTGGTGGGATTTGTAGTATCAGTAGTTTTCAGAAAACTGGTACTGCCGGCACTGGTGGATTTGAAGATACTTCAATCGGTTCTATTAGGGATATGGGAAAGTATCAGGAAGAAAAAAGTTAAACGACTATATCTCGACCCCCAAAAGAGGAGGTACTGAGCAAACCTTTTATGGGAGAATTAGCTCAAGAGGGAGGCGTTGTAATGGAATATCCCACACCCCTTGTCAGTCATGTGGAGTGACTATATATACAGAGAGCGCGGCATTATATCTGTCATTGCTTCTGGGATTAGTAGCGTGCCTCATTGTATATATAGTCACTCTTCACGAGTAAGAGGGGTTGTGGGATATTTTTTTCAACAATACTCTAGCAAAAGTACACGGCGATGACCAGAATAGAAAATATGCAGAAGCACATTTTCTGAAATAGATTGAAAAAATTCTTTCCAAGTATACCTGTATTTTGAAAGGCAATTTGAAAAAACTGAAGTTGTACATGTTGAAGAACTTTAATATAAATTAGTATACCGCTGATTCTTGTAACAACTCTCCTCAGATTCTTACTTGAGTTTTTCCTTCTTGTATATCGGTTGCCTTACAAAATAACCTCGACCAAAATTTCCAGTTAGCTCGTGTGTGTGTGTGTGTGTGTGTGTGTGATTAAATAAGAAAGAATTTTTGTTTGCCTATTCTGTCTTTGATCAGTTCAAGTTTCCGCATGAGTCATTTGACTTATGGTCGAATGAATTTAAGAAGGCGACATATGTTTCCCAGGTGCTTTCGGCTTCAATATATATATATATAGATAGATATATATAATTCGTGGATCTTTTCAAAACGTACTGGAAAAATCCATGCTGGGAATATTATGGTAGCACATCCACAGCGAAGTAATTCAGAGTTGAGCAGAGTGAAGAACGTGATCGCAGAGTAACGAAAATAGAAATTCTGCAGGGCCAGTCATGTCACAACATTTGGATCCCTGCAGTTGTCGAGTGGTATCCAAGAGACAGCATGGATTCTCTCATCTTAGGCGCCTATCGGTCATCGCACAATGTAGGTATTCTTGACGATACTCAGTGTTCTCACAGAGCTGATAATTGTAAGTTTTAGCAGCTCGGCCAATTCTTGTGTGTCCTTGTGTCGTAGTCCACTCGAGAAAGTCGCTTAAGAGTTTGTACTTATTTCTCCAACAGTCTCCAGCATTTATTGCTCATCTTAATGGATACTTTACGAGTGAATAACTCAGCGGTTGCCCAATGCTAGATAATACCAATAGATGTATATCTAATATAAGAATTTGTGTGTCTGTGTCAAAGAGAGAGATTTTATGTACGTGAATGGAAGAAGAATATAAAAAGAGGCGTCGATAAAATTGGAAATATGGCCTATGTCAGTGACAGGGAATAATTGTTCGAATATGCCGATGTGGGCGTGAAGGTGTTCACTTCACTGTTTCCTACCAAACTAATGGAGTTTTTTTTATGTTAAGACGTCAAAAAAAAAAAAAAAAAAAAACAATCATCAGTCTAAATAAAATCAGCAGCAACTAGAAAGAAAGAAGAACATTGAAAAAAAATCGAAAAAAGAAATGAAGGAAGTTAACGAAGAGAGAGAGAGAGAGAGAGAGAGAGAGAGAGAGAGAGAGAGAGAGATGTTAAAAAAAGATAAGCAGAAAAAAAGCAAATAAAAGCAAACAAAAAGGAAAGTTAAAGAACGCAAAGAGGAAAGAAAAAAAGGTAAAGAATAACGAGAAAAAAAAAGAAACCTTAAAAAAAGAAAAGAAGAAAAGAAAGAAATGAACGATGACAGAGGGGGAATAAAGCAATTAGCTTTTTCATTTCTCTTTTTCTTTTACCTAAACCAATCAGCCAGAGCTTTTACTATTTGGTATATATATATATATATATATATATATATATATATATATATATATATATATATATATAATTTTAAGATAGTGTTTCCACCAATACTTCCTGTAGATAAAAAGATTATAGTATAGAAAAAAATGAGGAAATATGGATATTTGAAGCAGGAAAATCAGTGTAATATCTGCCTAATAGCTACCATGGCTCTTGTATAAATATACTGAGAGAGAGAGAATTTCTTTAAAATGAAATATTGCCAATGTCTCTGAACAATCTATATGCGTCCAGCTTTTTGTATATCGTTTTTTTTTAATTTTCTATATACATATCTCTCCTTATCAACCTTACTTTTTGATCATCAAAGGAAGTGTCGAGTATCACTTATTTCAGTCTTTAAATCTTACTACCTGCTTACTTTCACATAATCTTTTTTTAAAGACAGCCTCCACTATCACTAAAGCTAAATGTGAGGTGAGATACATAAGAAAATTATCTAAATTAATATTATATAATTGATAGTATTCATTATTCATTTAAAATTTCGATCATGACTTTAATTCACAAATTATTAATTTATATAATGATTTTAAATTAGATTATCGTAATTATATTAAGAAGGTGGTGTTAGATATATTTTATTGTGTCTTAGTGCTTTTTGTTTGTAATATTATGCGTTATATTTCAGTTCTTACCTACACGTTTCCTAATTTTTGTTCTGTTTATGTCCTCCTAAAAATAGAAATCGGGTCTTTTCTATAAGTGATAGATCTTTTATTTTGTTCATATTTTTGTTTGTTTGTTTGTGTTTTAGGGTATATCAACCTTTGTAAGTTATTTAATGCCAAATCCATTTTTATACAAATAAACAGTTCTATTTCAAACAATTCAGTTTAGCATACGTTCAAAGTTTAATTATCAAAAATATTTCTATTTCAAGCTATTCAATTTTGTCAAACAGATCTAATTCACACAATTCAGTTTAGTATAAGTATAGTTTTTTGTATAAACACAGTTAAATGTCAAAACAGTTATATTTCGAACAATTCTAATTAGTCTAAGTACAGTTTCAATGTCAAAAACAATTCTATTTCAAACAATTCAATTTAGCATAAGTACAGTTTTTTGTTTACACACTGTTAAATAAAAAACAGTTCTATTTTAAATAATTCACTTTAGCATAAGTACACAGTTTAGTTCTATTTGACCCATGGATAGGACCCTATTAGGTACTACCAGAGTGAACCTAAGGAGTCATAAAGGAGTATTCCGCATTCCCCAAAGCTCCAGCATTACTGGAACCTCACCATCAGATTGTTAAGTGTCATATCAGGACACTCGTTGGTGGGGGTCTTACTCTTCTGCAGAGATGCAGTCGGTGTATTCTACTGCCCAAGCCGACTGGGCCTCTTGTAGAGAAGGAAAATTACAAGTACTTATGAATATTGGGAGCGAACATCATCAAACAAGCCGAGATAAAAAAAAAAAAAAAAAAAAAAACATTTAGAAACTATTACCTCAGACGAATGAGAAAGCTTCTCGAAACCAAGCTTTGCAACATAAATCAAATCATAGAGGGGCAGTCGCCTTTTGTAAGATACTCAAGATCATTTTTGAAAGGACAAAGGAGGAACTTAAAGAAATGAACCAGAGTACAATAAAATTGATGACAATGCACAAAGCCTTACATCCGATAGATGACCTAGACTATGAGTTAAGAAGGAGGAAACGGTCTCGCCAGCATTGAAGATAGCGTGGATGTATCAATAGGGAGACACAAGAACTATATTTTAAAAAAACAAAGAAAGACAAATTACATCTGCCAGTAACAGAACCGACAAAAAAAAACAGAAAAAAAAACAGAGAAATAAATAGGAAGAAAAACAACTTTATGGATATATCAAGCGACAAACTGGCAAAATTTCACACGAAAAAACCTGGACATGTCTAAAAAAAGGAAACCTAAATAGAGAATTGGAATCTCTTCTAGTAGAAAACAATGTCATAAGGACCAATCATATTAAATCGAAAATCGATATCACTCAACAGAATACCAAATGTTGACTATGTTTTGATAAAGACGAGACGATTTATTCAATAATAAGTGAATGTAGCAAACTAGCGCAAAATGAGTATAAGACTAGACACGACTGGTTGGGAAAGGTGATCCACTTGGAATTGTGCAAGAGACGGAAATTTCACCATATTGTACATGTACCAACACCAAGTGGTATGTATATATATATATATATATATATATATAAACCAGAATCCGTTTTGCGAATGAGATATAAAATTTAGTTGGGTTTTGAGATACAAACATATCCCCAAATCCCGTCCAGAATATCACACTCAAAATAAAAAAAAGAATATCACACACAAAATAAAAAAAGAACTCGCCATATAGTGGATTTTCCGTCCCAACGGATCACAAAGAGAAAATCAAAGAAAGACCTTGCCAGAGAACTAAGAAAACTGTTGAACATGAAAGATACGGTAATACCAATTGTAGTTGGCGTGCTTGGAACGATCATCAAAGGCTTGAAAAGGAGGCTGGTAGCGTTGAAAATCGGAGAAAGAATCAAAACCATCAAGACTACAGCATTGCAAGAATACTGAGAAGAGTCCAGGAGAATTAAGGAAAATTACTGTCACTCAGATTCTAGTCAAAGACTATCAGCTAACACTCGTGTGAAAAAACTCACTTGATTCGTAAACGATTATAGCTTCACGCAACTATTCTTAATTCAAATAATTTATGCACTGTTAACTGGTTTCTAGTATCCTTACTTAACATATCCGTTTGAACCCTGACAGGTATTACTACTCCAGGTCAGATTGTCTCTAAGAGTAATAGCGACGAAGTAGTGATTCCACTCTACATCAGATCTCCTCGCCACTGAATCTAAGGTTTCGAGCGCAGTTGATGCCCGTACTTGAGAATTCAGTTCACGTGACCTTCTCTGTCATCACCACGTGCATATATTTGTTGCTAAACCTGTCTTCATGCTGGAATAACTAAAATCTATTTTTGTTGACTTATACGATGCCCGTGCGGTTAAGATCTGTGAAAGGCTAAAAAGCGGCCTCTCGGATTAACGTAGGTTCAAACCAAAAGAAGCTATAATAGCTTCTTTGGTTTGAATGACTTTATGGCTTATCAACCATTGTAGGTTATTTAATACTAAATCCGCTTTATATATATATATATATATATATATATATATATATATATATATGATTTGGTTTGGTTACGTTTTATGGCATATCAAACATTGGAAGTTATTTAATGCCAAATCCTCTTTATATATACAGGGTCAGGCAAAATGAGCTGACACATTTGTAGGTTTAATAAAAGACAAATAAAGTAAAGAAACAAAGAAGTGTTTTTATTTTCGAAAAGTACATATAATGCCATTTTTTTTTTCATACAATACACTTCTCGACGTGCAATGGGGATTTTGAGGGAGATGTTCCCTGGTCATTTGATCTCATTGCGTGGTGACATCGGTTTGGCCCGCCCGTTCACCTGATTTAAATCCATGCGATTTTTTCTCTGGGGATACCTCAAGTCAAAGGTATACAGTAATCGCCCTCAATCTATTGAACAACTTAAAGATGCAATTCGTCAAGAAATTATTGCCATTCCATATGAAATGACCGGCCGAGTTATAGACAACTTTCGTGAACGCCTTCAACAGTGTGTAGACAATAACGGACCCCATTTGACTGATTTAATTTTCAAAACCTAATGAAACAGAATGGTATTATATGTACTTTTCGAAAATAAAAACACTTTTTTGTTTCTTTACTTTATTTGTCTTTTATTAAAGTGAGATCAGATTATTTTGCCTGACCCTGTATATATTTTAAATATATGTGATTTGGTTTGGTTGGGTTTTATCGCATATTGTTATAGGATATTTAACGCGAAATCATGTTTATACATATATATTAAATATATATGATTTGATTGGGGTTTTTTGGCATAACAATTGAGGGTTATTTAATGCCAAATTCTGTATATACATATTTATCAAATATATGATTTGTAAACATTTTGCTGATAACATTTTCAAACGAACCTAATCTATTTTTTGCACACGGTTAAATCATTTCGAGTATTGTTATATAATGGAAACAATTCAATATCAGTCATTCGTTTACACACATTTGAATAGATATACATTATATTTAAGAGATTATTTTGTCGGCAATATTGACATTGGACCTTTAATCCACACACCCAAGATTTCCAGAACTGGACCCTCACTATCAGATGCAGTTTAACATCATATTCAATATTTCCCTTTTACGGGGGAGGGGTCTTACCCTTCTTTAAGAGATACAATCAGCATACTCTTAACGTCATCGATAGGGCGATGAAAATTCTCGGTCTCTCAAAGATTAGATAGAATTCAACAAAGCTAACGTCTTCTTCAGATATAGCACTCCCAAAAAGTAAATATGTTAAAAAATAATTGGCAACACATTTTTTATCAGTGTCATTATGTAGAAGGTATCTGCTAAACTTGACGTAACCTGGCACATGGCCATAATAATTAAGTGCCTACAATACACACAAGACGGAATATATATGTACTTTAATGAAACAGGCGATATCTCCACAATAAACGGTTAGCTCTCTGAAACTAGTAGATAAGTTGACTAACCTAGGAAGCGGTGTCTCATCAACCGAGACAGACATCAATACGCGACTAGCAAAGGTATGGACAGCTATCGATAGACTATCGGTCATATGGAAGTCAGAACTGACCGATAGAATAAAACGCAGTTTCTTCCAAGCAACAGTCGTGTCGTACTGCTGTATGGATGCACTACATGGACGCTAACTAAACGTAGAAAAAGATTGACGGCAACCACACAAGAATGCTGCAAGCAATATTGAACAAGTCCTGGAAGTAGCACCCCACAAAGCTGCAGTTATACGGCCACCTACCACCCATCACAAAAACTATCAAAGACGAACCAGATATGCGGGACACAACTGGAGAAGTAGGTACAAACTCATAAGTGGACCTCTTCACATGGACGAGAAAAGGAAGGACGACCAGATTGAACCTACATACTGCAGCTCCCGTGCTTAAAAGTACAAAGTATCTTCTATCAAGTAAGCATATTTACCAATGCTCTGTATCAGGAATTCTTGTAGCAGGAAGATATAAATCTAAAGAAATTGTATTCCGGAGAATCTACTCAGATATATTCTGTTAATACTTCTGTGTTTTATAAATGCCATCACTTTGAAAAGAGAGGTTTAATATTAATCCTTTGAGTCGCCTTTTGTTCTTGAAATCACTTTCAACTGTCTCCTTTGATTTCTGTAATGTTTCAAGTTACTTCTTATAAATTCACATATTCTTGCTTTATCGAAATGTAGATTTTAATGGGTCCACGGGTAATCACTGGGTCGTTGAGGTCAGTGAAGAAGAAACACATGAGAGCAGGATACTTGTGAAGAAATAGATTAATACAAGAAATGGTAAGCTTTAGATAGATAGATAGATAGATAGATAGAAAAAGACAGAAGGAAAGAAGGAAGGAAACACTGATAAAGATAAACAGTGGACTCACGCTTAGATACATAGGTTGTAGTAAACCCAAAGACAAAAGGAAAGAAAGGCATATATGTTAGCTCGTGGATGGTAAGAAAAACTGAGAAAGAAAGAAAATAATTGAGAATCATTTAAGAGTACAAGTAAACCTCATCTACCAGAAAACAAAATGAATTCCATATTTTCCCTGCCCGTGACAGAAATCAGTGTTCAAGCCTGAAGCTATAATTTCAGCCAGGCAATCAGATTCTACGCTGTTGGAAGATTGGCTTAACTGCAGTTTACTCTTTTGGCCTTGAACCGTACATAAATAAATTTTGTTTATATACTATAGCCTTCATATATTCCCACGAAGAATGCTTGTCATAAAGCAGTGTTTGGCAAGCTAGATTTTCCATCCATTTTTATTGAGTTCGATCCCAGATGTCAGTTTTGATTTTGTTGATTTATACTCGAATATTCTAGTTCATGTTATTATCTTACTATTTTAGGCTCATTTACCGCAATAGCGAATAAATACCAGTTAGCTATAAAATCAGGAAAAAAAGGTGCGACCTAGTCTTGATTGCCCAGTCGACTGGGGCGGTGTCTTACCCCACTGCAGAGTTGCAGTCGGTGTAAGACACCGACCGACCGAACGAGTGTCCTGAAATGACTCTAAACAATCTAATGGTGAGGATCCAGTGATGCCGGAGTTTGGGGGAATATGGAGTAACCCTTTATTACCATCGTTAGGTCCACTCTGAGTGGTAGCACTTGATAGGGTCTTATCGCTGCGTTAAATAGAACTAAACTGTGTACTTATGCTGAAATGAATTGTTTAAAATGGAACTGATTTTGTATGCTAAACTGAATTGTTTGAAATAGAACTGATTATTTGTATAAAAATGGATTTGGCATTAAATAACCTACAAAGGTTGATACGCTATCCAATACAACCAACCAACCTAGTCTTGATTAACAGAAAATAAATTGTCATCTAGCAGATTTGGCCATTCCAACGGACCACAGAATGAAAATTAAATAAAGGAAAAAGACAGACTAATACTGGGATCTTGCAAAAAAGCTGAAAAAATGTGCAACATGAAGGTGATGGTGACATCAGTTGTAGTTTGTGCACTAGGAATGGTCCCCTAACAACTGGGAAAAATAGACAAGAGGAATTGGAGAACAGAAGAATATGACCGTCCAGACTATAGTGCTATTGACATCGGCCAGAGTACTCAGAAGAGTCTTGGAGACCCAAGGAGATTTGCTGCCTCTCAGATCCAATGATAAACTATCAGTTACAACTTATTAGAAAAAGAATCGCATGTAACAATAATGATAACAGCAGCAGTGAAAAAATTCTGTGTTCTCCTGAAGAGCATGAACAGAAACTCAAAACCTGGATGGGAATTTCGACTGGAAATACAGATAAGAAATTTACAACAAGCAAAAAGACAGAGGAAGATCACTGGAACTTGTTGGGATGAAAAGGAAAAAGAAACACAAGTAAAAAAAAACAACACACCTCGAGGAAATAAACCAGATAGTTGTGGCGAAAAAAGAATACTAAAAGATATCGAAACAGGATAAAACAATGCAGACAAAACAGGATATTCCTAAATAACGAAAAAAAGTTCAAGCAGCAAGTGGAGGAGGAGTGTATGAAGATATATCACAACCAGATGACAAAGAAACAAAACATTTTGGAGCAAAATATGGGGAAGAAAACATAACAGAAAAATCGAATGGATAAGCAACATGCGAAAAGAGATAGGACTAGAAGGACCGAAAGTTAAAATACACCTCAATTCATTTAGAGCAACTCTCAAAAAAGCACCAAATTGGAAAACGCCAGGCCACGATGGCATACTAGGATACTGGTTTAAAAAATTCACTTTCATCCATGACAAACTGGCTATCAAAATGAATAGATACTTACAAAAAGCAAACATCTCCAAATGGATGACCAATGGAAAGAAAAACCCTGATCCAAAAAGACCCCAAAGAAGGAACTGCTCCCAACAACTACAGACCCATAACATGCCAACTGATTATGCGGAAAATACTTACGGCAGATAAAAAGGGAGGAGATTCACAATTCGCTAATTAGCCGATGAACCGAAAGGATGTCGCAAGGAGACCAGACGAACAAGAGAGCTACAACACATACTCAAAGACACCAAAACAAGACGAAAAAATATTACTATGGCGTGGATAGACAATAAGAAATTATATGATATGGTTCCGTTAACTGCATAACAGACTGTCTTAAAATGTACAAGACATTAGGTGAAGTCAAAGTTTATTGAAAATACCATGCAAAACTGGAGAGTAGAACTGACAGCAAGAGGAAAAAGCTTAACTGAGGTGAAAATCTTAAGAGTAATATTCCAGGAAGATGCACTATCACCATTATTATTTGTATCCTCGTAAGATACCCGGGACCATTCTTAAAGTGGACAAGAGAAGAACTTCACCAAATGGACCAGAGAACAAGCAAATTCATGACGATGTATGGGGCCCTTACATCCTAGAGATGACGTAGATAGACTATGTGTCAAGAAAAGAAGAAGGAAGAGGACTTGCCAGCATTCAAGATAGAGTCAATGCATCGATACAACGACTAAAAGACTACATAAAAAACACGGAGAAAGAGAGCCACCAGAAACAATAGACAACACAACACAACAAAAATAATTAGAAAACAAAAATGAGAAGAAAGCGAGAAACAAGCGAAACCTCACACTAGAAAACCGAGACATAATTGAATATCTTCCAATAGCAGCACAAAGCAACGCCATAAGGACTAACTATATCAAATCAAGAACTGACAACACGCAACACAATAGCAAATGTAGATTATGTGGCGAGAGGGACGAAACGATCAATCACATAATAAACGAATGCGGTAAATTACCACAAAGAGAATATAAGACAAAACACGACTGGTTGGGGAATGTGATCCACTCACTGACAATTGTGCCAGAAGTTTAAATTTGACCATACAAACAAATATTATATGTACAACCCAAAATCTATCCTAGAAAATGAGACGCATATAAATCCTTATGATTTTGAGATACAAACGGATCATCTTATCTCGACCAGACCTAGTGAACCAGCTGAGTAGTGGACTTAGCCGTTCCGGCAGACCACAGGGTAAAACTGAAGGAATACAAGTGAAGTTAGTACCTGGACCTTGCTAGAGAACTGAAAAAACGATTAAATATAAAAGTGACGGTTATAGAAATTCTAATTGTTACAGTCACCAAAGGATTGGTACGGAACTGGAGGACTTGGAAATAAGAGGACGAATGGAGGCCGTCCAAACTACACCATTGTTGAGAGCAGCCAGAATAGTAAGAATAGTTCTGGAGACTTAAGAAGAATTGCTATCACTCACACTCCACTGGAAAACCATCAGCCAACGCTAGTGTGAAAAACTCCTTAATGAGTAAAATAATAATAAAACAACCCCTGGGTCTAGTATAGTCACAATATTCTACCCATGATAAAGATGACAAACCGAAATATAACACAAGGTAGCACACAGACAATAGGTATGGGTGTCATGATCGGCAGATATTCTCTTGATAGCTAACAAGGGGAACCTAATCGGCATTCTGAGAATGTTGGGTTTTCTTTTTTTTTAAAGTCATGTACAGCGACCATTGCAACCGTAAAAATCAGAGTCACCAGCGCAGAAAATAGATGAGGGAAGACAACAGACTCGTACTTCACTGTTGACCACAGAGTGAAAAGAAAAGAAAATGAAAAGAGAGATAAGTACGTAGACCCCGCTGGAGAGAACAAATCTAAAGATATTGAAGGTGACATTGATACCAGTTGTGGTTGGTGCACTCGAAAAGTTCCCAAAGACTTTGAAATGATATTGAGCTACTGGAGATAAGAGGAAAAATAGAGACCATCCTGACAAAAAAGTTGGCGAAGGTGACCCGAAGGCTCCCTTTTCAATAGCCAGGTGTAGGGAAGGGTGCTATTCCTTTCCCTGGATTGCTCCACTTTACTCTTGATCCATACCGTATAATACTGAGTGTTAAACAAGGCGGCATCAAGTACCATTTTTTGAGTCTTCGGTATGACTCGACCAGGGATTGAACCCCGGTCTCACAGGTCATTGGCAAACAGTCTACCCACTCTACGATGCCAAAATATTGTGACTGCGTTTATCAAACACAAAATTAAATCCGGAAAAAGGTTAACAAATATGTTTATTACCTTTTTTATGAGGGAATATTGCAATAGAATTAAACGCGCTACTCTTCAACAGCAGTTGTGAATCCCTATAAACGAGACTTAGTTACGCAGGGAGGGAGGAAGACTAACCTCGTCTTTTTCGCCTTTCGTTGGACGCATCCACCTTTCTTGTAGGGGAATTATCCTCCCATACAACACACACTCTAAATGTAAATATATATATATATATATATATGTTTAAAAAGAAGAAATTTAGAAATAGTTTTCCATTTCCATAATCAATTTATTTCGCTTATTAAAAGGTTGTCTGATGGAATTCAAATGGAGTTTGATTACTTTTTTCTTTTTTCCGTTTTATATTTTACTCTGCAGGTATTAGACCAATGGACCATCCTAACTACAACACTTCAAATCAGCAGAAATACTTAGAAGGGTCCTGAACACCAGTGGAGACCTGAGGGAAAAACCACAACTTAAAACTGGAATTTAAAAAAACTCGCATGTAATAATAATAATAATACTGAGAAGAGTGCTTGTGAACTGAGAAGACTTGGAGTCCCCAGTGAAATACCATCACCTAACGCTGGCGGGAAAAACTTTCAAATAAGTAAAATAATAATCTTGCCATAGGGATGTGAAAAATCAAGATAAAAATGTCTAGAGAACCTTAAAAAGACTTGACTAGGACTTTTGTGAAAAATAACAGTTACGACTGGTGTAAAAGAAAAATCACCTAATAATATCCTCATTGAGTTTTATAAACTTTCGCTACTTGAAACATTTTCGACGAAAATACTTAAAATTATTTTTAATTTTGTAGCATTTTTTAAACAGTAACCAAACCTGTTATGATCGAAATTTAAAAAAAACATTCCATTTTCATAAAAACAAACGCTCATTTTAAATTTGTAAGTCTGATAGCTAAATTAGACTTGAAATTTATTACTCTTAAAATATTCCCTCGTGCAGGCATAAAGCTGAAACCGGTCGATAATAATAAATTAAAGACAATTATTTACGAACGTTATGCGTCATTTTTTTAATCACTCATACACACGTATATTTGTTTGATATTTGGTCGATTGATCTGGAGTCTATTCACTTAAATGTATTGGTAAAAACTTTCATCTATAACTGTTTTGAATGTTATTACAATTGTATTATTCATAATTTGAAGTATCATGTTGTTTCCAATGTCCTGCCATACAAAGGATTCAACAGTATGGTTTTCAACCAGTACACCTAGTGTAGGAAGGAATTTGCAAGGTTTATATATATATATATAATGCAAACTAGCAAAAAAGGGAGGGAAAATTATGGACCTACACTTACGCGAACAGCACAGATAGACTACGTAAAGCACAGATAGACTACGTCTTTATAAACAAGAAATAGAAAAATAGTTCAATGCGAGGTATATTCCTCTTTCGAGGGTGTGTCTTCCGATCACCGAATAGTCACGGCAAAAATACGACAAAGCCTACGAAAAAACGCCACACGAACAGCGACCACCAAACACTATGACAGGGCCCTTCTCAACAACAGAGATATAAAAGATAAATATGTTGTAGAATTGAGAAACAGATTCGAGACACTACACAAGAGAAGACGGAAAAAGGTACCTCAAATGACGAATATGGGAATTTCGTCAACCTGCACCAAGAGGCAGCAGCGAAATGTATTCCAACAAAACCTAGAACTAAGTATAGAGTCACATGGGAAACGTTAGCGGTGAGAGAAAAACATGCACACGTGAAAACAGCCTCCAAAAGCTATCGAAAGAACCTCACAAACACAAATGCCCGAAAACTATAAACAGCACAATATCAATTAGCTGGCATATATATAAAGGAACAGACAGAATACATACAAAATCAGATAGATAAGATTAGAGGCTCAGTGGAAGACAGGCAATCTAGGATAGCCTGGCAAACAATAAACGTAGTGAGTAGAAGGAAGAGCACAGCCAAAGCAAAACTGAAAGCTGCAAACCAACAGGAAAGAATAAAACTGTGGAAACAGCATTTTGAAAATCTACTAGGAAACCCACCGAAAGTAACGCATGAACCAATCACTAGAATAATTAGTAAGCAATTAGACATTAAACTAGGACCGTTAACTCAAGAAGAACTCGACTCGGTTCTTAGAAAAATTAAAAATAGGAAAGCCGCAGGACTACGAGATTCCCCCAGAAGTATGGAAGACCAGACAATTCGACAACATACTGTTCCGACACTGCAACGCAGTCTATAATCAAAATACGATAGACAGATAGATGAAGGGATGCATCCTCCCCTTCCTTAAAAAGGGCGACCTCGGATTAGCCAAGAACTACCGAGGCATAACACTTACATCCATAGCAGCCAAATTTACAATGCCCTACTACGAAACCGCATAGAACCCAAAATCGACAACATCCTTAGAAAAAATCAAAATGGCTTCCGAAGAAATAGATCCACGACCTCCCAAATATTGACTATCCGTAGAATCATTGAAGGCATATGGGCAAAAAATCTACAAGCGACATTACTATTTGTCGACTTTACCAAGGCCTTCGATTCCATTCACAGAGGAAAGATGGAACAAATCCCACTAGCATACGACCGACCTAAAGAAACCGTAGCAGCAATAACGATTCACTATAGAAACACCAAAGTGAAAGTACGTTCACCAGATGGAGAGACAGAATACTTCGACATTGTAGCAAGAGTACTACAAGGGGGGTACCCGTGGTGTAATGGTTATCGTCTTAGGAAATGGACACGGCGACACAAGTTCAAACCTGGACGAGACTGATTGCATTTCACATAGCGCTAATACCCTTGGGAAAGGTATGAATCCAATTATTCTCCCTCCAGCTATGGGTAGATAGCAGGACAGGCTGGGTTCTCCAGCCTTGGTGAGGCAACTAGTCTAGAAGAAGGAAAACTCTGAATTCAAACCTGTTAAACTCCGCTTAAAAATTGACCTAGTGTCATATCCTGCCCGACTGGAGGGGTTGGTAAATAGGGTTCTACAAGGGGATACTCTAGCCCCATACGTCTTTATCATCTGTCTGGATTACGTGCTTAGAACATCGATTGATAAAATCAAAGAAAACGGCTTCGAGCTGACAAAGAAAAGAAGCAGAAGGTACTCCGCAAAAACAATTACCGACGCCGACTACGCCGATGAGATAGCGATTCTGGCAAATACACCCAACCAAGCCGAAACACTACTGCATAGTTTGGAACGAGCCGCCGCAGGAATTGGCCTCCATGTCAATGCACACAAAACGGAATATATGTGCTATAATCAAACAGGTGACATATCCACACTAGACGGAATCCCTCTGAAACTAGAAGACAAATTCACCTACCTAGGAAGCAGCGTCTTATCAACCGAAAAGGACATCGACACGCGGCTAACGAAGGCATGGACAGCTATCGATAGGCTATCGATCATATGGAAGTCAGACCTGACCGATAAAATGAAACGCAGTTTCTTTCAGGTAGCGGTCGTATCGATACTGCTGTATGGATGCACTACTTGGACGCTAACTAAACGGCTGGAGAAGAAGCTGGACGGCAATTACACAAGAATGCTGCGAGCAATACGGAACAATTCCTGGCGGCAACACCCAACAAGGCACCAACTATACGGCCACCTACCTCCCATCACGAAAACTATCTAAGTTAGACGAACCAGACATGCAGGACACTGCTGGAGAAACAGGGACGAGCTCATAAGTGATGTACTCCTATGGACCCCACATATGGCCGGGCAAAAGCAAGACGACCAGATCGAACATTCATTCAGCAGCTATGTGAGGATACGGGATGTTGCCCTGAAGACCTGCCAAAGGTGATGAACGATAGAGAGAAGTGGCGAGAGAGCGTCAGGGATATTCGTGCTAACGGCACGACATGATGATATATATATATATATATATATATATATATATATATATATATTCATCATACAACGTGTGAAAGCACGTGTGATACCCTAGCCTCATCAGCCGCCAACCAGGGTGATAACACAGTTTCGGTAGCTCAAGGCGGTACTGCCACTCCTGGCGCTACCGAGCAGCTTTTGCCACCGGATAAGGTATTTAAAAGAAATATATATCTATGTATACACAAGATCAACTAAAAGCGGACATTACATTGGATGTTCGTTCATCTTCATTTTGGTGCAGTTTGTGATTTAAAAATGCGTTTACTTACGGCCGTTAGATGTCATAGCAACCGTTTCTTGATTTTGCGTAATTACACGTGAAAGGTGGTTCCGCGTGTATAACATTCGTGTTGAAATCCTTTCTATATCCGTTATCTATTCGGTTCGTTTTCTTTCATTTATGCGTTACTGCCCAAAAGCACTCGAGACAAACGTCATATATAATTCCGCTAAAAGATCTTATTTGTTGATGGGTGGTGAGTAAAAAGAAAGCTCCTGGTCTAAGTTTGTCCAGGTAGCTATCTGATTACCCTTGGGCCACTAAATTCTTGGCTTGCAAAAAATGTCTCCAGGACGCTGATGGTCAGCAATGGGCTCGTGAATACTGTGGGGGTAAACCTGATTCATAGGCCCATCATTCGATATATATATATATATATATGTGTGTGTGTGTGTGTGTGTGTGTGTGGTTAGGCAGCAGTCTTTCATTTAAGAACGTTTGATTGAATAATAAAGACACATTTTGTCTATATAATTTTATTAAGATCCTTTCAAGTTTCCTGATAAGTTTCTTGGTTTCATCCACCAATTCCAACCTGAAACAAAAACACTTATCAGGAATCTTGAAAGGATCTTAATAAAATCATACAGACAAAATGTGTCTTTATAATTTAATCAAACATATATATTGATGTACAGTGGCTCGTACCACGTGACTTCCGCTATCTCGGAGGAATAAAAGACGTCGTGTTTCTTAAGCACCGGGAGTACTGAAAAATCTTTGTCAATAGTAACACCAACTTCAGACGTAACACCAACAGCGCACGTGTGTGTGTGTGTGTGTGTGTGTGTGTGTGTGTGTGTGTGTGTGTGTGTGTGTGTGTGTGTGTGTGTGTGTGAAAATTGCTCGCTTACACTTTTCCACTTATCATATTAAAAATAAAATAAGAAATTCAGAAATAAATATATGTCTATTTTACGCTGTGGATATTTGTTGAATTTCGAGTTCTTCGAGCCGGTTTCAAACCGCGGTGACGTTTTTTATACATCCGGGTCAACTCGTCTGTTAATTTACGGTTCAACCAGCGGTTTGAAATCGAATCGACGAATTCGCCTACCAGGTCCACAAATTAATTATGACAGATTCAAAATCTGCTGGACTTTGGGAGTCGCAGTACAGTAGAATTTACAGAAGTTCGAAAGTTTACAGGTCCGTGACAATTGCGGGACCGTGGGTGTTGCTGGACTATCGGAGTTGCCGGTTTGTTGGAATTGTTGCAGTTCGAGAGTTGCCAGTCCTCGGAAGATGTCTAATTGTGGGAGTCGCTGGACCATCATAGTTGTCAAACTCACTCAATATATGAAGTACAGTTGGTTAGAGTTTTTATTTATTTTACCAACTGGTTTTTATTTTTCTATAGTCATTCTATATTCATAAAAAATACAATTTATATTTTCTTTTACCGAGAGCTGTTATATCAAATAAATGTCCTTGTTGATTAAGTTAAATGAAACGGAACAGCCATTGTCCAATATGAATTGTGTAATAACTGGACAACTCGCATATGCCACCAAAATAATAAACCTCCAGATTTAATTAAAATTTCTGCAATGCAAAAAAAAAAATGGAAATGAAAGAAAACCAGAAGGGGACTTTAGTTAGGGGAGCAAATATCTCCTATCATGCTAATCACACAACTAGTTCGACAAAAAAATAAAATAGAATTTAAAATAAATAAATGAAAAGATGTTTGTTAGATTCCTGATCAGAACCGGATATGCAACCTGCTTCCTCTTATCAGATGCCGTGGAGCTAATCGCGCAGTTTAAATTAAAGCAATCGCAAGCGATTTAAAATGTGTGGATTTTATGAGGGAAAAGACTTGTATGTTTCTATCTGTTGATGCCCCTGTCCGGTGTTTGATAACGATAAAAAAAAATAAGATTTTAAATACGGATTTTCTCGGCTGCCTTTCCTTCATCGTTCCGCATTAAGCTAAGCCTGCTAAGTACTAGACGACCAGTCAATCTACTGGGTTATCGCAGTGAAAGCAATCTATGATATTGTTGCTTCTATTTAGAAAAGAGTAAAGTATTCTTCTTATCTTTTCCTTGTTGACAGTTGTCCATAATGATATTGTTGCTTCCATTTAGAAAAGAACGAAGTATTCTGATTGAGCATTTCAGCTGTCCATGAAGATATTGTTGCTTCTATTAAGGAAGGAGGGACGGATTTTAATCAGCATTTTATAGTTAGCAACAATCCATGATAGTATTGATAATCTAATACTAATGTATGGTTTCAAGTATTGCTTTCTAATACTACTAATTATATATTTTCAAGCAATTATTTCTATTAAATATTAGTTATTTTTAACTCAATTATATGGTTTCAACTAACTGATAACGATCCTTCATAAACAGTTATAACTTCAAGTAACTGTTCTTAATACCAATACGTTGCACAGTTATATGGTATCAAGTATTTCAAGCAATTTCATTGTTTTAAATTACTAATAAAATCCTTAGAAAACAATTATAGCTTCAAGCAACTATTCTAAATCCAAATCATTTTCAGTTATATGGCATCAAGTATTCTTATTGAGTATAAACAGCTGTACTTTACTACTAGATGAGACCCAAATAGGATGTTGACATGGGAGTAATGGCAATGAAGAGATGCTGAACAGTCGCCATTAGATACAATTTAGAACACCCTATTTTTAGTTGTGGGCGGAATCTTACTCCTCTTCATGGGATACAGTTTGCGTATTCTAAGCCTCCATCGACAGGGCTGAATTTAAGCTTTAATTCCTTCAAAAATAGTGAAAGTTAGAAGTAAATAGTCAAGACAGTTTCTTTGTTTCTTCGTTCAATAGCATATCAACCTTCGTACGGTTATTTAATGCCAAAGCCGTGCTGGTACAAGAACAGCAGTGATACTATTTAACCCATGGCTGGTGAGATAAACGGGTTGATACCTTCCCCAAGGGTTTTAGTCCGAAAATGAGTATAGTAGCGCGACTAAAGTTCGAAGCCACAGTCCAGCACTTAAGTCATCAATACCATGGGGATTCCCAACCAAATAGTCTAAAGTTATTCACACAAATTGTTTATTGTCGCAACCAACAGTGACTAATTATTAGAAAAACCGTTGTTTCAACAAAAGCTTACTCAAGCCGACAGGGGTATAGAGAGTTGGTAGAATTTTAAGGCATGGAGACCCTCGGGTTATTTCATGCCAAAGAGGTTTTTGTTAAATTACTTTGCTAATTGGCAATCGTTAGAGGGGTTCGGTAGTTATCTGCTCAATTCAGCATTTCTGTTGAAGTTTTGGTTAGGTAAGATTATTTGGTTTAATGGCATATCAGCCCTTAATGGTTATTTAATGCTACATCTTAGTTATATGATTTTTAAGTGAATGGTTTGTCGGTAATTTTTTGAACGAGTTAGAGCTCATTTGTTTGCACACAGTTGAATGATTTCAAGTATGGCGTTAATCTTCAGATATACTTTATATCTTCTAGATTGAGGTTTGCAATTATATTGTCAGTTTCAATGTCAATACTTTTTATACTAAAGGATCTATTAAGGAATTTGGTTGACCATGAGCATTGCATTGTTTATTGTTTGTATTTGATGAATTTTAGCCGAGTGTAGGTTTTTGAGCTACTCCTGAAAATTTGGTCAATCACTTGGTTCCAATTGGCTTAGTTTCTCGACGGAATCTCAGTAATTAACTGATTGATTGCTACTTCTGATTGGATTCACCCTCTGTACTACAGTTGTGGGAGTGTTCCCTTCCATGTAGGCCCCTACAATCCTTCTAGTTTCTACATAAGTCCAATTTTGTTTATACTTTATTTGAAGAATTTTTCTCTTTTTCTTTATAAGTCACAAGACCTTGAAAAAGTGGGGGAGTTTTCTTGACCGTTTGGGCATTTAGTTTTTTTTGGGCAATCTTCCTTAATGTGGTCTAGTTTTTTTCTTTTTCTTTTTTTTTTTTTTGTCGTCTCTTTCACATGCCTGACATACTATGGTGGCCATATCTTTAAGATTTAAAGCACCTCAATGGTACGAGGATGTATTGCTCCCCCCTATCAAGACAATCATCAATTTTTACTTCCTTTGATACCTGGGGTTTGTTGAAAGCTAGAATGTATGTATTTGTCTTAGTTTCCTCTTCGCTTCTTCTGATTGTTATTCTTTTGTTGTACGTGAACACTTACTTTTCCAAGGTTGCTCTTATTTCTTCTGATTCAGCCAGGGACCGTTCCTTATTTCTAATAACCCCTTTCGGGATGTTCAATCTCACATGCAGATAAGCTTCGCATTTTGTCGAGTAGTAAGTCTTTGTTTTGAGGATATTTCAGGCATAGCTCCGGCTCTCCACTTTCAAGAGAAAATTGCCGTTTCGAGTCTTTTTGACAGTCCATGGAACTGCTCTGTTTTAAATAACTTTCTCTATTAAAAATGGGGATAATTAACCTTGGCAGGTCTCTTCAAAAGATTCAAGTACAATAAATCTTGAAAAGTCTTCAGTCACTTAATTTTATTATTATTATTATTATTATTATTATCTGAAGCTGTCATAAATAGTATTTGTTTTTCGCTGATCCTGTGCTCCACCACGGAGTCCAACTTGTGGTGGAAATATACCAAGAGGGAAACTCATTCACTTTAGTTAAGACGGGAATTTTTTAAAAAAAGCAGTATACTTGAACAGGAAGTAGTATTTCAAGCCCTGCTAATTTCCGGCTTTCAGTTGACAATACTTATTGCTATACAATTTAATAGTAGTCAAAGTCTTATTCTTACAACGTAATTGACCCTCAGCCACCGCCTTCTAGCACCTATAAGATAAAAAGGTTTGGGTGTTTACCTCAAGTGCAAATTAAAGATATAGGTGCTAGGGCTTGACACGACCAGCCTGTCTGACCACCCGTCTAGCCCAGTAAGAGTCAACGTGGCGAGTTGCAATCCAGTTGCCGTAACAAAGACAGGTCAACCACCTGGTCCCTACATAAGCATTACAGACAACTGCGTTGGAGTGGGGATATCTTACTCTTCTGCAGAGATGTAGTCGGCGTACTGTACACCTCCAGGAAGAAGAATTTTCAAGAAACAATGTAGCAATATCTCCTATCTACATAAAAGTTTTCATGCTGTTTGGTTTGTGTTGTATAGTTACGTAACTTCCAGTATCGCCGAGGTATAAAAGACGTCGTGTTTCTTAAACACGAGAGTTTCGCAAGATCTCGGTCAGTAGTAAGACCAACTTCGGACGTAACACCCACAGCGCGAGACTTATATTTGTTGGACTGTACCACTTCAGTTAATAAATGATTAACTCTTTATTTCACTGTATATCTCTTCCTGATTACGATACAATAGTTTGGTTTGGTTTTATGGCATATCAACCATTGTACGTTATTAATATCAAATCCTTTTTATACATTTATATCAAATTTCTAAACATATTTTGCAGATAACATATTTAAAGGAGACTGAGCTCATTTTTTTTCACACAGTTAAATGGTTTCACTTACTTATATCTAATACGAATAATTCTATTTACTATTAATCATTTATTTGCCCACGGTTAAATGTTTTCGAGTATAGCTATGTATCACTAAATTCAACATCAGCCATTTGTTTACATACAGTTAAATGATTAAACAATTAAAATAATTTAGCATAAGCGCAGTTTAAATGTCAAGCAGTTCTATTTGACTCATAGATAGGACTCTATTAGATGCTACCACTCCAGACCAAAGTGAACCTGTGAGCGATAGCAATGAAGGAGTGCTCCGCATTCCCCAAAGCTCCGGTATTACAGGAGCCTCACCATCAGATTATTTAGTGTCATATCCAGGACACCTGTAGGAGGAGTCTTACCTCTCTGTAGAAATGCAGTCGGTGTAATCCTCAGCCACTGCTGACTGGGCCACTTTTCATGCTGTAATGGTTAAAAAGCGCGTCTTGCAAATAAGTTTGCAATGAGTTCAGTAATCACTAGGGGTACCATCCACGCAAACCTACGCCAATTCTAAGCTACACTTAGTTTTATCTGGGCACCAACGGTGGTGTAATAATTAACGAGTTACGCTTGCCGGCCATTATTAACAGGTTCTATTTTCCCTAGTACACCAAATTTCTTGACAAAATAAGTTGAGATTTGCAAATTACAGTTTTTGGTGCTTTGTATGCTATAGCGGTGAACGAGCTTGGGTTGCAGACCATTGCGGCTTAGTTTAATTCTCACTGGGTTTCCGATATTTGACATACAGGACTAACCTAAGCTACAGAAATGAAAATAGAAATGTTACAGGCTAATTTTCTTTAATGTACATAATACGAAAACGGCTATTCTTATCTTCTTCATATATTTTTTCTTCAGAGGAAAAAAAAAACGGTATTTTTAGACCATAAAGATATAATGAACAGAATAGGGGACATAATAAGATAGATAAAGAGGAACAAAATACATATATACCGTTGGTGTATTCGAAGCCATGCCAACATGAAGAAGAGTGGGGGAGAAAGAGAGATGCAGATGTTTCCATGCACAGCTGCAAATTCAGTGCATCAAACCTATCGAAGCATTCTAAGTGTACAATTTTTACGGTTGCATCCAGGGCGACATGTCCCTTTGTGAAACTCTGCCAGCAATAACTTAAATTGATAGATTTAAACATAACGGGATAGATAGATAGCTGAATAAATTTGAACCTCCATGGAGTACTAGCAAAAGCATTCGACTGCGGCCTCGTATAAGCGGGTTCAAACTCGAGTCATGTTATTACGTTCACTTTCGGACTAATAGATTTTGTAAAGGCATGAACCCCCTTATACTTTTTAGTTATGGCTTCAATAGCGTCACTGTAGTTCTTCTTCAAGGATAGCTTTTGCATTAAATAACCCAGGAAAGTTAATACGCCATTCAACAAACGAGATATGAACTGGAAAGCTAGATTTGAACAGAACGTGACTGATTTATAGAGGGTATAAAAATATTGGTTGAATAGAGATGATATAGAAAATGACCATAGAGTTGACATGCAACTAAAATCCCTCATTTCTTTCTCTCTCTCTCTCTCTCTCTCTCTCTCTCTCTCTCTCTAATTTTCCATCAAAGTGAATTTTAACACATGACCCAGAGAGATGCGTGTCAGATTGTCAAATTATTTGAAAAACTGCAAGCAAGCTTTTGCAAATTATTACTCACAAAATATTATCATAAATTTTAATGCATATTCATATGTTCATATGTTTTTTTGATCAACATTTTAAAATTTAGATTTAAAATGGGACTTGAAAACGCAAACTGAATTTGAAATGTAAACAAGTAATTTGAATTTGCGATCTCGTGTAATTAACGTTGGTTTGATATTTTTTTTAAATTGGATGGTCAATCTTTTCTCCTGCTTGCAATCCAATATTAATAAAATCCGCACTTGTCTACATTCAGTGCCGTGTTTTCTAAGAATAGGAAAGGTTCTTCCTTTTTGTAAATGGTACACTTATATACGAACATGACACCTGTCTAAAATGTTGATAATGTTTCCATAGAGGTCGTCACTTTGTTTTGGATCAGTTTACCTATGCATATCGCTCACCAGTTTTGTTTTTTTTTTTCGGGGGGGGGGGCTGAGAATTGGTTTGTTTGGTTTTATTGGCGGAGGGGGTGTCCTATGGCATATCAGCCCCTGTAGGTTATTTAATGCGAAATCCATTTTTATAAATATAATCAGTTCTATTTCAAACAATTCAGTTTAGCATAAGTACGCAATTTGATTGTCAAAACAGTTCTATTTCAAGCATTTCTGTTTAGCATAAGTACGCAGTTTAGTTCTACTTGACCCATAGATAGGACCCTATCAGGTGCTACCACTCCGGGCCAGAGTGAACCTGGCTGTGATAGCAATGAAGGGGTACTCCGCACCACCACCCCAAATCTCCAGCATAAATGGAACCTCACCATCAGATTTTTTAGAGTCATATCCAGAATACTCGTTGTGGAGTCTCTTTGGAGGTGCCCGTGGTGTAATGGTTATCGTCGTAGGAAATGAGCACGGCGACACGAGTTCAAATCTTGGACTAGACTAATTGCATTTCACATAGCACTGATACCTTTGGGAAAGGTATGAATCCAATTATTCTCCCTCCAGCTATGGGTAAATAGTAGGGCAGACTACGTTCTTCAGCCTTGGTGAGGCAACTAGTCTAGAAGAAAGAAAACTCTGAATTCAAACCTGTTAAACTCCGCTTAAAAATTGACCATGTGTCATATCCTACCCGAGCGGAGGGGTTGGTAAATAGGTTGTGGAGTCTCTTACCCCTCTGCTGAGAATCAGTCAATGTATTCTATAGCTCCAGCCAACTGGGCCAAGAGACGCTCGTTGTTGGGGGGTCTTACCCCTCTGCCGAGAAGCAGTCGGGGTATTCTACAGCTCCCACACCCAGCTGACTGGGCATGCTGTGAATTAGGGTGGAGTATCTGTGGGTGAAACTGATACACAAACAACCAACATATTCATTGATAAATTTACCATCCTAGTAGGCAATATACATTTATTCATTCGTCAAATGACTTTCTGAGCACATGTAGAAAGGACTAAACCCGAAGCCATTAAAAAAAAAGTTGGAGGCAACGCAAGAAGTGCTAATAAACACCGATGACGGATGCAGGGTGAGACATGATCAATCTTGGCCGGGTCACTTGTACAAATGGGTATGGTGTTGAAACGACCTTCACTGGTGATGCATCTAATTGTATCCTTGAGATGTATTTAGCAAAAAAAATTAAAATTATCATTGACCCACTCGGTGAGGTTTAAAATACACCGACTGTATCTTTTACTGAGGAGTAAGACCCGAAGCGAAGTGGTCGTACCAGTTAGGGTCCAAACTATGGGTTAGCCTGATCTATTTGAAAAATATTTGTATTAGATATGAATACTTAAAACTATATTCCAGTGTGGAAATTATTTCTCTTAAAAATAGTCATATGAAACTATAATTGTTTAATAAGGATTAGTTATTAGTTGAAACCATATTATTGCTTGAAAATTAATGGTGTTAGAAGCGAATACTTGGAATCCATATAACAGTATACAAACAAACGATCAATATTAGATTGTAATAATTACTTGAAACCATATAATTATTAATATTAGAAAGAATTACTTGAAATCATACAATGTTGGCGCAAGCAAATATTAATTGATATATAAAATGTACAATTTGAAAAAAAACAATGTAACATCGAAACAGTTATCATTGTAAACAATGTTCAAATAAATCAAATTTCCGCCTTAAACAACCGATAAGAACAGAATCAATCCTCAATTATTCACCATTCTAAAAATTTTACTTCCGATTATGCGCTATACTCTACTTTCCTTTCTTACTGTACTGCGCTTAACTGTCTTGTTTATGATTGCTGAACTTGTCATCCATATATGTTTTCTTACAACAGCCTGTCTGATAATTGTGTCTCAGTCTTACAGGAAACTGTTTCAGATATCCAGAAACTAGTGATTATATATATATATATATATATATATGCGCCAAAAGTTAACTGTGCATGTTTCACCGAAAAAGAATCTTCAGGAAAGCATCGTTAGGGAATGATTGGTTCAGACTAATATATAAGTTAACCGACCGTAGTCGAGAGCGACCGAAGGTCCCCTTTCCCATAGCTTCTACCCCGAGATATCGGGAAAGGTGCTACTCCTTTCCCAGGATTGTTTCACTTTACCCTTGATCCGTACCTTGTAATGCCGAATGTTAGGCAAGGAGGCATCAAGTACATTTTTGATTCACAGATATGACTCGACCAGGCCATTGGTGAACAGTATCCATTAGGCCATAATGGTTAGTGGGCTTGCCTATGATCAAGAGGATTGGGATTAAATCATAGGTCGAGTCATACCAAACACTCAAAAATGATGTCTTCTTACTTAACACTCATCATTATAAGGTAGGGATCAAGGGTAAGCGAAGCAATCCAGGGAAAATAGCAGCACTCTGCCCTATACTTCAGTGTAGTAGCTTTTAAAAAGAGAACATTTGGGTCGCCCTCGACTATATATATATATATCATAATGTCACGCTGCTAGCACGGAT
Source organism: Sepioteuthis lessoniana (assembly GCA_963585895.1). NCBI lineage: Eukaryota > Metazoa > Mollusca > Cephalopoda > Myopsida > Loliginidae > Sepioteuthis > Sepioteuthis lessoniana. The sequence goes on along the minus strand of OY757923.1, from coordinate 78,166,150 downwards.
TTCTTTGACTCTCTCTCCATCCGTCCCAATTATCTATCATTCCCAGCATGATTTCCGATCTACATCCTGTATTAGAACAGAGCTATGTAGATAAGCTGTTGGTCTGCCAACACTGGCATGTCCATGTGTAGGGGTCCATAGAAGAACGTCGCCTATGAGTTCATCCTTGCTTCTCCAGCAGTGTCCATCATATCTTGTTTGTCTGGATGATTTTAGAGATGGCAGATAAGTGGCCGTGCAGCTGTTTTGTAGGGTGTTGTTTCCTGGATTTGTTCAATATAGCTCGTAGCATTCTTGTGCAGTTCCTATCCAGCTTTATCTCAATTCGTTTTGTCAGCAGCCATGTGGTTCATCCATACAGTAGTATTGACACAACCGCTGCTTGGACGAAATCCAGTTTTATTCTATCGGATAGATCAGACTTCCATAAGATCGATAGCCTGTCGATAAGGATGGCATGTATTGATGAGAGAGAAAACAGCCAACGAAAGCTTATCATGACTAATGTTTACATAAATAAATATATATATACACGCACACCATACGCACATATATATACACGCACACACATATATATAAAAACATATATACTCACACATATACACACACACACCAATACAGTAGCAACTCGCAAATGAAGATAAATAAAACACAAGCCTTCAACATTTGAGTAGCCATGTATTTCTATTCTTCGGGTACCACGCGTGGTGTAATGGTTTGCAAGTTAGACTTACAGGCCATTATTAGTAATTCCAAGTCTCACTGGCTGGCCTTGAGCCATAACTAAGTGAAGCTCAGTAAATATTTTTTCTGTGCCTCGATCTATTCAATATTTCCGATCTTTGATTCAACAATTCTTTAAAATTGGCATAACTTCTTAGCAAGGTAGTCATTAAAGAAGGTTATGCTGACAGTCTTCTGGGATATGAGAGGACCCATCACTATTAATTTCCTCGAAAAAAGTTTCACTGTAAACAGCGTCTTTTGTGGCCAAATCCCAAGACAAAATTCACTTGATATTTTGAATCCCACTCGTATATATATGTAAAATAATTAGGGACGACCGGGTTAAAAATAGAAAGGTATCAGCAGCGAATCGACAACGAGTTCTGATTGGCTGAAGGAGACTCAAACGGGAAAGCCGTTAAGATTGGGCAAGGGATAAAAAACACAAAAATAGTTGATGGTCTGACGCGACGATGTAAAGAGAGGCGAAAATTGCGGCCCCCATTTTGAGGTGAGATCCAAAAAAGGTCTCACACCAGTCGAGAAGCTATCAAGACAAAATTAGTGAACATGCACTGCAAGAGAAAAAAATTCAAGGCCAATGTCTGCTCTCTCTCTCTCTCTCTCTCTCTCTCTCTCTCTCTCTCTCTCTCTCTCTCTCTCTCTCTCCTCATGACATGCTGTTTCTCTTTGTCACTTTTCTTACGGCGAGGTTATCACGAGGTCTGACTGACTTTAAGCCGTAGTACTACACTCTTGAATACGCTCGACACATGGGGTTGGAGGCGTCGATGAAGAAGTACAAATGTCAGTTGGGACCGCACCTACACGAACTTCCATTTGAACACCGTTGCGTTGCAAGTGTCTATTTGTGCCAAGTCATGTTACCACTGCCCATTTGATGTGTAACGGTACATAGAGTCAAGTTGTATTGTTTATTACCAAATTCAACATTGGTGGCAATCTTTAAACAAAAATAAAATTGCAACACCTCTGTAAGCAAAAATAAAGTTGTAGAAATATATATGAGGACTGTGTGTACAAGTTTGGAACAAAATCTGACGGTATGAAAAAATTTAGAGAATACGGAATATTACATTGACATATTCGGCTTTTCATGAACAATAAAAATAATTTTTTTAAAAATAGAATAAAAATAAAAAGCAGCGCTCTTCTGTCTCTTTTGTCACATGTTAGATAGATAGATAGATAGATAGATAGCATTAATAAAGCCTAGACAGACACGAATATATTATTTGATATAATGAAATTGAATATTGCATAATAAAGTACGCTTAATGCTTATATATATATATATATATATATATATATTATTCATTCGCATTGTCCCTGCCAGGAAAAGGGGCTTGAAGTCCCGAGAATTTCGCAATTTATTTCTCGAATTTCATCCTGCATGTCCAAACAGAAAAGTAAATAATTTTTCTTCCCTTGTCATGAATCAAACTGAAGAATTGAATGAAAGAAATATAAGTAAAGAGATCGAAAGAAAAAAATTCAACCGAAGGGAGAAAACCACATAAAGGAATGCATAGTGCATTTCTTTAAATCGACTTATTTCACAGCAGTTGATTAAAAAGCAAGCGACGTGAGTAACGGAATTCTCGCAAGACTTCACTTTTTTTTTTTTTTTTGTAATTTTGTTCTAGCTTTCATTGCTGTTGGAACGTCATATATTTTAACCACGCTTTCATAAAAGTGTCGGTAATCCTATTCTGCTCTCTCTCCCTCTCTCTCTCTCTCTCTCTCTCTCAAATGAGATTTACACATTCATGCTCGATCGAGCATTATCTGTATGCGTTTAGAATTCAAATGAACATGACCGAAAATAAACACGTTTACTCACCTTCACCTTTCAAGGCGCTTGTGGCCTAGTAGTTAACATTGTCGGAAGTGAGTTTGGTTAACCCATTTCAAACCCTGGACAAAGCTGTTTGTATTTTACCAAGCGCTAATACGCAAGGAAAAGGGGTGTGGATCCAACTATTCCCCCTCTAGGTATATGTAAGCAGACTAGACATCTAAAACTTGGTAGTGCAACTAGTCTCGGAGAAGGAACATTCTGAATTCAAACCAGCAATACTCCGCTGAAAAAAATTGACCTTGTGCCGCATCGTGCTGGTGGCGTAAAGGTTGGCTAAATACATGCTCATTCTTTCATATCTATCTCAGTATAATCAGTTAGGCTGTATCATTGTTGACTCAGTTTTGCTTGTTCCACAGGCCAGATATCACTTGTCATACCTACTGTTTCTGAGTGGTCACCCATCTAAGTACTGAACAGTCTTAACATTGCTTAATCTCGGCTAACGAACGGGACTGGTGCTTTTGGCGTGATTGCTTTGGTTTGGTAGGGTTTGGTTTTATGGCATATGAACCTTTGTAGGTTATTTAATTCCAAATCCATTTTTATACATATAAACAGTTCTATTTCCAACAAATCAGTTTAGCATAAGTACACAGTTTCCATGTCAAAAACAGTTCTACAATTCAGTTTAGCATAAATATACAGGTTCATTGTAAAAACAGTTCCATTTCAAACAATTCATTTTAGCATAAGTATATAGGTCTATTTGACCCATAGATAGGTTCCTAACAGGTGTTACCTCTCTGAGCCAGAGAAGACCTAGGAGAATGGCAACGAAAGGGCACTCCAGATACTACTGTTACCCCCTAAGGCCACTTTTTCAACTTGGCCTAGGAAGCAGACTTCATGTCTTTTTCTTGCCTGGATCACTTTGAATATTATCTTGCACAGCTCATTGGTTGTAGTTCTCTCACCCACTTTTTAGTCTTGTCATTTGAGTTGAGACTACTACTATTTTGGTCCGGTGACGCTGGTGTCTCTGGCAGTTTAGTGAAAATGATTCCAATCTCTAACGTCGCTGAGCATTTCTCCCAGGATAAAGAAACTTACCAGTAACCTTTTTACTTGCTGTATTCCACTTTTTATTCAGGTTTTTATTGTTTGTTTTCGCTGACCAGACTTTAAATAATCTTCTAATTTTAAATCCAAAATACATTTCATGTTGGTTATAGCCTATATTTTTACTTTCACTCCCTTTTTGCCCACGTGTTACTTACTATTTTTGTTTTTACCTTTGTATACTCTCGTCCCCAGTACATTCCCTGTAAATAAATTTAGGTTAATATTTACAAACCTCTGTTTTTATTTCACTGTTTTGCGTACGACTTATTTTTGTGTTATGACTGCGTAGGACCAAGTCTACCCCTAGACACCTATTCTAAATTCACCGTGGTTGTAAAACAACCAATCCGGGTTAAAGTCGACCTGGGAATATTAGCAAAGAAGAGGGACTCTACATATCCCAAAGCACCTGAACTCGAGCCTCAATATCAAATACAGATAACTGTCTTACCCACGTCGAGTGATAGTCTAAAAGCGATATTGATCCCAAGATAGATAAGGTCGGGCTGGGAGTTCGTTGGTTAGGAAGTTGTGAAAGCAGCCTTGTCGGCCTTTTGACACGTCATGTCGACAGGTTTCGTCTGGATCACCCAGGGCGGGAGATGTGGATATGGCGAGATAGCTTTGCTCTCTGCCAAAGTAGGTTCTTACTTGGACAGAGTGTTAGAAGAGCTGATAGCGATTTCGTTAGTTGTCCAACGTTCCACTTGATAGCGTGGACTGACCATAAACTTGTTAGGGTCACTCTGCAGTTAGCTAATAGGTCTAGTCTGGCCGGCTACTGGAAGTTCAATACCTCCTTATTGGAGATACTGGACTTCCGGGACCGGCTGGAATCCCTAATTAAGCGGGCGTTAGTGGGGGCGGTTAGCGGGAATTGGTGGTGGTTTCCTCTTAAACATAGGATTAGAGATTTCGCCACCAAGTATGGTCGTCAGCTCAACCTACATAGGACCAAAGAGACAAAATCTATAGAAGATAGACTTTTTCGGGCGGAAGCTGGGGGGACTCCCAAATAGTAGAGATAGCTAGGAAGGACCTTGAGCGTGAGACTAGCGTGGGACTAGAGTGTTCTCAGCGAAGCTGTGAAATCGAACGCGACTGCGCGTGAGGAAAAAGTGCAAAGGTTTCCCGATCGGTATATCGATTCCGTCAAGTCCCTGGATGGGGGCGTGCTGCGATCGAATCACGAGATGCGTGATGTCTTTTGGGCGCACTTTCGTGATCGCTTTGCTCGCTGTCCTGATCTCCGGCTTCAGGAGTTTCGCAGCTATCTTGCCGACTTCCCCCGCCTCGGAAGTCGGCATTTACTGAATGCGAAGTCTGTGATGCGTTGAAGCAGGTCGGCCTCAACAAGTTGCCTGGACTACATGGTTTACCCTACGAAGTGTACTTGAGGTTTCCAACCGGGGTTCCGCAGATGGATTAGCATGATGTACCACAGTGGTTTTGGAGAACGAAAGGCATTCGAGGGTGTTCGCGATCGAGCGTTCGGTCCGGCAGGGCTGCCCCTGCTCCGTAGGCTCAGGGATGAGGGGATGAATCCGGCCCAGCGTGATGTCCCTTTTCCTGGCCCTCTTACGGCAAGGCTTTCCGCGTTTGCCAATGATATCACAGTGTTTGTATCCCGCCGCTTGGCGGTAGGCGAGTACGAACGGGTAGGAGCCAAAGTCAATTTTGACAAAAGTGAAGGTTTGCGGCTCGGTGCTTGGAGGGGTAGCGATACCCTTCCAGGGCCCTTCCGCTGAAGTGACGGACACATCCGCATCCTCGGGGTGTGGTCCGGCCCGACCTCCAGCTGGAGCGAAATTGGTTGGAAGCACAAGCTAAGGTGGATGCTCTGGTGGGAACCTAGCTTTCAAGTAGGTTGTCCTTAAACAGCAGGGTGGAGGCGTCCGCTATGTACGTCTTCCCCTTGATCCTTTATTGGCTGTACTTCCTCTGCCTAATGCACGTTGGCTGGCGCTTCAACAATCCCTCTCTAGATAGCTCTGGGAGGCCGAAGGCCGATGGCCCTTAAACAGGTCTACATCCAACGTACGCGCAACGGGGGTCTGGGTATACCTGATCTGGAGAGCCACTGGCTTGCTGAAAGACTTGCATACTTGGGCCGATCCTTGACGGGGGACGCAGTGTGGAGATGAAAGGCGAGTCGGATTTTTCCTTGCCTCCAGTCAGACCCAAAGGCTGAAGATCGACGTAAGCCGATGGACGAAGCACTGTTTGTCCGCGAGTGCCGAGCGGCCCTTCGTAACCTTCTTGGGTCCAGTGACCTTTCACGGCCTCGGAGGGAACTATATAGGGAGCTAGTGGTGGGTTCCGCTTCGGACCCTCTTAGCGAGTGGCACGGCTGGACGGCGGAGGAGATCCGCTCCCACTGGAATTGGGCGCCAGGATCGAGCTTCTTGAACAACTCCGAGTCTCGCTCACCTGGCGACTTGTTCGGAATGCGTTACCCCTTCGCGGCTTGAACTTCAGAGCGGGCCAGGCAGACATGCCCGATTGCACTCGCTACAGCAGTGGTTTAGAAGAAACCGCTGAGCACGTCTTCTACTACTGCGAGCTCATGCTGCTCGACGTTGGTTATGTCGGGGACAACGTTCTTCCTCCGTTTCAGGGTGAGAAGCGCGTGGTGTTTCTCGCGATCCTAGCTGTAGTTCGAATGGTGATATGGACGACGCGAAAGAAGGGATTGTATGACGATGCAAACTTTTCTCATCGTGATCTGGTTTTGTATTTTAGGGATAAGCTTAGGGTCAAAATCGGATGCGATAGAAAATGCTTGGATTTTATAACATTCGACAAAAGGTGGGTGAATGCAGCGAGCCTGGTCCTACGAAAGGGGGCAATGTTGGAGTCATCCTTCCCTCCTCTGCCGGCCCATGGCGTCTACGGTACGGGTCTTTAGGGACCCCATCCCGGGTAAGTAGGCATTGATTCTCCCCCTTGAAACCTAGAAACCTAGTAGCAGTATGTTGTGAGTCATCGTCCCCGTCACCTAGTTGTGAGTCTCCAAGATCTTCCTCATCCCCGTTATTTTTATACCTCACTCCAGCCTGCTTTTGTTGAAGATCATGGAAGTTCGTGTATAAAATCATATTATCTGCTTTCAACTGCCGATACCGTGCCCAACCCTGTATTTTTTGCCCCACTAGGCTAAGATCCCTCTCCCACCTAGAGTAGGTCCGGCTTGTTTTCGGTGTTTTTGGACACCGGAAAAAAGTCGGCCTCCATTTCGTAGATGGGAGGGCAACCAAACGGGGAATTTTTTCCTTGGTTTTCGTATTCGTTTTTTGTATATTTTGGGGGTTTTCCCCCATCCTCATCATATAACATCCATTGCAAATAGATCATCAATTGTTAATAAAATCACACATTCCATTCGGGGTTTTTAAGTAGGTCTTTTTCATTGAGCAAATGTGGTATTTTGGTTTTTGCAGCGCGTATGGTGATGGATGAATGTTTATATATTGTACTGATGGATGGGTCGGCGAATGTGGCTAGCTAGGCTCCATTAGAACATATAGAACTTGCATGACCGCTCCCTTCACCTCCCCCATAAAACTTCAAGGCCTTGTGCCTTCCTTGTATTATTCAAGGAAATAAAGGAGATATCCTCCAAACAGAGAGGTGCGTATGCACTAATCTTTGGGAGGTGCTTGGCTGGGACGCAGTTCGGTCGGCTGCATTTTATTAGTGCGCGAATGTGGTATGTTTATCGCCTGGCGCCTGAGGCGCCCCTTTTTTTTCGATGAGGCCCGAGGCATTTTTGGAACCACTGGGCGTCTGGGCAACGGCCCGGCCCGCGGACACACCTAAAAATGACTTGTGCCACACTCATCTGGTTGGTGGGACGTGCAATAAATACCGATAACCTCCAAGCTGATGATGGTATCGGAAGGACATTCGTAACTGTTGTATAACACCTGTATTCTGTATACTTGTTCGATTATAGTTATATATTTGTTTCAACCTACTTCTTTTGTCTGTGTGTCTTCATTTTGACCCCTAAACACCACAACAAAATCACAGTTCCAAACCCTAGTGTTTCGGCAAATCTAAAAATAGATAAGAGCGAATGTGTCATAATTTTCAAAAATACCATTTCTCTATTTCGCCGCCAAAATCCAGTCGGTCTGAATACCAACTACCTACCATGCTAGCCAGTAACTCAAAAGTCAAAGAGACCCAGACCTTTTATTCTCCATCCAGTCCCGATGTTCTCGACAATAACCAAACTTCATTCTGGAAGCTATTCAGGATTGACACTCAAGTAAGCAATTAAAAAAGTACTAATAATATTTACGTACATTGTACACATACAAAAATCAATATTCAACCAAAAAAATATTTTAGGAATTTTTGCTTATAGCCCAAATGATATTAAAAGGATTGTTTCTATTAAACTCAACCTGCTGTTATTTTGTTTTACTTGTTTTATTTTATCATTCATTTCAGCATTAATCTTTTATCATAATATCCGAGAGACTCATCTGCGACAATCTTAAACCATATTTTGTAACAAACTTGTAACGCATACTTTCCTAAAATTTTCTCTACCCTCATAACGAACACTTTTAAAAGTCAGTAAGATATATTTGAATGTCAGCTGCGGGTTAAGTAGGAACTATCCATTGAAAAAGCTTTTGCAGGTTTGTTACTCTAGGGAAGTAAATCAACCTTGCAAAGTCGATCGAGCCAAGCGAAAACTGTTATGTACGCAAGATAACCGTGCAAGCGAGAAAATTCACAAGAGCGAAACAAATATGCGTGGTGGCAACTTCACTGAGAGAAGTCAAGTAAACATATTTACCAAGTTCGTGTACACATTAGTCGTGCACACTGTGGTTCCTATAAGAATCTCAGCGAGGGTTGTTAAAGAATTATGAGCCTCACTCAGAAAAAAAAGCCATAGTTGAACATTTTTGCTGAAGCAACCCACAACCACTTCTTATAAACAAGAAAATCTAATTCAAATTTTGGTCACAATTTCTGGATTGGTGAAGCCTATGCAAACCTAAAAGGTGTGTGACAAATCTAAAATCAGGGTCACGCATAAACCTTTTCTATGACCCTCATAGCATTATACAAATTGGAATCAAAACGTATCGAGACTCAGCAAATTCGAAAAAAGTTATGAAGCTACATTTTGACGATTTTTTTCCAAAAGCAGAAAACTCCGCATGCAGCTCTTTTTCCGAGTTTCTAAATTAAAAGTTCATGTCAAGGACACAGAGACATTTTAAAAAAATACGATAACGGCACAGCTTCACTCCATATCAGAAGGATTTAGAGAGGCTTCGACAAATCAAAAACTCGCTGAAATACCTACGTTATCGGCCAAGTGTGGCATTTTGTACGATATTAACGTTTCATTCATTGCTCAGTCCCATCTTTGAGAATACAGCTTCATTTTTGATATTTCTTTAATTCGTATATTAATAAACATTATATATATATATATATATAATCATATATTTTCATTCGTCAAAAGTCATGCTGATGTGGAGCTGGAGAGCAAATCGAAGAGAGAGTTTGCGCACACGGAAGAGCCGTTGGAATTCTTAACTGCCTGAAGGAACTGACTTCAGCCAAAATTCTAAACCTCATGTAGTCTTTTAAACTCCCATGCGACACACATGAAGCGGTTATTTTTCATTGGCCACGGCACTCCCCGCAATGCTTGTTTCCGGTAATTATCTAGTTGATTTTATCTAATGCCGGATATATCTATCAACAACATCCACCGGGTTCATTCAGGTCAAGGTTATATATATATATATATATGTGTGTGTGTGTGTGTGTGTGTGTGTGAAATGAAAAAATAGTAATAAAAATGTTTTTTTCTAAAATCCAAAAAGTGCTCACATACTGGTTAGTAGAGCTAGATAAAACTTAAATTGTATTCTCACCGAAATAATAAATGAAATAAAAAGGTGAGAATACAATTTAAGTTTTATCTAGCTCTACTAACCAGTATGTGAGCACTTTTTGGATTTTAGAAAAAAACATTTTTATTACTACTTTTTTCATTTCACACACACACACACACACACACACACACACACACATATATATATATATATATATATATATATATAAGGCCCGACAGAATGATTTGCCAAATTTAGAATCTAAAAATAACGTGGCGTTAGCGCTCGTGTCAATAAGGGGTCGGGAAGTACACCTTTTGTTTGGTTTGGTTTTATGGCATCTCGACTATTGTGGGTTATTTAATGTAAAGTCCGGTTTACACATACATATAGGGTGTCTCAATATACATGGGGTCCATGCGACTGCTAATAACTCTACTAATAATAATAATGTTGTGTGTTTTTTTTGTTTCAGATTTGAAAATAATATACTATAACAACTATTAATTTTCGAACACAGTGCCTTGGACGATAGAGGAAAAATTATTTTGTGTCACTACTTATTTGGAGACAAAATTATTCAAAACTGTCTCGAAAAAGATGCAACCCATTAATATGATAATGATTTAATACTGACACAAGAAACTCAAAAAAAGTTGATATAATAACAATAAAAAAACCATTAATTTGATGTCTCTAGCAGAAAGGATGCATTTTTACAGGATGTGTTCCAAATGACCCCGCCATTGCACTTGTCTCAGTAATAAATCATTATTATATTAATGGGTTTCATCTATAATGAGACACGCTGTATTAGATATACATGATTTATAAACTTAAATGAACAAAGATAAAAAGTTCCAAGAATTGCTGTGTATCACAAACAATTCAATTAAACATCAGTCATTTGTTTACACACAGTTAAATGGACAAACAGTTCTATTTCTAACAATTCAATCTAACATGAGTCATTTTGCTTGCATATAGTTTAAATGTCAAACAGATCTATTTGGCCCATAGATAGAACCTTATCAGGTGATACCACTCTCGGCCAGAGTGGACCTAAGAGTAATGGCAATGAAGGGGTACTCCACATTCCTCCGTGTTCTAGGACTGAAGCCTCACTATCAGATTGTTTAGTGTCATATACAGGACACTCGTTGGGGGGAGTCTTGCCCCTTTGTAGAGATGCAGTCTGTGTATTCTACACGCCCCAGCCGATAACCTTTGTGTGTATATATATATATATATATATATACACGCACATATACACACGAGAGTCATTCAGTAAATAAAGGAGTTTTTAATATAAACCTTCGATTCCACAAGGATCTCATGGTAATATATGTGTAGTTTGTGGTAAGTAGTGCTAATTAAGTCCTGAAGTAAAAACACCCATGAAATTTTTTTTAAATGATATTCCACAGATGTGAAAGTCTTTCAGTAAAACTAACAACATTCAGACCCAACAATTTATGTGAGCTCAATAATTGTGCCGCCCGTTTCTGTTGAAGTTTCTGTGTTTATAAAAGAGAGGCATTACTTTTGGAGCGACCATCATGCTCTCTTTATCTGTACATCTATCTATTTAATCTGAAGTATAGTTAAATATTCTATTTGCCTCGAAGGACAATAATCTAGTTATAAATCAGTACAAATACGAGGATTAAGAATGCTCCGGCACGACGAGCGCAACCCAACCAGCTCCCTTTCTCCGATAACCTGCTTGTAAAATCTATATCAATGTGATGCCTCTCTCTCTCTCTCTCTCTCTCTCTCTCTCTCTCTCTCTCTCTCGTAGCTTATTGTTACCCATTTACCTTTCAACCTACTTCCACATTCTCTCTTCCTTCCTATTTCTTTTAGTCATAGCCAGCCAGTTCATATAATACACTAACGGGAAATTGAATAGCAACACCTTAAACGGACTTTACTTTACTCAAACCCCTATCTACCCTGTCCTTGATGCTTAGAATTCACCGACTCTATCTTCTGCTGACGGGTAAGATCCCCACCAAAAAAAAAGTGGGTCCTGGATGTGACACTAAACTGCATCTGATAGTGAGGCTCCTGTTCTTCCTTGGCATTACTCCCAGGTCTACTCTAACCTGGAGTGGTTGCAACTGATAAGGCCCCATCAATGGACCAAATAGATTTAAGAATTATTAGAACTGGATATGAATACTTGAAACCGTATATGCATACAAATTATTTGTTTGCTATTTAATGGTATATCAATCTTTGAGGATTATTTCATGGTAAATCCATCCTTTTAGAAGGACAGTCGTGGTACTATTTAACCCATAGATGGGTGGAATAGGAGTTCATACTTTTCTTAAGGGTATTTGTCCGAAAGTGATCGCAATAGCGTGACTGGAGTTCGAACTCGCATACTACAATTTCGCAGTCCATCGCTTTAACCATTACACCACAGGGACCTTCAAACTATTTGTATTAAGAATACTTACTTGAAACTGTATCTTTACTAACGAATATTATAAGTTACTTGAAACCATTTAACTGTGTGCGAACAAAGGATTGTGAAATAAAAATAATTACATGAAACCATAAAATTGTGTCTAAATATGGCCTAATGTTCGCCAATGGATCGGGAGACCAAAGGCTCAAAAAATGGTACTTGATGCCGCCTTACTTAACACTCAGCATTATAAGGTACGAATCAAGGGTAAAATGGAGCAATCCAAGGAATGGACTAGCGCCCTCCCCGACACCTCAGTGTAGTTACTATTGAAAAGGGAGCCTTCGAGTCACCCTCGACTAAGCTCGCCAACTTACTTAAGTATTAGATAGAAATACTCCAAATCATACAACTGTAATCAAATTATTTGTATAAGCAATACTTGATACCCTATCACCGTACAAATTATTTGTAACATTAGTTACGAGTGACTATACTTGTTTACTCAGGTTATTCATAAGTTAATTGAAACCATTAAATAGTTTTAAGTTAATTGAAACCATTAAACAGTTTTAAGTTAATTGAAACCATTAAACAGTTTTCAAACGAATGCCGACAGTTAAATAAAAGTAATTACTTAAATCATAATTTTTAGTTTTAGATAGAAATACTTGAAACCATACAACCACATGAAAAATTTTTATTTGCTATCAGGCCATCTTGCAAAAAATTCTAAAGAAACAACTTCACAAAAAATATAAATATAAATGTACAACGAATGCCCTAACCTCTAGGCATAAAATAACCCCAAACAGGTTGGCATGCTATTTAAATCTATCAGTTGATTAGTCGATGCGTCATTACCGATCTTAGAATAAGAATGAATCTTCTCAAAGTCGTCGAATGGATGAAAAGACGTGATGAAAACAAAATCAACGAAAATAACTTGAATAGAAAAAAACTTTTGGAACGAAAAGGACTTTTTACAAAAGTATAGAAGGTAGATGTAAACTGGATGGGCTCAAACTTTTAGATGATGATAAAACAATGGCAGCATCGAGAATGACGTTGATAGTACAAACAACTCTTAGTGAGTCTTCTCAAAATTATAGTCAATAAACATCGTTTTGGATCTGGTACAAAGCTTACTGAACAAAATAAGCAGCTTTATATCATCTCATCATTCGTCTTCCTAACAACCAGATGTTTGCAACCGTTGCATAATTCAGCCCTTCACTTTTCCAAGTAGTTGACGTTGGGATGACGGTATATTTGTAAAAGGATTAACTTGTCAACAGATTCTTTTGCCACCAACTTTAATATGGCTGCCAAGTTGAAATCTTTAAAAAATATTAGCAGAAAAAAAAGGATTGTTCGCTTCGACTTAATTTGGCTCAACAGAAGAAAGCTCACCCGGTCCGGACACACCGGTAGGATTGGCAGATTGATAGCGATTTTTTTAGATACTTGAAAAATTATTACAAATAGAATTAACTTAATTATCTTTTGTTGGGAGAGTAACTTTGGTTTCATTTCAAAAACGATGCAAAAGCAATCATTTGGTTTGGTTTTATGGCATATCAACCATTGTTGGTTATTTAATGCCAAATACTGTTTTTACATATGCATTTGGCCCAGTCGGGTAGGGCTGCAAAATACACCGATTAAATCTCTGCTGAGAAGTAAGACTCTCCCAACGAGTGTCCTGGATATGATACTAAACAATCAGGTGGTGAGGCTTCAGTAATGCTGGAAATTTGGGGAACGCGGAGTACCCCTTCATTACCATCGCTCCCATGTCCACTCTGGTCTGGAGTGGTAGCACCTGAGAGGGTCCAAATAGAATTGTTTGACATTTAAACTGTGATTATGCCAAACTGAATTGCTTGAAATAGATGTTTTTAGATTTAACAGTGTGTAAACAAATGACTGATGTTTAATCGAATTATAAGTTATACACAACAATATTTGAAAATGTTAATCTCAGTGCAAACAAAAGATAATTTAAAAATAGAATTGTTTGTATTTGATAGAAATAATTGAAACCATTTAACAGTGTGAAAAAAAGTAAGCTTAGGCTCATTTAAAGATGTTATTTACAAAATGTGCTAAGAAATCATATACTTAATATATATGGATAAAGAATTTAGCATTAAATAACCTATAATGGTTGATAAGCCAAACTAAACCAAATCCTATTTATTCAATATATATGTATAAAAAGAATCTGGCATTAAATAACCAACAATCATTGATATGCCATAAAACCCAACCAAACCAAATCCTATATACTTAACATATATGTATAAAATGGATTTGGCATTAAATAACCTATAATGGTTGATATGCCATAAAGCCAAAATAAACCCAATACATATATATATATTAAATATATGATCTGTCTTAAAATTTTTTAGATATACAGGGTGAAAGGATTAAACACTCATTTCTGATAATTCAATTTACCCTAAGTCATTTGTTTGCACTCAGTTTAAATGTCAAACTTCTATTTGATCCATAGATAGGACTCTATCCAGGGAAGAGTGGTCCCTGAAGTAATGGCATTGAAGGGTTATTCCGCATTCCCTCACGCTCCAGCATTACTGGAGCCGCACCATCAGATTGTTTAATGTCATTTCAGGACATTCGTTGGGAGGGGGTCTTACCACTCTACAGAGAAACAGTCGATGTATTCTCCAACCCACGCACAAGCCGACTGGGCTAAAAACCAATCGTAATTTAAGAAATAATTCCGTTTTGCAAGTTTTTAAATATTGCTTTCATTGATTGATTTTAACGGTATGTCAATCGGTTTAGGTTTATTTCATGCCTCATCATCAACTTTCCTGACTCTCTCACTATCCGTTCCTATCGTCCACCTCTCCTAAAAGGTACTCTAGGCTGCATCCAGTGTCCGCACAGAGCTAATGTCGCTAAGTCTTTGTTACTCAGCCAACATTGAGGTGCTTATGTGTAGGACCACGTTAGAGAAAGTCACTGATGAGTTCATTCTTTTTTTTTCTAGAAGTGCCCCGCATGTCTTATTCGTCTAACTTGAATGGTTTTTTGAGATGAAGGTAGATGGCTGTACAGCTGCTGTTTTACCTGATGATGCTCCCAGGATTTGTTCAAACAGTGCGTAACCTTCTACCTTCATAATGCACGTCGGCACGCTTACTTCTAGCATGCTACCCACGCAGTTCTCGTGGTCACACCTCCAGCCTGCTGCCTACACAATGCATGTAAAAACGTTTCCTTCTAGCCAGCCACCTACTCAATTTACGTGGCATTACCGACGAGAACACTTGTATCCTGTTTACTTTAGGTACCAGAAGTATTTCCTGTTCTTTTCGTTCAACCAGGGTCCAACTTCCGCCACTCCATCGACAGATGTCAAAGGAGTCTTCAAGTCAATATCCAACAGAAGTCCCATCTTATCATATCAGATATCAAATTTCCATGTAATCGATATCCAGTCAAAAATCGTCCTCGCCTTTACCAGGCATATATTGATATCACTTTCGGTAGATGTGATTGCCGTTTTTTGCCAAAAAGTCATGAAATTCCTTACATTGTACATTTATATATATATTTGTGTCGTTGTTTTCAGTGGGGTTTTTAACACGTTTCTTTGATATCAAGTAATCCTATCTAATGCAAATAACTGGCACACAATCACATGGTTTTAACTATCTAATAATTATCATCCTTAAACAATTAATACTTCAAGTAATTATTCTCAATATAATTTACAGTTACATAGTATTAAGCATCCCTATTCGATACAAATCATTCTTATACAGATCTTTTTGAGCCATTGATAGGACCCTTACAGGAACTACCATCCAGGGTTAGAAAAGAAATGGCCCTAATAGCAATAAAGTCGTACTCAAAATACCCAGATCTCCTATGCTGCAGCCTCACCATCATATGGAGCTTAATGTCTAACCCAGGAGAATCCCATGAAGCAAAGAAGTTTTGATTGATTTTAACGATATGTCAACTAGTCTAGGGTTATTTCATGCCTATATGTAAAGGAATATCGTTCATTATACGTTCATCTGATAGTTCTGTGCAATTGTCTTGGGAGTTTTCTGCCCATAATTATTTGATATCAGTTATTCTTCGCTAATATAAATAATTATAAAAGTAATTAGGGCGACCCGATGGCTCCCTTTTTAATTGCTACAACACCACAATATAGGGGAGAGCACTACTCCTTTCCCTGGATTGCTCCACTTATCCTTGATCCATACGTTATGATGGTTAGTGTTAAGCCAGGAGGAATCAAGTACCATTTTTCAGTCTTTAGTATGACTTGACCTGGGATTAAACCCTGGTCTCCCAGAACATGGGCGAAGACTAACCATTATACCAATGGGCATATCATTTCGATTAACAGATAATCCTTTGCACAGATTTATATCTTCAAGTATCTATTCTTAATATGACTAATTTACAATTGCTACTACATATAGGGGAGAGCGCTACTCTTTTCCCTGGATTACTCCACTTATCCTTGAACCGTACCTTATAATGGTTAGTGTTAAGTATTACTACCTAATACGAATAAACTGCACACAGTTTAATGCTCTCAAGTAATCATATCTAATTCTAATAATCATATGACTTTAAGTTGTTATTTCTATTTGTAGATGTTGGAATTCTATCATAAAGCTCACATGCATAATGAATTACGAGTTGAAGTGAGATTATATAGACATTGGGACGTTTCACGATTCGAAGGTGGCCAAGTCCATTCCTTGCTGGCCCAGTGAGTTGGTATATTAGTGTATATATACACCGGCTTGCTTCAGTCATGTTTCAGGTGCAACGGGTTCGGTATTGAGATACTGCCCGTTCTACTTTTTGTCTGCCAGCCGGATGCAAGCTGCGGCCACTGAGATGGCAAATGTTGTTATTCTTGTTTATTCTGCATGTTAGAGCAGAGACTTCTACAGTAGACAAGTTCACCTACCTAGGAAGCAATGTCTCATCAACTGAGACAGACATCAACACGTGACTAGCAAAGGCATGGATAGCTATTGATAGGCTATTGGTCATATGGAAATCAGACCTGACCCACAAAATGAAACGCAGTTTCTTCCAAGCAGCGGTCGTGTCGATACAGCTGTATGGATGCACTACATGGACGCTAACTAAACGTATGGAGAAAAAGCTTGATGGCAACCACACAAGAATGCTGCGAGCAATATTGAACGAGTTCTGGGGGCAGTACCCCACAAAGCAGCAGCTGTACGGCCACCAACCACCCATCACGAAAACTATCAAAGTTAGATGAACCAGACATACTGGATACTGCTGAAGAAGTAGGGACGAGCTCATAAGAGACGTACTCCTGTGGACCCCTTCACATGGACGAGCAAAAGCAGGACGACCAGCTAGAACCTTACATACAACAGCTCTGTGCCGATACGGGATGTAGCCTTAAAGACCTACCGGAAGCGATGGATGATAGAGAAGGGTGGCGAGAAAGTGTCTGGGGTATCCGTGCTAATAGCGCGACATGATGATGATGAATAAGGGTTTGTTTGCAAAGATATTTGGTTTCAAGTAACTAATAGTAATCCTTTGTAAGCAATAAGAGTTTCAAATAACAATTGTTAATGCAAATAATTTACAGTAAGTTTTAAATACATCTATAAGGAATCGCCACTGGGTCAGAGTACTCTACATTCCTTAGATATCTAGAAGTGTCACCTCACCATCAGGTACAGTTTAGTGTCCTACCCAGCATACAAATTTTTATAGGGGTGTACCCTCAATGTATGTTGAGCCCTGACAAGGCGTATATTGCTTACCAACAAATTCCGCTTGATAGATAAAAGAATTAATTTATTTTTAAAAATCTTTCAAAAATAAAGTAGCTCTCACAGAAATTTGGGGAAAGTAAATTTAATGATTGATTAGCTAGATTCGCAAAATAAATCCTTAAAACACAGTTAAATATTGTTTCATTTTGCTCTTACTTCAGTTCCAAGATCAAGTAATTATTATGTCAATTTTCTCCTTCCATAGCTGAGAACAAATGATGGTCAGAAAATAGATAGTTCACCACTTAGTAACAGCAGGTGCTGAAAGAACCTGAAGCATGTGCCAAACTTGATAAACAATAACAACAGTAAGCTGATATTTAAACTTATTTCGTGGGTTTGTTTGATCAGGGATGAACAATAAGAAGAAGAAACCTTACACACACACACACATACATATATATATATATATATATATATATATATATATATGAGCGAGCGAGAGAAAGGGAGATAGAGATTTTTGGATAACGTTGACACAGAGTCAACGGTGCTTGGTAAATGTTTCTCGTCAATGCAATCTCGTCTGACCAAGTTTCTCGTCAATGCAATCGTCTGACCAAGTGGTTTCCACATGATTGATATCCCTTTATATACTGTGGTATGGGGTACGATGGGAAGGGTGATCTAGTTCATTGGGTATGATAGGAAGGATGATCTATTTTATTCGGTATGGTTATTTACGTGGCTAAATAATATTAATATCAACAGAATAACTTGGTAACAAATTTTATTAAGATTTTTATTAACCCTTTTAAGAATTGCGTAAAAGTCACGATAATATTAAAATGGTACAAATTTCGGATTGTTTTCTTTATCTACCCAGGTCACCTTGTCAAAATGCCAATTGTTTCAGAGTGTAAGTTCACTCCACTAATTAGAACTGGCAACACTGTGAAAGGCAGACTGATTCATTTTAACGGCATTTCCACCTGTCTGGGGTTATTTTAATCCAAGAGGTTTGGGAAATGTATTCATAGTACATTTACATTTACATTTTTTGTAAATGTCATATATATGTACAAAACATCTTATACCAAGTATTCCTATCTAATACAAAAAATTCACACACTGTTGTAGGATTAAAAGTATCCCAATCTGATAATTATATGGTTTCAAGTACCGTATTTGACGTCATATAAGGTGCACTGTTTTTTTACTAAAAGTATCATTTAAAATTCCCCTGCGTCTTATATGCCATATGTAGGTTTAAAATTGGCGATAGTCGACCGAAATTAGTTACCTGGCAACTCCTATTCACATAGAGTTTCGAGTAACTTTTATATACCTATTGTCATTATTTAAAAGATTTGTTGTTTAATGATAACACTTTTAATCTGCATAATAACGGTGCAGATTAAAAAATGTATCATTGATAATATTCATTATCTTAATTTCATCACGTTTAATATTAGTATTTTGTTTTTGCCTTGATTTGCCCTGCTGCACTTATATGCCGTCAAATACGGTAATTATTTCAATTTGAAAAAAAGTTATTTCTTTGCTCAGGTAACCAATAATAATGGGTTTTTTTTTTTTTGTTTGATAGGATATCGATGGATTTTTTTATTTTATTTCTCTAGCAAGATCTAAGAATTTACCCCCCTTTTTTCCTCCCTTTTTGATTTTCACTCTATGGTCGGCCGGAATGTTCATCTTGGGTTATCTAATGCCAAAGCCATTCTTGTAGAGGAACGGTAGAAGTATAATGTAACCCATAGCTGCGGAGAATAAGAAAGTTCAGACATTTCCCGAAGCTTTTAGCATGAAAGTTAAGCCAGTTGCATGAAAGGAGCTCGAACTCGCTTACTACGAAGTCGCAACCCAGAACGTTCACCATTACGCTGCAGAGACCCTCTCTATAATAATCTCAAAACAATTATAGCTTCAACAAATCATCCCAAACAGAAATAATTTACAGTCATATGGTATCAAGTATTCTTATCTAATAATAATGAATTATACCTACTTATATGGTGTTAAGTAACTAATTTTGTTTAACAATTATTATTTTAAAAAATTGTATGGGTTCAAATAACGATTCTTGAAAAAAAATTACAATAATCATAATAATAACCACCGAATGCTGGCTTGAACATCAGACTTACTGAAAGTTAATTCGAAAAAAGAAAAAAAGACAACCTACATAATAGTGAACATTGCGGTTCCGGCCAACCATAGAGTGAAAATCAAAAAGAGAAAAAAAAAGGGGTAAATACTTATATCTTGCAAAGGAACTAAAAAAAACCTATCGAACATAAAAGTGACGGTGATACCGATTGTAATTCGAGCACTTGGGACGATCGCCAAAGTAAGAGGGCTGGAGGAGTTAGAAATCAGAGGTTGAACCGAGACCATCAAAACGTTGAAATTGATGAGATTGGCTGGAATAAAGACAAGAGTCCTGGAGAACTGAGGATATTTGCTGTCACTCAGACTGCGGGAAAAACACACAACGAGTAAGATTGAGACCCGATTGGTCGATGGGGAAAATTTATGGAAGATGAAAATTAACCACAGCAGATTTTAGAAGTATAAACGCAGTATATTTTTTTTAAAAGATAAAATTAACGAAACTGGATTCGGAAGGAATAAATCAGAAATAAGTAGTTTTGTCCAAAAAGAAAATGAAAAAAAAAAAAATATATATATATATATATGTGTGTGTGTGTGTGTGTGTGTGTGAGTGTGTGTGTGTGTGTGGAGATAATAAGATTATATAGACAAGATGTGTTTATATTATTTATACAAACATGCTTAAATGAAAGACTATAACTATATATATATATACATTATGTATATATGTTTACATATCTTATATGCATTATGTATATACACATTATACATAAAAACACATTATATAGAAGTTATAAATATATAAATGTGTTATATATATTTTATACGTCATACACATTATATATATATCATATACATATATTCATTAGATATATCATATATATATACATATATATATATATATATATACGTGTATATACACACATTATATATATATGTATATATATACACATTATACATATATATATGTAAACAGATTATATATATATGTATGTATATATATACTCACATTACGTATAAAAACGCGCACACACACACAAACACATATATATATACACATTATATATTCACACACTATAAATATACGCATTATATATATACACATAATATGTACAAATATACACATTATATACATATTATATATATATATATATATATATATATATATATATATGTATGTATGTAAGTATACATATACAGATTACATACATACACAATAAATATATGCACATTATAAATATATACGTTATATATATGTATATATATACACATACATACCATACTTCAAATGTATACACATTATATATTTTTTTCATCATACAACGTGTCAAAGCACGTGCAAAACCCTGTCCTTATTAGCCACCAACCAGGGGTGATAACACAGTTTCGGTAGCTTAAGGCGGTACTGCCACTCTTGGTGCTACTAAGCAGCTTTTACCACTGGACAGGGGAATTAAAAGAATTATATATATATATATATATATATATATATATATATATATATATATATATTATGATATATATATATATATATATATATATATATATATATATATATATACTAATCTACTATCTACCAGCATTCACGGTTACCAGGAAAAAAGAAAAAAAACCGCCAGGAACAAGAGATAAAAATATCTTGAATCACCGCCCGGGGGGAAAAAGGAAAAAATATCATAGGACAAAAAAAGAAAAGACCAACTCCATCACACCAGATGAAAAAAATCAAAAGATATGCAGTCAGTTGGTCAAAAGAAAAAGAAAACACACCATAAACGCTGCAATGCTACAATTACAAGAGTGCTCAACACGAATGGAGCCAATTAAAAAATTAACTTAAATCGCGAGTCAGAATTCTCCTACTAAAGTTTCACCTCTACGGATCATCAGGGAGTCTCGCACCGACCAACGATAAAGGAGAAAACACCATTTTTTACATTCACCAAAAACCTACCCAGCTTAAAATTTACATAACAAAAGAAAAAAATAGACAAATAAAATGAATAAAAAAAGGAACAAAAAGCCTTACTTTTAATATCTAGTTTATTAAAAAAAAAACCTCAGGTATAAATACGTAGAAACCTATCTCTAATTATAGAGTAGCCACCCCCTTTTGCGTTTACGACTGTTTAAAACCTCCGACCATTGGTTTAATATATCCCTACTTTTACAAGAAGCTATTGCTAATTTTTCCTCATTGCAAAGCAAACAGTCCCTGTTGCCAGCCCTATATTTACGGCATTTCTTTATTACTTCCCATTTCAGTATTGGATCTATTCCTTTTTTATCTTTGACCTCCCACACATAACTAGATAACGTGGTACTATGCCTATATTTCTCGTGGGAGAAACTCGTTCTATGGTTATAGTACCTAGTCCTAAATTCCCCTGGCATCGACCCAAAATATACCATTTTATTTCTATCATTATATACTATATACTTCCACTTTATACACCTCACATTCCTGTTAACATTTGCCTTCCAGTGGGCATCTAACCTTATCCCTACAATTACATTTAGCAATCACCTTATTTTTCTCTTTGTTTAGTTTAGCTATATTACTCTTATTTATTATGCCATTGATGTTGGGCATGCAACTATAGCTTAATTTAACACAATTCTTATTAAATATCTTATGTAGCGGGTTCTCACTGGGGAAATTTCTTTTTAACAACTTAAAGAATTCTTTCCCTAAGTTATTGACTACCTCCATGTTATACGGGGGATTAAACCATAGGATTTTTCTTGGTCTATTCTTCTTTTTTGCGTATTACTTCCCTCTCTATCCCGATATTCTAATTTGATCCTATATCCGCCATTCTTCAATGCCTCCTTATACTCCTGCTTGCTTCGTTCAAAAATTTCCTTATTAGAGAAGTTATTGGATAACCTATTCTCTATTCCCTTAGATATATGTTTAAATACCTGTTTTGGGTAGTTGGATCCCCTGTCCACATAACGCAGGTCCTGGTTCCTTTTTCTAAACGAAGATATAGTTCCATTGTATAGGTTTAAAGTAACATCAAGATAATCGGCAATTTTTAAGTCTGTTTGTATATCTAACTTAAATCCAAATTCGCCAAACAGCCTATGCAATCTTTTTCTAATACCATCACATTTTTTCGGTGGACTTTTATCCTCAATAACCAAGCCATTATCACGATAACATATCATATGTATACATATATCATCACGATGACATATCATATGTATACACATTATATATATATATATACCCATAAACATTACACATACACATTATATATATGTACCCATACACACGTATGTATACATATTATATACATACATTATATGTATGCACATTATATATATATATATATATATATAATGTATATATATATATATATATATACATAATGTGCATACATATAATATATACATTTTATATATGTACCCATAAACACATGATATATATATGTCAATATATATATTCCTGTACCCGTAATTTAATTTAATATATATATATATATATATATATATATATATATATATATATATACCCATATATTATATATCTACACATATTATGTATATATACATTATATTCATACACATTATATATATATACACATTATTTTATACATATGTACTCATTTTATACATGAATAATCAATATATATATATATATATACACATTATATATATACATAAAATATATATACATAATATATATATTTGTATACATACACATATTATATATATACACACACATTATAAATATACGCATTACACATATACACTATACATATACATATTATATGCACTGTATATAACATATATATACATAAATATACTCATTATATATACACATACACATTATATATATGTATATGTATATATATACACACTTTATATATACATATACATATACAATATATATATTGTGTATCGTGGTAAGGAAGAGATACACAATGAAATAAAGAATTAATTATTCATTAATAAGGTGGTAAAGTCAAACAAATACTACAAGTCTCGCGCTGTGGATTCTATGTCTTAAGTTGGTCGTACTACTGACCGAGATCTTGCAGAACTATGACGTACTTAAGACACACGTCTTTTATACGTCCACAATAACGGATGTCACGTGGTACGAGCCACTGTACAAAAATATATGTACACACCGTATATACACAACTTATATATACGTACATTATATACATATATATATAGAGAGAGAGACATATACATACGCACTTTAATTATATATATATATATATATTTACCAACCCGTCCACAAGGTAAATTTTTAAGCGGAGTTTAACAGGTTTGAATTAAAAGTTTTCCTTCTCATAGACTAGTTGCCTCACCAAGGCTGAAGAACCCAGTCTGCTCTACAATTTACACATAGCTGGAGGAAGAATGATAGGATTCATACCTTTCCAAAGGGTTTTAATGCTATGTGAAATGCAATCGTCCAGGAATTGAACTCGTTATATATATATATATATATATATATATATATATATATATATATATATATACGCGCATTACATATTCATACATATATATACATACATTATATATATATATATGTACATGTATATACACAAGTACATAAGTTTACATAATATATAGATGTATATACACACACATAAATATACACATTATATAAGTACATATACTCACATATATAAATACAAAATATACATGAAATACATGCATATATATATACATTTCATATATACACATAATATATGTAGGTATAAATATATATTTATATATTATATATATATACGTATACATATATATATATATATACGTACACACAAGATATATATACATATATCCATAATATATATATACACACATTATATATATGCAGACACATATATCATCTATATACATATAACATATATATACATATTATATATATATATATACGCACTTAGACATTATATATATAGATACACACATTATATATATATATAGGTAAACATACACAATATATATATATATATATATATATATATATATATATATACATTATATATACGCAAATTATGTATAAATACACGTATACATACAGATTATATATATATATATATATACGTGGTGCTTTCAATAAGTTCCCTGACTTTTTTGTACAGGCATTTAAATTGTTGTAGACTCTTGAAAATTAGTAAATATGTTATTACTATACATCCTATGAGATGACTGACAAGTTTTTATGATTTCAGGTTCAAATGAACAGCTACAGCAGCCATTGGAATACACCCTACTAAAGCCTGATTGTCACAGCTGGCAAATTTCAAAAATGCAATATGAACGTGAGGACACTTTAGAAGAACGATATGCAATAAAATTCAGTTTTAAAATTGGAAAAAATGCCACAGAAACATATAGAATGCTTCAGACTGCTTTTGGAGCATCTTGCATGAATCGAGCATCAGTTTTTGAGTGGCATAAGAGATTCAAGGAAGGTAGGGAGTCCGTGTGGGAGGAGTAAGGAAGTCAATACACCAGAGTTGATTGGCCAAAGGGTTAGGGTTAGGGTTACTATGTTGAGATTTTAAGGGAGTTCAGGAAGAGATTCCGTCGGAATAGGCCAGCACACTTCAAATCGGGTCAGTGGCATTTCCACCCGGACAATGCCCCAGTCCACAACTCCATCCTGACTATTTGACCAAGATGGGCATCAAGACACTTCCTCAGCCTCCCTATAGTCCAGACCTTGCTCCCTGTGACTTTTGGTTATTCCCTAAGCTCAGAGGCTGTCATTATGAGACAACTGAGGAGATAAAAGAGACTGTGACGAAGGTCATTGATACGCTCACACATGAGGACTTCCATGGGTCCTTCGAGAAGTTGTTTGAACGGTACAACAAGTGCATTGCAGCCGGAGGAGATTACTTCGAAGGGGACTAGAGTTTCATGTGTGTGTTATTAATAAAAGTGCCCATACGAAAATAGTTTGGAAACGTATTTAATGATCCTCGTATATACACATATTATATATATACACACATTATATTTATACATAATTATATATATATATATATATATGCACAAACATTATATATATTTACACACACATTCTATATATATATATTAATTCCACGATATATATACACAGAAAATATTTCTTTAAGAAAAAACCAAAGACCGGTTAATTTAGGATTATAAATTTATTTTCATCCTGTTTTTCAGTTTCTGGTGTAAACCAAAAACACGAAGAAAAATATAACGAGACTTCTTCAGATCCAATGGATAAATAAAACAGAGTAGACACGTGGGGTGGAGGGGGAGGTGGAAGAGTTTAAGGAGTTACCTCCTCGTTTTATTGAATTTCCGTTTTTTTACCTATTTATTTTATTTTCAAATTTTGTCAGTTATAATTACGGTAATTTAACTTTTTTATTTATTTGTTTAATTTATTTTCTTTTCATGTTAAGTTCGATAATTAACTTTTAAGAGAAATATTAATGCTTATATTAATTTCGATACCATTTATTTAGCTACCTATTTTTCCTAGTGTATATGTTGGATAAGTTTTTTTCCGGTTTCACTATTTATTTCTATGTTTTTAAATTTTTGTCTATAGTTTAAATTTAGTCTTATGTCTACATCTACCTATTAGTTCACTTCTCTTATTTAATAACTTATCAGGCCATTTATGTATTAAAATATGTATTTTCTCTTCTAAGCACAAATTGCATCTACCGTCAAATACTCCAAATAGTTTTTACGGTAGATGCAATGTGTGCTTAGAAGAGAAAATACATATTTTAATACATAAATGGCCTGATACTGAAAAACAGGATGGAAATAAATTTATAATCCTAAATTAACCGGTATTTGTTTTTTTCTTAAAGAAATATTGCTCTGTAAAAAAAATTACATTGAGCTCTCCACTAGGAAAATTTAAATGCTCA
This sequence comes from Sepioteuthis lessoniana, assembly GCA_963585895.1. NCBI lineage: Eukaryota > Metazoa > Mollusca > Cephalopoda > Myopsida > Loliginidae > Sepioteuthis > Sepioteuthis lessoniana. The sequence continues at coordinate 78,139,382 of OY757923.1, read as the reverse complement.
GCTCCTGAATGATTTTCTTGTCCTTAAGGAATTATTCCCAACTCTGGTTTCACTGGACCGAATAATACTCATATACACAGAAAAAAAAAATATATATATATATATAAATATGCACACACATATAAATATACACTCATTATATATATTGCCAAGTCGACTGGGGTTGTTGAATACACCAACTGTTTCAATGTAGAGGAGTAAGTCCCTCCCCAACGTGTGTCCTTGATATAACACTAAATTATCTGATTGTAACGTTTTAGTGATGCTGGAGCTTTGGGGAATGCGGAGTCCCCCTTCATTGCCATCGCTCCCAGATCTACTCTGGCCTGGAGTGGTATCATCTGATAAGGGTCCTATCTATTGGTTAAATAGTACTATACTGTGGTTTGAGTTTTTTTTGTTTTATTTATTTATTTGCATTTTGATTGCGTACTTATGCTGAACTGAATTGCTCGAAATTAGAACAGTTTTGACATCTAAACTGTGTACTTATGCAAAACTGAACTATCTGAAATAAAACTGTTTTGACATTAACTCTGTATATGGTCCAATCGGCTGGACCTGTAGAATACACCGACTACCCAATGCGTGTCCTGGATATAACACTGAACAATCTAGTGGTGAGGTTCCAGTGATGCTGAGGTTCGGGGAATGCAGAGCACCCCTTCACTGCCATTCCACATAAGTCCGCTCTGGCCCGAAATGGTAGTACCTGATAGGGCCCTATCTATGGGTTAAATAGAACTAACTGCATACTTATGCTAACCTGAATTGTTTGAATTAGAACAGTTTGACTAAACTGAATAGCTTGAAATAGCATCCCTCACGGACTCCCTGCCTCACATCCAGATTGCAATTTTGAAATTCACTAGCTGTGACAATCAGGCTTTAGTAGGGTGTATTCCAATTGCTGCTGTAGCTGTTCATTTGAACCTGAAATCATAAAAATTTGTCAGTCATCTCATAAGATGTATAGTAATAACATATTTACTAATTTTCAAGAGTCTACGACAATTCTAAATGCCTGTACAAAACGTCTGAAAACTTACTGAAGGCACCTCATATATATATATATATATATAGACACACACATTATGTATATACACATACACACATTATATATAAATATAAATACACACATATAACATATATATGCACACACTCCATCGATAAATATAAATGCACAGACATTTTGCATGTATACACCCATTATATATATATATATGTGTATATACATATATATATACACACGCACACCTTATATATATATATGTGTGTGTGTGTGTCTGTGTGTATTTGCAACATTTCTTTATTAATATATATTTCGTTGAACATAATAGGCATTTTTTGTCTGCATATTTTTTTTGTTGATCCTTTCATATTGCCGTATTGATTTTATAATATTAGGCGGGAATTGGTTGATGTATCTTCCATAATTTTTTATTTCCTAAGTACCTCCTGCCCGACTTTGGGCCATCATCTGGGAAGAGTCTATTATGTAATTTTTGTATGTATATTACTACTTTGTCAGAAGAAGAGCGTCAGTACCGTTGCAGTGTGTAGCGTTTACTTTTAAATTTGTCTCTATAAATAGTGTCATTAGCTACAGACATTTAGGTTTGAAAATTAATTCTGTTAAGTTTGGGTTGTATGTTCCTAATATGTAATGCTTCAAGAATCTGTAGTTTTTGCTTGTCATTTTGATGTTCTAATATTGTTGTATTTTCGGTGAGTATTTTCCGTAATTCTGTTGTTGAATGTTTTTTAAATGCTGTGTTATGGAACTTGTATCAGAAAGGTGCATTGTAAGTCTCCTCGATTGGGGAGTTGAGGTTAAACCAACATATATATTATCATTTTCGGAGATACAATCTCCTAAAAGACATTTAAATTGAAATATAACATTGGTTTTTTGCAAAACTCCAATCGAGGGAGAGGAATTATTTTTAATGACTAAGTTGGAGGTTTTAATTTTTTTATAATATATTATAAGTTTTATTTTTTTATTAGGATCAGTGGGAAGTATGTTTCTATGAATCAATGTTTATTTTGTTGGTTAACATTTTTAATCCTTATGCGTTGTTTTCATAAATTATAAGTTATAGACTGGCGTTGTTTTGGCTACTAGCCAATCGTTTCGGGAGATTTGACGCTCAGGCCAGTGCTTGTCTATCATTGGCCTTTGAACAAGATTCGGGAAATGGCATTTTTTTTTTAAATTCAAGTATGGAAAATTTTAATTCAATTTTCTTACCGTTATAAATGACATCGTTACCGAGATCATGTCACGTGAATATAAAATCTTTATAATTCTATATTTGGGTTTGTGCGCCCCTTTGGGGTAAAAGTAAGAGTAAAGCGGATGTGAAGGATGCGACAAACAGTGGGAGGAGGAATAGATTCTTAGAAATCAAATGGGGGAGGATTGAATTTTTGAGTTTCGCCTATCACCACTACCCTGATAAAAGATGTACATAAAACAACAATTGGAGAGAAAAAAAGTCCCCCCGAAAAGAACGCGACTTGACTTCGTAAATTCCCTGTCGTTTTGAGATCTGGCTTTTTACCAGACTACCCCGCGTGTAGAAAAAGTGAAATGAATTGAGAAATCACAATAATTGAAGAGAGAGAAAGCCCGAAAGATGACTCCTATATTTTACATGTTGGCGGCCTTCTACCAGACTTATCCGGGGTATACAAAGTGTTGACCTGAGAGTAATCGCAATGAAAAGGTCGTCCACATTCCTCAGAACTCCAAGATTGAAGTCTTGCTATCAGATACAATTTAGTATCATTCTCAGAACGCCCATTTTCTTCAATGGGGTGGTCTTATGTCTCTGCAGGGAATACAGTTGGCCTATGCTAAACCCCAACGAGCTTAACAGCAAATATTCAGAGGAATTGGAGGCGTAATCCTTCGGGGATCGTGGATAACCGTAACAAATCCAGCACAAATCGATAAGACCATCGTCGCCTCGTTTTCATTGCACTGTTGGCACCAGTGACTGCTGTTCTTGTTTGCAATGCACCGAAGCCGATCCATATCATTTCTCCTCTTCTATTATCAATGGCCGTAGCGACAGTACTGGTCATTGTCGTTGGGCGTCCTTGGCGATGAACGGGCTAAAAAGCGTCCCTTCCCGTTCTGGTAATTCTGGATAATTCACTGGTCGATCGCATAGAGACAAGTCGACTGAGAGTCCATCCTATCAATTATCGATAATTGGTTGAATACGTACCATGGTTACCACGTATAACGAGGAACCGGTTTCGATTTACAGAGAAGCAAGTGAAATACCATAGTTCTACAGGCAGTCATCATCATCACCATCATCAACGCGAGCCAACAACAGGAATTTCTTTGACTCTCCCTACCCTATCTATCCCTATTGGCCATGATACATTTAAAATCCTCTAAGCAGTATCCAGTATCTGCGCAAAGCTCATGAATTTGTTTTGCAGGTCGGCTAAACAGTGTGTCTACGTGTACGAGTCCTTAAGAGAACATCGCATATGGGTTCATCCTTACTTCATCAGCAGGACTCCACATAGGATGATTTGTGAGATGGGAGGTTAGTGGCCGTACAACTACATTTTTGTAGAGTGCTGCATAGAAGATTTGTTCAAAAAAGCACTCAGCATCCTGGAGTAATTCCAATCTAGTTTTTTTCTCCAAGCATTTCGTTAAAGTACAAGTGGTGCATCCACTCAGTAGCACTGGCATGACTACAGATTGGTTTGATTTAGTTTGTTAAATAGCATATCAACTTTCGTGGGTTATTTAATGCCAAAACCACCCTTGCTGAAGAACAGTAGTAATATTATTTAACCCATAGTTTGGTGGGGTTTAAGGAGTTCATGCCTTTCTCAAGGGTATTAGTACCCAAATGAACGTAATAGCCCAACTGGAATTCGAAGTTGCTCATTATAATGTTGCAGTCCAAGACGTTAACCACTAACCAACAGGGACTCCTCCGCTACAACTTGAAATAAATCCTGCTGTATTTCATCAAAGAGATCAGATTTCCAAATAGTCAATAACCTGTCAACAACAATGAACGCTTTACCATCGTTTTTAGCTAGCGAAGAGGATGAACTAGCCTCGCCGATTATCGTGGAGTTATATCAAAGCCTAATGCTCCTATATTCAGTGTCCTGAGTGAGCAGATGCAGAGCGATAGAAAACTGACCAGCGCCCAAGTCTGTATTGCGATAATGAGGGTCTAAACATTCAAAATTGACCAGAAGAACGAAATGTCATACGCTCTCTCTCCACTAGGAGAACCTCGAACAGTGAATAAAGAAACAAGTCTATTTCTGTTTTTCTTTTGTCATTTTTTTTTTTACCTTCTTTGTGGTGTTGACTAGTGGGTTATATATTTTCGACCAAAACCTGCAACCGTTTTATCTTAAGAACGTTTACAACGCGGAATTAAGATTGTTTAGCCGTCGAAATTGGGGGATACCACCACATCCATTTTTAATGTAATTTTTATTAACTCAGTAACAATGAGACAAAGTGGATACGAAAAAGATAGGAGATAGTTTTATTATCAAAGAAAAGACAGCGTACAAGAAGAGGAAACGTAGAATTAATTAATAGACAATTAAGAAAATTACACGAGTGCAATAATTAGATGATAAGAAGAAGATAATAGGTAGAATTAGATATTCAGAAAACGAAATGATAAAGAGCAATGCCAAAAATCTAATGGTAACCACGTGATAACGAGATCTAAACGATGTGGCAAAGAGTCTAACAGCGACTGGAACAGTTATGTGATTATATCAATCTAGGAAAATCTCAGAACTGTTAATAACCGCGTGGGAATTATTGAATGAGGTTATATAGAATTTACTGAGATCTCCAAAATTATGTAAACATAATCAGAGGGGTTTAAACCTGATAAATATGGAAGCCAATGGAGTACCTACAAGCTATCAGGTTTTTAATGATAGACGTCCACAAAGTAAGAGAGAAAGAAAGAAAAAACATGGTTTGAACGTAAAAATAAGATCTTAAAAATTTGACCGATACAAAAAGGTTGGTTGGTTGATTTTATATGACCACAGCCATACTTGTGGGTTATTTAATGCCAAATTCCGTTTATATAGATACGATAGATATGAACAGACTGTGATAGATAGATAGATAGATAGATAGATAGATAGATAGATTTGTAAAGGAATTGTTTGTTGGTAACAATCTCGTAACAAACCAAAGTTTATTTGTTTGCACACAATTAAATGATTTTAATTATTGCAATCTAATATTAATAGTTTTATTTGCACACAGTTAAGGTTTCAAGTATTGCTATTTAAAACTAGTAATCCTATTCAACATTATTTGTTCCTTTGAACACAGTTAAATGTTTCCAAGTATTGTTATGTAACAGTAATAATTACATTTAGAAGGCATTGTTTGTTCACAGTTAAAGGGTTTCAAGTACCCTAACAGGTACTACCTCTCCGGTCAGAATGAATTTGGGAGTAATGGCGATGAAGGGGTATTCTACATTACCCAAAGCTCCAGGATGGGAGCCTCACAATCAGATGCAGCTTATTGTCGTAACCAGGACACTCGTAAGTGGATGTAGATATTAGCTCTCTACAGAGATGCAGTCGATGCATTCTACAGCCTCAGCCGACTGGTCTGACTTTTACAAAAATATATACGGTTATTTAAAGAATCATATAGAAGACCTCAAAAAGATTAGAATGAAAATTAGGGTGTCTCAATATACATGGGACCTATTTAACTGTTAATAATTGTTTTGTTTCAGATTTGAAAATAGTATACGATAAGATACAGGACATTGGCAAGGTGGTTAGAGTGTTCGCCAATGGCCCGGGAGACCTGGGTTCAATCCCAGGTCGAGTCATACCAAAGACTCAAAAAATTGTACTTGATGCCTCCTTGCTTAACACTCAGCAATATAAGGTAGGGGTCACGGGTAAAGTGGAGCAGTCCAGAGAAAGGAGTAGCGCCCTTCCCTACATCTCGGTGTAGTAGCTATTTAAAAGGGAGCCTTCGGATCCCCCTCGACGAGAGTCGCCAACTTTACTTTATACTATAAGAACTATTAATCCTCAATTACAATGCCTTGGACAAGAGAGGAAATATATTTTGCATCACTACTTATTTGGAGACAAAATCATTCAAAACTGTCTCAAAATAGATGTAACCCATTAATAAGATAATTATTTATTACTGAGACAAGAAACTCAAAAAAGATTACGTGTCCTTGAAGCTGATATAATAACAATTTTAAAAAATATTAATTTGATATCTCTTGCTTTTTTTTTTACTGGACGGGTTCCAAATGACAGCCATTGCGTTTGTCTCAGTAATAAATTATTATCATATAATGGGTTGCATCTATTTTGAGACATCCCATACAAAACTGTGAAAAAAAAGTAATTCATTAACAACACATGCAAAGACCGAAAAGGTGTTACTCATGTATTAGTCGACTACAAAACTCAGCCGAAACACAACTATAAACTAATTAGAAGAATTCGACATCATGTACGATTACCGACTCAAAACTACAGTAATCTATATAAAACAAAGTAATCTATATAAATCAAAATTCAAGACTAGAGAAGCAAAAGAAATTGATTAGGATAAATCTCTTCCTTAAAAAAAAGGAAGAAAAAGAAAAACAAACTAAAAACTTCCATCTACCTTACAGTAATTAGCACTTCAGTTCTTTACTGTTTACTTTATTAATTTTTACCTTTTTGTCAGCTATCGTCTCTTAGTAAAAATATTCAGTAGAAGGTTAAAGACGATTTTTTAAGGACAAAAAGAAAATAAGAGTTAGACGTTGATCATTGGAATTATCGGCCCTTCGACTGTCTCTTCGTTTTACTCACAGCTCTATAATTAGAAATGTGTTCCAGCTGTATCTATCGATTATTCTCTTCCTGAACGCCCACCAAAGACTACTACGTACGATTGATGACAATATTGTTTCGATTCAGAATTGTCTTATTCTGATCGGCTAGAGACACTGGCGTTTTTTGTTTTATTTTAAGACTAAAACAGGTAAAAAGGTAAAAACAGATTAAGTAAGGGGATTGACAGGAAATGGTAATTAGAGATAGATAGATAGATAGATAGATACAAATAGACTGTGATAGATAGATAGATAGATAGATAGATAGATAGATAGATAGATAGATAGATATGAATAGACTGTGATAATGGCTTCATTGACCATTTACAGAATAGGAAGAATTGCCTGTGTTGATTATGCTCAATTAATTTCAAACCTATTACAATCGTCTCATGAGTGTGATATGCAAAAGCTGGTGTGCATTTGTGTGTGAATGTGTTTCTACGTGAGAGCGCATCTATTTAGCAAATGTCGAAACATGATGAAAAAATTGGAGCCGTAGCATCATGTATAAAGAGAAAGACAGGCAAAGAGATAATTATATGACGAAAAGTCAAGATAGATAGATAGATAGATAGATAGATAGATAAGGTGAGGTGAAAAGTTCATAGGCTGACCAACATACCCTCAGGCAAAATGGCCAAATGAGGGTTATTTCTCACCTTGCTCTCTTTGCGATCGACACACTTCTTCCGTCAGTGTTGCAGGGCTTGGATTCCATGGGTCAAAAAAGTTATCAACAGCATATACAATGTCATATGAACTTTACAGCTTATGATCTTTTCAGCCTACTCTCATAAATAAATAGAGAGAAGAACTAATTGAGATAGAGAGATGGATATGAACAGACAAAAATATGAAAAGTTCATAGGCTAACCAAGATACTCTCGTGGACTGTGACTAATTGAAGTTTATTTTTTTAAGTCTTCGTTGTAATCAACACACTTTTTCCCCTGAGGTGGTGTTGATTGGACCCATTGGTAAAAAATGTCAACAGCAATATGACGTCATCATATAAACTTTAAAACCAATGATCTTCTCAGTCCACCTTCGTAGATAGCTCGAGAGACACATAGGAACAAATTTAGATAGATACTAAATCTGGTATATAATCACAGATTAGACGAAAGATCGAGCAATAAAAGAAAATACAGGTCGTGTAAAACAATACCAAGGGTCGGTAAAGACAGATCAACTTGAATTGTCACAGCAAGCTTTGTGCAGCCCTGTCGGCTGTAGAATACGCCAATTGCATCTCTACAGAATATCCTGATATGAAGCTAAACAATCTGACGGTGAGGCTCCACTAATGCTGGGGCATTCGAGAATGCAGAATACTGCTTCATTGTCATCACTCCTAGGTCCATTCGGCTCCAGAGTGGTAACTCCTGGTAGGGTCCAAATAAAACTGTCTGAAATTTAAACTGAGTGAAAACAAATGACTTGTGGTCAATCTAATTGTTTGAAATAGAACTGTTTGATCATTTGAATGGGTAAACAAATGACTAATATTGGTGATACATTGCAATACTTGGAACCATTTAATTATGTGCAAACGAATAAGTGATATTGAATAATTAGCATTAAATAGCATTATCTATAACCACTTATATAGATGCAAAAAATGATTAATATTGAATTGAATAACTAATGTTAGATACCAATAAGTGAAACCGTTTAACTGTGAGGAAACAATATCCATACTAAAGTGCAAACAAATGAATTGTAACTCATGTAAAAATGAAATTACCCACAAATTCTTCATTTACAAATCCTATACGTACATCCATTTAAATGTGTGCAAATAGATGACCGCTGTTACCTTGTTACTGTTATATAGCAATACTTGAAACTATTTAACTTTGTATAAAGAAATGATTTATAGTAAATAGAATGATTAGTATAAGATAGAAATACTTGAAACCATCTCACTGAGTGCAAAAAAATGACCTTACGCTTGTTTGTAAAATATCAAGAGAATATGTTTATACATATATATTAAACATATATAATTTTAAAACGGGATTTGGCATTAAATAAACAACAATAGTCGATATGCCATAAAACCCAACCAAACCAAATCCTATATATTTGATATATATGTATAAAGAGGATTTGGCATTAAATAACCTACAAGGCTTGATATGCCATTAAACCCAACAAAACCAAATTCTATATATATATACGAGGTGCATACGATAAGTTTACAGACGTTTTTCGTATACGCACTTTCATTGATTGTACACACATAAAACTCTAGTCCCCTTCGAAGTAATCTCCTCCGGCTGCAATGCACTTGTTGTACTGTTCCAACAACTTCTGGAAGGCCCCATGGAAGTCCTCTTGTGTGAGCGTGTCAATGACCTTCGTCAAAGTCTCTTTCATCTCCTCAATTGTCTCATAACGACAGCTTCTGAGCTTAGGGAATAACCAAAAGTCACAGGGAGCAAAATCTGGACTATAAGGAGGGTAAGGAACAGTCTTGATGCCCATCTTGGTCAATTAGTCCGTGACAAGGATGGAGTTGTGGACTGGTGCATTGTCCTCCTGGAAATGCCACTGAGCCGATTTGAAGAGTGCTGGCCTCTTCCAATGGAATCTCTTCCTGAACTATCTTAAAAACTCAACATAATAACCCTAGCCCTAACCCTTTGGCCAATCAACTCTGGTGTATTGACTTTTTTACTCCTCCCACACCTCTCAACATCCCTCACAGACTCCCTGAATATTCCTTGAATCTCTTATGCCACTCAAAAACTGATGCTCGATTCATGCAAGATGCTCCAAAAGCAGTCTGAAGCATTCTATATGTTTCTGTGGCATTTTTTCCAATTTTAAAACTGAATTTTATTGTATATCGTTCTTCTAAAGTGTCAGATTGCATTTTTGAAATTCACCAGCTGTGACAATCAGGCTTTAGTAGGGTGTATTCCAATTGCTGTTGTAGCTGTTCATTTGAACCTGAAATCATAAAAATTGGTCAGTCATCTCATAGGATGTACAGCAATAGCATACTGAACTTTCATGAGTCTACGACAATTTTAAGTGGCCATACGAAAAAAGTCTTGAAACTTATCGTATGCACCTCGTACGTATAAAGAGGATCTGGCATTAAATAATCTACAATGGTTGAATTGCGAAACACCCACCCAAACCAAGCTTTGTGTCACCATATTGACAACATATCCTTGACGTTATTTTTATTACATCATCAGCAATTTTAACAAGCAAACCTCATCAATGTTTATTTCCTGTTTTAAAATTTGTTTCTACGCGTACCTAAGTGTACATATACGTTGAATGCGTTTTATGTATCCGATTTTGATGTGTATCAGTTTGTTTGCAGTCATATTTCTATTTTCTTTTTCTTGCCACTTCTACCGGGTAGGAATTGGGTGAATATGAAGTTGGCGATCTACCAATTTCCCCAACTTTGATATATGCCTCCCGCCACAGACAGGATTAATGCTAGTTTGAATTCAGATTTTCTTTTTCCTAGACTGGTTGCCAAACCAAAGCTAAAAAAAAATCCCAGTCTTCCCAATTAATTACCCCTAACTTAGTGGACGTATAATAGATGGATTCGTGTCTTTCTCAAAGACATTAGCGCGAATAATACTTAGATATTATACTAGATGGATATAATTAGCTGTTATCTATTACCAAACTCTTCAGCATTGAAGCTGTTATGATAATGTGACTCTATCGTAATCCCAAAATAAGCTAGGAGCCCTGGTGGTGTTGTACATAACGTACTGGTCTGCGATATCCTAATATGCGAGTTCGAACTCCATTCGCTCTATTACGTTTATTTTATGACTAATACTCTTGGGAAAGGCATGAATCCCCTTATCCCCCCAGCTATGGGTCAAATAGTATAATTGCTGTTCCTCTACAAGGATAACTTTGGCTTTAAATAACTTACGAAGGTCGATATGCCATTAAACAAAGAAAACAAATCAACCAACACCTTTTTATATACGTACATTCATGCAATTTTCTTTTTGGTTACAGAGTCCAAAAGCTATGGAGTTTGGTAATGAATATTTCCTAATAATATCCGACGATAGATCAAAATGTTACTTCCGGCACTTCCTTCTAGGTTCAGAATAGAGTTCATACACTTATGTAATTCAAATTAGATTTTTTTTATTTAAAGTTGAATTTTTCAAAACTTACATATATAACTGGTACATTTACAGGCTTCACTTCCCTTACCCACACATTGAAAAATTGTTCATGTCGGTGGTGTTATATTCAGATGATGGTGGTTACCTAACCAAAGCCCAAGAGCCTTGTTTGCACTACTATTTATCTGTAGCTGGGGTGGGGAGAAAGAAAAGATGGATTCATGCCTTTCCCAAGGGTATTAGCACGAAGTGAAACACAAACAGCTTTGTCCAGAATTTGAACTTGGATTTCCGATTCCATAACCTACGTCGATAACCGTTACTCTAATTAGCTTATTTGGGAATCGTTGACCACTGCTGGCGTACCAAACTTGTCATAACTGGTTTGCATTTATGCTTTTCCTTCTCTTAGGCTGGCTGTCCTACCAAGATAAGAGAACGCATTCTACTTTACCGTTTACCTCAATGTGGGGACAGAAAAGATGGATTCATGCCTTTCACAAGGGCATTATTTTATTGGATGACACCAATACGTTAAAAACTCCTTCTTATACAAGAGTCATTTAGTAAAGAAGACGAATTTTGCTTAAGAAGTCGGCAGGAGGCACAAATGTTTTTAGTAAAGTAAGTAGTTGGCGACCTTAGTCGATGGTGACCCGAAAGCTCCCATTTCGATAGCTACTACACCGAGGCGTAGGGGAGGGTGCTACTCCTTTCCCTGGATTGCTCTACTTTACCCTTGATCCCTACCTTGTATTGTTGAGTGTTAAGCAATGAGGCATCAAGTACCATTTTTTGGAGTCTTTGGTATGACTCGACCTGGGATTGAACCCAGGTCTACCAGGTCATTGGTGAACACTCTAACCATCATACCAATGTCCGGACAACTGTTTATAGTAGAACTTTTTTTCCACTGGGATCAATTATAAAGGACCATTTTATGTTCGAGTAGTGTCAGCATTGCCTTCTTTACTGACCTCTTCGCCCAGAGCTTTTTCTTTGCTAGGGAGTCAGTGTGGTTCCACTCCATTGACTGTCTTTTCGACTCAGGCTCATCGTAGCGAACCCATGTTTTGCCCATTAGTAAAATTTTTTTTATTAAAACATGCTTCTCTGTGCACATCACACATTCTTTTGTAAATTTCTCATGGTTTGTACTTCTCAGTGAGCAAAATTTCTGCTCTAGTCTGAAACACTGATTGATTTGCCCCCATTTTGAATAACCTCAGAACATATTTCCGTGAGACGGGTAGACATATTGTTAAAATCAATTAATCGGAATATTTATTCATGTCTAAAGTGTTTACAAATGAACCGGGGGCCGTTTTCTGCACACCACTATGGCGTAACGGTTATCGTCGAAGAATGTAGACTCAATGATCCAAGTTCAAATCCTAAACGAAGCAATGTGCATTTTATATCGTTCCAATACACTTGGAGAAGATATTAATCTAACTATTCTCCGCCCCCCACCGACTTCACTGACTCCGAAAAAGATAACAGAGCAGTCATGGATCTTTGGCCATGGTATGCCAACCAGACAAGGAAAAGGAAAAAAACTTTAAATTCACAACTGTTCTAGTCCTGGAGCGGGATGGGCACCGATAAGCTACTCATGTTCAAGATAAGTAACATGAGTAGCGCCAGCACATTATAAAACCAGTAAAGAATAGAAAACTATATTCGTATAACATCCCGACGAGTTTGCGTTTGATTGAAGGAACGGCAATGACTTTGGTGTCAATAAACAATTCATTTTTGCTGTTCGTGAAACTATACGCAACTATAGTCATATACATTTTTTTTACTATAACACGTGCTTGGTCAAATTTATTGATTGTACAGACAGATCGAATACTTCTAAATCGAATGCAATACCAATCTTGATTATTCGGATCATGATCGATCAGCTAGCAAAGATTTATCACTTTTCCGTTTAACGCAAAGAAAACTGAATCATTTCAGACCAAATTTGTGGGACACATCTGGAAGCATTGGCAATAGTCAAAAAAAGGTTTGGTCTGGATCTGGGGTTTTTTTTTTTTCAGTTATTTTGTTTAATAGAATATCAAACCTATGTAGATTATTCAATATTGCTAAATCCATCCTTGTAGAAGAATAATAACTCCGATCAGGAGGGTTTCCGATCTTTCCTAAAACTATCAGTCCGAAAATGAACGTAATAACGTGACTGAAATTCGAACTCGCTTACTAAGATGTCGCAGTCCAGAATGTTAACCAGTACGCCATAGGAACTTCTCACTTCACGTAAAGGATAATACGGTCATAGTCACCCTTAAAGCACCACTCTTTACACTGGATCACTAAAATTAAGCAACAATTCACCAGTTCTGTACTTAGATGGGTGACCACTTTCTAACAGTAGCTACTAACTGCAACATGGATTCTTCGGTAACAAATTGAATCAAGATTCGTAAATAAAAATCAGGTAAAAAAAATTAAAGGAGAGATACAGTGAAATCACGTTTCAAGTACCAGTTCCTGCTAGATTATAGAAGTTAAGCAGTAAAAAGTCAATTCAGTATTTACATGAATGACCACTTACCAAAAACTTATCCTGTCTTTGTGCCAAAACTAAGTAAATAACAATCAGTTTAAAAATGTACAATATAATTATTTATAAGATAAAATTGGATATATTATATTTGATGATATTATATAATAGATGTTATCACGTGGCGTAATGGCTAAAGTGCTTGACTACAACCTTGAGATATGCGAGTTCGAACTTCAATCATACAATTTCGTTAATTTTCGGACTCATACCCTTCAAAAAAGGCGTGACCCTCTTTATATGTTCTGTTATGGGTTGAATAGTATTACAGTAGTGGTAGCACCTGATAGTCCTATCTATGGGTCAATAAACTATGATATTATATAATAAGATATGACGGCGTCTATACTATAACTGTTGATCCATTTTCAAGCGTAGGTAACCTTTTCATATTCAAACCCCCACATGATTAATTATTTTTTAGTAATGATCAACAACCAAAACCTTACAAACCGTTGTTGCAGATTTTGGGTTCCGTGGCATAGCAACGCTTGTTAGTTTTTTAATGCCAAATCGTCTCTCTCTCTCTCTATATATATATATATATATATATATATATATATATATATATATAATTTGGTTTGGTTGGGTTTTATGGCACATCTACCATCGTTGGTTATTTAATACCAAATCCTGTTTATGCATATATATTAGATATATAGGATTTGGTTTGTTTGGGTTTTATGGCACATCGACCATTGTTGGTTACTTAATACCAAATCTTGTATATACATATATATCAAATATATATATCAAATATATAATTTGTAAGCACATTTTCTAGATGATATTTTTAAATGAGCCTGAGCTTATCTTGATTTTTTGCACCCACTTTTATTGTTTCCAATATTTCTATCAAACACGAACAATTCTATTTACTATTAATCATTTATTTGCACACAGTTAAATGGTTTCTAGTAATACATTGTAATTGTAATAATTTAACATCAACCATTTGTTTGCAGACATTTAAATGGATATACTTTTATGATTTGTTTGTGAATAGTTTGTAGGTTATTTCATTGTTAAATGAGTTACAACTAATTTGTTTGCATACTATTATTGCTATTGTTTCAATGCAGTTAAATGGTTTCAGTTATTTTATTGCTATCTAATATCAAGAATTCTATTTAATATAAATCATTTGATTGAACGTAATGAAGTGGTTCAAAGTATTGCTATTTGACACTTATTCTGTTGGCGTGTAATGTTTAAAGCGATGGACTGCAGAATCATTGTAAGCGAATTCGAACTCCTGTCGCGCTATTACTTTCGGACAAATACCCTTGGGAAAGGTGTGATCCACCTATCCTCCCAGCTAAGGGTTAAATAGTCCACTACTATTCTTCTAGAAGGATGGCTTTCGCATTAAATAGCTTACAACTGTTGATGTGTCATTAAACAAAGAAACCAAACCAAACCTTACTTTGTTGAACACTATTCATTCATTTGCACATGGCCAAAGAATTCTATTTCAATAATTCGATTGGTTTAGTTTTTGGGCAAATCAACCATTGTAGGTTATTTAATGCCAAATCCACTTTTATACATATAAACAGTTCTATCTCAAACAATTCAGTTCAGCATAATTACACAGTTTGTTTTTTTTTTTTGTTTACAAACAGTTAAATGTCAGAACAGTTCTATTTCAAGCAATTCAGTTTAACATAAGTTTACAGTTTAGTTCTATTTGACCCATAGATAGGACTATCAAGTGCTACCACTCCAGGTCAGAGTGGGCCTGGGAGCAATGGCAATGAATGGGTACTCCGCATTCCCCAAAACTCAAACATTACTGGAGCCTCAAGGAGTACTCCACATTCCCCAAAGCTCCAGTATTACTGGGACCTCATCATCAGATTGTTTAGTGTCATATCCAGGAAACTAGTTGGGGTAGGGTCTTACTCCTCTGCAGAGATGCAGTCGGTTTATCCTGCAGCCCCAGCCGAATGGACCACCAACAATTCGATTTAATGTAAGTCATTTGTCTGCACACAATTTACAGGGCAAGCAGAGTGGACCTGGGAGTAATGGTAATGTATATGTACTCCACATTCCACAAAGCTTCAGGATTAAAATCTCACCATCAGTTTGCTTAGTGTCATGTCCAGAAAACTCTTTAGTGAGGAGTTTACCCATCTGCAGAGATGCAATCGGTGTATCCTACAGCCCCAGCCGACTGGACTCGGAGAGTTTGATTCTCACTAGGTGCTACACACTTCTGAATTTGTTGTAAGCTAAGTTTACTGACAGCCTCCTCTTAATTTAATTGATAGATACATCTTAAAGAGAAATGAAAGACATTTTGCTCTTAATTATTCTTTTTTTGGTTGGTTTTTCTGAGAAAGAATTAAGTTATCAGATTCTATAGAGAAATGCAATTTTAATTGGTCTTTCGATAAATCCGTGGAAGGTCGCCTTTGATGGTTTAGAAGTCTTCAAGTCTGCATGCTGTCTAAAAGCTGGGTGTTTCAAACCCCTGATTAAAGATCACTCGAAGAACTACCAATTAACTAAACTAGTAATGTTAAAATAATTTCGAATCCTCATTTTTGTTAAAAAAAATCACTAACTTTTTCTTTTGATCTTTAAAGATATAAAAGTTGTTCTCTTAGTTCCATTTTGCAGTTAACTCGCTTCTTGCTTATTTCTATGCTGTGTCCTATTAATAAATGTATGAACTTTGGTCGATTCGAGAAAAGAAATAAGCAAACTCTTTCCAGTTATCCAAATAGATACGAACGTATTGTCACGACGGATTAAAAAGAAAAGCCTTGAAATGTCCTCAAAATCTGTGTAGTAAAACAACTGAGACAATATTTTTCTATTGTACAACTTGATTGTCTATCCCATATCTCCGTATCCAACCAAAGTACCCAGTTTTTGTCCAAACTCTACAGCCTTTATATCTCTACGCCTCGTTATTGTGTCTTAAACTCATCATCCAGCTGATCTCTATGCCCTATATCCGTGTTTCTGGATGAGCCCGAGTCATTTTCGTAGGAAATGGACACGGTGACCCGAGTTCAAATTCTGGACGAAGTTTTTCGTATTTCATCAAACGCTAATACCTTTACGAAAGGTATAAATCCTATTCAGCTATAGGAGAATAGAGGAGCCGACTAATTTCTTTAACTTTGGTATAGCAACTGGTCGAGTAGGAAAACTAAATTCAAGCCTTTTAAAGTCTGCTTAATCATTGACCTTGTGTCACATGCTGCTCGTGCTGTGGGCTTATGTAAATACACATACAAGTTGTACTAAGGGAAATTCTACGTTGCTCATGCATAATAACTGAATTAATTTTAACTAGTAATAATATTTTGAAATAAATCATTATCGATTTCTATTTCAAATGTTATTGAACAAAACATGTCCCAAACAAAAATCAATAAAATATAAACTTACAATAACAAAATGAAAAGCTTGAAGGTTCGTTTTTGTGACGTAAGTAGCTCTTTATCTTTCTTTTTCTTTCTTTTATAAAAATACTTTTTCTTTGCTTTTGAGAAAAATTCAATTAACTTTTTCGGTGGGTAGTGAATTCAAACTTGTGAAAAATCTGCTTTAAAAATTGACCTTGTGTCGCATCTAGCCCGAGCGGAGGTGGGAGCAAGGGGTTGGATAAATACACATTCGTGTTCAAACTGAGTTCCCTGTCTTCTCTTTGCCACCGACGGGTGTCAAAACTGAACGACCTATTAACAGATTCGACACTGTCTCAGGTGAAATAGTTATTGATTGATATCTCAAGTCGATGGAGGGAGATTTCTCGGATAGATTCCGTGTTTGTTGTTGTTGTTTTTTTTGTTGTTGTTGTTTTTGTTTTGATATCAACTTCTTTTGGTTTTATGATTGATTGGATTTCAACTACCAATTGGCAGCCTTTCGATTTCCTGTCCGTTACAATCTTAAATCAATTCATTTTCTACGGCTTTTAAAATTTCTCTTTGACGAGCAACACACTTTGTCAATTACAGTTGCTTTGTTTTATGTCTCTTTTTATAATTTGCCTACATTAATTAAGAATTGCACTTGATACAAGTTAATTAAACGCAAAGTGCTACTTAATTAATCAATTGATGTGAGGATTGTCTAAAAAGTAATGAAACCGGTTTTATTCTTTGCAGTTTGAAAATTACTTAATCATTGTTGTCCTTTAACTCGCATAAAAATATCAGGTAAACGTTTGCCCCACAGAATTCTCGTTCAGCTGCAAAATTTTGGATTATTACATTTATGTATTCAACCGCCTACCACCAACACCACCACTAGCACCACCACCATGATTAGGAGGTAA
The DNA here is from genome assembly GCA_963585895.1 of Sepioteuthis lessoniana. Lineage (NCBI taxonomy): Eukaryota > Metazoa > Mollusca > Cephalopoda > Myopsida > Loliginidae > Sepioteuthis > Sepioteuthis lessoniana. The sequence continues at coordinate 78,121,475 of OY757923.1, read as the reverse complement.
CACAATGTCAATTTTATTCGGAGTAAAGAAGGTTTGAAGTCAAGGTTTTCCTTCTCGTGGGCGAGTTGCCTAACCAAGTAGCCCAGTTTTGTCCAATTATCTATTCATAGTTTGGTAGAAGGAGAACAGATAGATTATTCTTTTTAAGACCATCAGTTCTATTTCAAACAATTCAGTTTAGCATAAGTGTACTGTTATTTCTATTTGACTCTTAGATAGGACTCTATCGGGTGCTACCACTCCGGGCCAGAATGGATATGGGGAAGATCGCAATAAAGGGGTACTCCACATTCCCCAAAGATCGAGCATTACTTGAACCTTACTATCGGATTGCTTTGTGTCACATCCAAAACACTTTTTGAGGAAGTCTGCAGTGATGCAGTCGATGTATTCTGCAGCCCTAGCCGACTGGGCCTCAAATAAAATGGTTAGTGTCCAGCTGTTTTTTTTTTTGTTTTTTTTTTTGTTTTTTTGGTTTAGTTTTTTTTGTTCTTTCTTTTATGGTGGGCTGTTTAACGCTCGCGATTAAACTTTTTTTTATTCGGAAAAAATGGGCATAAATTTATCTGAGTTTATCAGACGAAAATGTCAGCTTTGATAAGAGACGTAAGAGAAAATATAAGATAAAAGAAAGATGTATCGAATAAAAAAAGTAAGACATGAATAATTAAGCGAATGAATGAAACTGACATAAAAAGAGAAAAAAAAAGAGTAAGTGAAATGAAAGAAGAAATGGGTAAATTATGATTGAATAAATAAATTCGTAGCATTCTAAATGGTTATCAGCTGAATTCTGATAAGAGATTTTCACTGTATAATGTTTTGTCGATGAATGCATCACTGAATGAAGTGGAATAACGAGGAAGATTACATTGAAAAATAAATATATGATGTCTAAAATAAATGCTGCTTCATAATTAGGCTGAGAGCTTACTGATTTACATATATAGCTGAAAGAAAGAAAAAAATAAAGACATGAATAAATTAAGTGTCAAAAGAGAAAAATATAAAGATAGAAATATGTGTATAAATGACACAGTGTCAAGAAAGAAAGACGAGAATAAATAAAAATATTAAAAGAGAAAAAAAATTTAATCGAAATATGCGAATAAATTAAGTGTGTGGAAAGAAAGAAAGAAAGAAAGAAAGAAAGAAAGAAAGAAAGAAAGAAAGAAAGAAAAGGAAAAGTGTTCAAAGAGAAAAAAAGATAGAATGAAATACGTGAAAAGAAAAAAGTATAATTAGGTCAATAGAATCAAAAGAGTACGATTTTGAGGAGAAATAATAAACCCAAAAATTAATAAAAGAAAGAAAAAGAAAGAAAGGAAATATGGATCAAAAGAGAAAGGAAGAAAGAAAGTAATCAGATTAAATTAAATACCGAACAAATGTAACATTATTCCAGGAAATATATGGTAGTTTTGTGAACAACGTTTTTTTTTAGATGAAGATATGAATGAAAGGATGACCTGGTCAAGGCGAAACGAATGAAAGAAATAGATAAATAAACTAAATCACCGGTCGACCGACGTGCATTCAGAAAAAATAAATTACAAATCTTTGACTGGACAGCGGTCATCCTTTGAAGTTCATGTCAGAGAACCTGGACACTTATGCTAAGGATGTTGAGTTGTAAGGGGGCTATCTCTCGAATGAAAGGATTTTCGACCATCAGAGACCCTCTGGTGATTGGCTTCGGGTGTTTGAACGAAGGAGAGTGTGTCCGACCATCAATCTGGACAGTCAAAGTGTTTTTGCTTTGTTTTTATCTCATAAACCGTAGAGTCTAGTTGCTATCAGAAACAAACCACAAGATATACCTTATTTTCCCTTTCTCTCTCTAAAAATCAATCGTATTTTGACTAATCATTGCGGGACAAATAATGAAATAAAGACTGAAATTCTTTGCGTTTATGTCTGTTAGTATAAATGTAACAAGAGAAATATTTTGTTAGGAGGAAGAAGTTAGGAACCTGCTTCTTTCTCGGAAAACGAAAGAACGAACGAGAATCCGACCAACCTTTGCAGAAAGGACAGGTAAACAGTCGAACTGTGCTGTTTATATCACACTCGCCACTCTCCGAAAAAAAAAACTCATCTAACATGGCAGTTCGAAGTAGCTATCCATCATACACTTCTCGGACCAGAAGGCACACAGCCATTTGTCCTTGCAGACACTATACTACAGAATGCAATACATGATTTATTTCAGCACTGTCACAGTACACAAAAAGAAAAAAACTGAAAAACAGACCAAAAAAGTAATAAAAAAACTCGTGGCATAAATAGAAAGAAAAAAATGATTACGCATACGTTACTATATCATTCTGTCATTGTACTATAATAAAAGTTATACTTTTGACGATAAAAGATTAATATGCTTTGTGTTGAATACAATCCGAAAATCATTTGAAATATTATAAATTTTTTTCACGTCCTCTGTCGTCATGCTGATAAAGAGAAGACAGATTTTGTAGAGGTAAGAAATACGGGTTAAATTTCTCAGCTGAAATTTTTATGTTAAGTTCTTCTCCTTGATTCTTATTTGAAAGGCGTAGAATATTGATCTGGAAATTATAATGAAAAGCCACTCAAATTTGAAGAAATACTTCTTAAACGTTTACAATGTTTGTCTATTTTTGTGTATTCAGAAAGACAGCCGACTGTTCCTTCTCGCCAATTGTTCTTGACTAGAATCGTCTTTTACCGCGATTCAGTTGTCTTCATAAAATTACTGAAAGAATTACACAAACGTCTTTTAATAATTATTGTCCCCACTTTATTGCTACTTCGAGTAAGGGTCTAAGGGTGTGTGGGTTAACAAGTCGGCGTCATCGTCGTTGAGGCGTGTCGACCGCACAGATTCCCTTGCTTCTCGCTCGCCATCTGTCCATATTGGTATTCGCACTTGGCAAGTCTTCCAAAGTGTATTCCGTAGCCACACAGCTAATGACTGTAATTTTTTTCAAGTCGGCCTGATGGTATGTCCATGGGTAGTAGTCCATTGGAGAATGGCGCTTATGAGTTTGTCCTTACTTCTACAGTACTCAATATGCCTTACTTGGGTGGTTTGCAAGATTGGAGGTAAGTGGCTGTGTAGCTGTTGTTTTGTTGGGTGCTGTTTCCAGATTTTGTTTTAAACGACATGCAGCAACCTTGTGTAGTTCCTATCCAGGTTTTTCTCCAGGCATTTTATAAAACTCCAAGTGGTGCCGCCATACAATAGTACTGACTCGGCTACTGTGCCTAATTTCATCAATGTTTGGGTTTCAATTTGCTCGTTAATCTGTCAATAGTAGTGTATGCTTTACCAAGCCAATGTTGACGTCGTTTTCAGTAGATAAGATATTGCTACATTACTCCACTTTATTGCATCTTCAGGCCGACTTTGAGATCGTGGGGTTTCATTTACTTGGCTATGAAGTGGGAAATCTTTGTTAATCGCTAAATTTTAACTCTTGAATTTATCCCCCACGTTTGCTCAGATCTCATTCTTGAGTTACTGTGGCCAAACCTATTGTGTCTTTGTTAGTGCGTTTCTCTCTCTGGCTGTACTTTTTCAATCACATGATCTGTCTCCATCAACCTGGACAAGTGCCTTCATCAAAAATCTTGGGTTTTTTTCCTCTCTCCCCTTATCAAACAGCCTCTTTCTCGATAACACGATTGATTTCCTCTGCAGACGCCAGTAGAAATCCGCGGGTTGGAGTTGTGATTTTAGCAGCAGCAGCAGCAGCAGATACGTCATTTCCATTGCCATCACGGCGTGCAATGAGGAACATCGTTTGACTGTGACTGAAACTTTTTTTAAAAAATGGACGATTATTTCTCTCACCAGATCTATCCTCTTGAGAGTATTTCCCCTTGTGAGTACCTGAAAGTCTTTAAAAACAGGCTGCAGATAACTAACAAACGGAAACATTTTATTAATCATGAAATTGTTGCAATACAAGAGACAATGAATAGGCGACTGCCACAGTCCAGTACCTACACCCTTACACCACGGGGAACTTACCCCATCCTAACTTAGGTCTATATGTGCCCTGTCAGCGATATTTAGCACACTTTATTTATAAATATAGAAAACCACACACGAACGCACACGTCTCTCTCTCTCTCTCTCTCTCTCTCTCTTATGAGAGAGAGGGAGAAAGTGTGTGGATAAAATTTAATTCATTAAACGTAATTCGTTCGTAATATTATCTAAAGACTGTCATAGGTGCAACAGAAAGTATAGAAATCCATCCAATTTGACACGTTCATCTATTATATTGTCAATAAAAAAAATCTGTGAGCAATTGACACAGGGCAAATCGTGACCTTTTCAGAGGGCAATGGGTAAAAAAAGAAGACTTCCTTTTTAAAATCAGTCAAATGAACTTTTCGTGGTTTTGATTTTCAACTTTGAAAATCATCTACAATCAATGATGTAGCCAGCAGACGATGGCAGGCGACAAAAGCCTTTTCTTCCACTGAGACTCGTGATTGCCGATGAAATCGACACATGCTCCGTAAATGAGGCGTTTCCGGCAACAACAAAAGAGAATTTGTTAAAACCCATTTTCTATAGAAACATCATGATATTTTTTGTTTGCTCTTGAATCACAAATATGTCTTGGATTCCGTTTGTTCTAAATAAGATGAAAACTATTTTTGCATTAAGAACTTTATAATATTACAATGTTAAGTAAAAGTTCAAGAAATTTATTATTTTGGTTTAGTACCGTGATGACCTTAATTTGATTTTAAAAGTATTAAAAACCAGCTTGAATAAAAAGTTATATATTTTCCGCTGGAGGCGCTCGTGGTGTAACGGTTTTCGTCGTAGGAAACGGACACGACAACCTGAGTTCAAATCTTTAGAGAAGCTGCTTGCATTTCACATAACGCTAATACTCTTGGAAAAAGTATGGATCTCGTTATTCTCCCTTCAATTACGGGTGAATAGTCGGGTAAATAAGTTTCTTTAATCTTGGTATGGCAACCGTTCTAGGAAAGAAAACTTCGAATTCAAACCTGTTAAAATCCGCTTAAAATATGACTGTGTCCCATACTGCTAGTGTGGAGGGGTTAGTCAATACATATTTTCCACAAAGTATAGAACAATGTGATTTAAACGCGTTGTAGGTCTAATACAAAGCTACCTATTAATCGGGTTTCATTTTGGCATGATAGTCCGAAACACAAAAGATAGATAAATGCGAATATACAGAGACGGATATGGACAGAATGAGATAGATAAATGGTTTCAGTTTGATTTCATGGGATATCAACCTTATTAGATGATAAAACTATCCGAATAGAAGGACAGTCGTGGCATTATTTAACCCATAGCTGGTGGGAAATTAATCCTTTTCCCCCCAGGAGTATTAGTACGAAAGTAATACTGTCACTAGAATTTGAACTTTTTGACTTCGGGGTTGCAGTCCAGCACTTTAACAAATATACCACAGTGACTTACCTGGATGAGATTGATTGAATCTATCGTTCTTATAAAGCCTCTTTTCCAATGCTATAATTCTTACCACTTTATCTTATACCGAGCAGTTGTCACCTGCGTAAATTTATCTCACAGCAACTTAAGCCGTTTGCCTAACTTTTACTGTCATTCGTAACTATCGACATACGACCTGCCCAGTCGCCACTACTCAATTCCAGACACTTTTAGCCCTGACTAAACAACAAAAGCACCTCAGTAATCTTATTACTGTAATTTTAGTGGTGGTCAATAGGCAGGAAATTAATTTCGTCCGTCACACACGATTACCAATAACCCAACTTAAGACTTACTTTAGATTTCTTCTTTTTATTTCAGCTTTTCTCTTATTTTTCATCCCTTCACTCTTTTATCTTCATCAACCGAATTTCTTCATTCTTTTTTCCTTCTTTCTATTCTTCCCCTTTTCACATTCCAACCTTTTACCATCATTCAAAATCAGTTCTTCATTCTTCGGCTGTTATTCCTTTCGATTTCATTATTCTCTCAATTCTTTCTCCTCTTTCATTATTTTCTCCACTTTCTTTATTTTCCTTTCTCTCTCTCTCTCTCTCTCACTCTCTCTCTCTCTTTCTTCTTTTGGTGTTTTTGTTTTATTTTTTATTTACTTTTAATTTTATCTTTTGTTTCTTTCTTTCTTCCACCCCAGTCTGTCGTGCTAAGAGTATACTGAAAACATCCACTGTTTATAACACTCAACTGGTAAGGGACTCTAGTTCCGTAGATCTGTGGCATATTGGGTCTCCTTTCATGGCAATTACTCCCAAGTCCACACTGACACGGAGTACTAGTACCTGTTACGATTCCAGTATAGGGGTCAAACAGGTCCGTTACAAAATTATTAGTGTTGGAGAGGAATATTTAATATCATAACTGTCAGCAATTTATTGTATTAATGAGAGTCAATTGAAGTTATAATCGTTTGCAATAGATTATTATTATTATTATTAGTTACTTGAAACCATATTAGTGTGCAAACGAATGACTTTTATTGAATAAAATTGTGCTGACAGCACGGATTCCTCTCTCTCTCTCTCTCTCTCTCTCTCTCTCTCTCTCTCTCTCTCTCTCTCACCGTCCCTATCATCCATCACTCCCAGCAGGTTTTTAAACTACATCCTATGTCCTCAGAGCTGATATGGATAAGTTCTTGCTGTATGGCCATGTATAGGAGTCCATAGAAGAACATCACATGAGTTCGTCCTTACTCCTTCAGCAGTGCCCTGCAAGTCTTTTTCGTTTTACTTGAGTGGTTTTAAAGATAGGAGGTAAGTGACCTTATAGAACTACTTAAAATCACATAATTATAAATATTAGATAGAAATACTGTGTGTAAAAAGAACTTAAACATTTGTAAAAAACATGTTAATATAAACATACAATGAATACAGTTCTCTGTTCCGTAAGTCTAGAAAAACACAGATACTGACAGGTCGAAATGATCGTTAAATCAATAAATCTTCCATCCTGCCTTTCTTTTTAATTTTTTTTTTTTTTATTTCTTTCTTCGGTTTCCATCACTTTTCAGTCTTTGCGTCTTTCTTCTCTCCTCATTCATCTTTCCATTTCTTACACCTTTATTCATCCTTCTCTCTATTTTGCTGGGTTCGGATCCGTTTGTCTCTTACTGTCTTCAATTCATGTTAACTTTCATTTATTCCTCCTTCTTAAAATTTCATCCCAACTTTTTATTACTTTCCGTTATATAATTATATCTTACTTTCATCGAATTACTTTTTCTAAATTATACACTCACACACACACAGACATATATATATATATATATATATATATATATATATATATATATATATATATATATATATAATAAATATATATTAGATATATATATATTTAATTCATGGAATATAGACTAACCCCTTCATTATTTTATTACGTACATGCCACCAAAGAGATCTATAGTATATAATATTTACGCAAAATTTCATTTATTTATCATTACTATTATTATTATTATTATTATTATTATTATTATACAATTCCCTCCCCTAAATATTACACCAACATATTAAATCACAATACAATATAACCTTACTAATATCTATTGTAATTCTATCCTACCATAACACAACGATTCAAATACGCTTACAAATCAAATCCTTATTCATTCTCTTCAACATACAGAGATGATGTTTTGTTCAATAGCTATAGTCACATACACACACAAATAAAATAATGTAACGAATTATTAATATACACTTGAATTTATTTCCGCTTAACGCGCTGCGTTCGTAGCCTGACTTAATCTCATAAAACCACGCATCCATACGTAACTATAACACGCACACGCACACGCACACATACAATCACACACTTACAATCACACATAAACGAAATCCCAACGGTCTGTATTTTTTCATATTTTTCGATTTTCAATTCATTCCATCTTCTTAACTGGCTGATGATTGTTGTTTTGCAAAAAAACTCCATGAAACCCTGGGTCGCAGTCTATATTCCATATTTATATATACATATATATATATATATATACTTATATATTATTACTATTATTATTATTATTATTATTATTATTATTATTATTATTATTATATAATAGCTCGATCTTAAATATTGAGCACTCTCCATATTATATTGCACTTGGTTCGATACATACCCACAAAGTGATTTAGTGACAACCAACACTCTTATAATATATATATATATATATATATATATATATATATATATATATATATAATACTCGGGGTCAGGAATCCTGATGTTCACTAATATAACATCCGACTCCGCACTCGTCGTCATGGCCCCAGCGGTCTAGTTTCTATCAAAATGAAGCAATCAGTTCAAACCCCATTCTTGCCGATATCCCAATCTCTGTACAACTGCCGAAATTGGTGTCAGGGGTTAGTACTAGTTTCAGTCGTCGATCGTTCGATCTAGTTCTTTAAACAAGTGATTCATACCGACGAAGTTCGTAAGCCGTCTTATGCATTCTTGTGACGAATACTCTGAATAAGTTGATCTTTGCAAATTAAATAATAATGTCAGTCTTGGTTATGTGTGGACGTTTTAATAAAAGTGAATAAAAGTAAACAATCGAATATATGTCGGCAATTTATAACACAAAAAACAGCAAGACAATCTAATATGTCAGCAAAATTTAATCAAAAAATCAGAGAATGTCATAGTCATTTGCGAGTAGGGGTCTTCGCTTGTATGCTAGGCTGACATCCTTCGCTCGCAAAACCCGTTTCATTGGGCCGAAAAAATGGCTGCTCATATGAATAATTCCCCACCCACGTGTTAAATTGTCTGACACGCTGAAAAAAAAATTTAATTTTCCATTGTTGGAAGACTGTGTCAAAATATCATTCCCTCATGTTTTGATTTTTTTGCCTGAACGCAAATATTTGAACAATTTAATCGACAATGCCAAAATCAAACGATATCCAAAAAACAAGCGCTAACCTGTCCGATCCGAGGTTAGACCTGTCTTCCACAAAACATACCTGCCGAAAAAAAAGAAACTTCGAATCCCACATTATCACTTCCAAATGACCGTCTTGTGAAAATTTAAGTGGTTTCAATGATATTACAAACAACTATAGTCTCCAAAAGACAGTTGTCTTTTTACGGATATATATATAAAGGGATTAATATACACACATACATATGTAGTCGTATAAATACATACAAAAAAACAATTCTTGTGTGTGTGTATATATATATATATATATACACACATACAAGAAATAAATATATGAACATACGCATATCTACATATAGACGTAAATCAATATGCAGGTATTTATTTATGCTCGTGAATATATATATATATATTATACACATATATATATTACACTCACACATGTATTATACATACACCCATCTATATAATATACATACACATAGACATATATGCATACACCCGCACACAGACATGTATACATCTATACACACGCACATGCACATATATAGATACATACACACGCTGATAGACGTATATAGATACATACACACGCAGACATATATATATATATATATATATACGCAAACAGACATATATACATATACACGCACACAGACATACGTATACGTACACACGTATATAGACATATATATACATACACACGCATATAGATATATAGATATACATACACACGCATATAGACATATATATATATATATACATACACATACGTATATGTATTTATACGTCCACATGCACACAGACATATATATATATATATATATATACATATACATGGGCATATACATATAGATATACAAACGCAAATATATGCATAGTTTCAGTCGTCGATCGTTCATGTATGTATAGTCATATATATACAGAGACACGCTCATTCGGTAGCGAGCATAAAGATCAGAACGATGTTAAGAAAAATGTGAAATAAGTTTTTTTTTATTTTAAAGCTTCATAGAACAAGGGAAAATAAGGATACAAATGTAAATTATATAATTCCAAAATATAAAGCTCAATAAACTTATTTTGATAAAGTTATAAGAATAATTATATAACATTCGAAAAATAGATGATCGAAAACATTAGAACAATTAACAAAATCATACAACTATAATGGATTGATCATATCTAAATGAAAATAGCGTTCATAATTCATTAGTTGTTTATGTGTAGACCTTCAATTTCAATAACAGCTTGACATCTTTTGCTACTCGAGCGAATTAATATCTTGCATTCATCAACGTATATTTTCTTTCATTCTCCTTTCAAATCAGTCCATAATTCTTCGACGTTTCTTGGATTCATTTCCTTAGCTCTTTCATTTAGTAACTTCCAAACATTCTCCATAGGATTCATGTCTGGGCTTTGAGCAGGTCACTCCATAACAGAAACATCCTCCTCAGAAAAAATGTCCAAATAGACTTTGCTACGTGACACAGAGCATTATCTTCAATAAATACAGCTGGCTGATTAATTGCAGTTCTCAAATTAGGTACAACATGTTTCTTCAATGTCTCTTTGTCTACACTGGCATTAATTTTACTGTGTAGCCTGACAAGGAGTCCTGTACCACTAGCGCAGCAGTCATGCCAAACACCATTACAATTACTCCTGCAAATTTAACGTTGCTTTTTAGTGTACTGAGGCGAATATCGTTCCTTAGGACTGCTTCGAACGAAACTTCTCCCGTTACAACCGAACAGGTTAAACTTTGACTCATCGCTGAAAGGAACACAATTCCACTGTTCTTCAGTCCATATGACGCGTTCAGTGGCAAATTTCAATCGGCTCATTTTGTTCTTTTTAGAAATGTAACGCTTCATGGAAGCTACTCGACTGTTCAAATTTATTTCATTAAGTGTTTGGGAATCATTATGGCTGTAACGGTTTCTTTGAGCAGACCGTTGGATAGTAGTATTGGCTCAATCTTCCCACTGTGTATGGAGCCAAAGGCCTTGGTGAAGTCATCAAATGATATTGTTGCCTCTCGGTTTTTTGCATGTGTGCCTTCTAGAATTCGACGGAGAGTCAAAATTTGTGATGTCGTGGATCGATTTCTCCGAAAGCCTTTTTGGTTCTTCCTAAGTATTTTCTCAATTTTCGGTTCTATGCGGTTGCGTTGTAGATCATTGTAGATCTTAGCTACTATGGATGTAAGAGTTATACCTCGGTAGTTCTTGGCTATTTCAAGGTCACCTTTCTAAGAGAATGGGGAGGATGCATCCCTTTGTCCATCTGTCTACTGTGTTTTGTGTATATACGACATTACAGTGTCGGAGAAGTACGTCGTCGAATTTCCTGGTCTTTCATATGGAAGAAAAAAATATATATATACATATATATATATATATACACACAAACATATACATATACACACACACACTCACACACATACACGTGTATATATACACACATGTATATATACATACACACACACATATATACACACGTATATATATATATACAAACATACATGTTCGTGTATGTATATATATATATATATATATACAGAGACGATATATATATATATATATACACCCACTTTATATAAATATATATGCGTGTGTGTATATATATATATATATATATACACGCCTACGTTATATATACACCTACGTTATATATATATATATATATATATATAACGTAGGTGTATATATATAACGTATATATGTATATATACACACCTAAGTTTTATATATATATATATATATATATATATATACATTTACGTTATATATATATATATATATATATATACCTACGTTATAAATATTTATACACCTACGTTATATATATATATATACACACATACACACACACTTTATATATATATATTCATGTATACGTACACACCTACGTTATATATATATATATATATATATATACACCCACGGGAAAATGATGTATATGTGTGAGGGTATCATAAAAATTGGTCAGTCTATGATAAAGATTCTGTAAACTTATTGAATGCTCCACGTAAGTTTACAGAATTTTTTGTACAGGCATTTGAAATTATCATATACTTTTGAAAATTGAGTATATTCTTGCTATACATCTTTTGAGATGACGGACCAATTTTTATGATTTCAGCTTCAAATGAACAGCTACAGCAGCAATTGAATACACCCTACTAAAGCCTGATTGTCACAGCTGGTGAATTTCAAAAATGTAATCTGGACATGAGGACACTTTAGGAGAACGATATACAATAAAATTCTGTTTTAAACTTGGAAAAAAACGCCACCGAAACGTATGGGAATGCTTCAAACTGCTTTTGGGGCATCTTGCATGAATCGAGCATCAGTTTTTGAGTGGCATAAGAGATTCAAGGAAGATTCAGGAAGTCTGTGAGGGATTATGAGAGGTGTGGGAGGAGTAAGGAAGTCAATACACCAGAGTTGATTGGCCAAAGGGTTAGGGTTAGGGTTAGGATTACTATGTTGATGTTTTAAGGGAGTTCAGGAAGAGATTCCAGCGGAAGAGGCCAGCACTCTTCAAATCGGTCAGTGGTATTCCCGCCAGGACAATGCCCCAGTCTACAACTACATCCTATCACAGACTATTTGACCAACATAGGCGTCAAGACAGTTCCTATTGTCCAAACCTTGCTCCCTGTGACTTTTAGTTATTCCCTAAGCTCAGTGGCTGTCGTTATGAGACAATTGAGGAGATGAAAAAGGCTGTGACGAAGGTCATTGACACGCTCACACAAGAGGACTTCCATGGGGCCTTCCAGAAGTTGTCGGAACGATACAACAAGTGCATTGCAGCCGGAGGAGATTACTTCGAAGAGGACTAAAGTTTCATGTGTGTACTATCAATAAAAGTGCCAATACGAAAAAAGTCAGGAAACTTATTTAATGATCCTCGTATTTATACATCAAACATATACATCATTTTTCTAACTACTCATTCCTTTTGGGTGACAATTTATAAATATTCGTAAAATAAAAATATCTTAATGCCTTCTTTGCTTTAACTGCCGCGTTTTTTCTCCACCTGGACACTAGTTGTAAAAATAGATATTGAAGGTTGAATAGAAAAAAATTATTAACATTTTTTAAACCTTTCACCAGTAAAGGTTTCCATATTTTTATATATCAGTTTTAAATGTCAACTAAAAATATTCAAAAATTAATTCTAAAAATTCATTACCTAAAAATACCTTACATTTGAATTGATACACGAAATCTTTCAACTCTAAATAAGGAGATTCTTAATTCAATGCTTACTCCTCTCACCCTTCTTCTATTTTACTCACTGGCATTCCTAAAAAACTTTATCTGTTTGTAGATCATTTGCTTCCATTAATATATATATATATATATATATATATATATATATATATATATTCTATCTGAATATTTCCTTCATTTTCATACGCTTTTTTGTTTTTTCTCTCTCTCTCTCTCTCACACACACACACACACACTCTCTCTCTCTCTCTCTCTCTCTCTCTCTCTCTCTCTCTCTCTCTCTCTCTCTCTCTCTCTCTCTCTCTTGCTTTCATTTTCTCCCTTATTTTCTCATATTTTCTCTCTTAAACTCTCTTTCATTTTTCACTCTATTTTTCTCTCTGTTCTTGTGCTAATATTCTTTCTTGATCTTTTTTTTTAACCTTTTTTTTTTTCTTTCCGCTGCTTCATTCTTTTCATTCCGAAAAAAAATGCTTTAAAAATAAATTTTTAAAAAAGCCTGCTAGATTTTCCCTGCTCATTTTTCTTTCTTTCCCTCGAGTTTCCTGTTAATTTTCCTTCCTATGTTTTATCAAACAGAACACAACATGCTCTTTCTCATTAACCACAATAAAACATGTCGACATTATTCAATTCTTCTACACGGTTTGTTTAAATGTTTAATTATTGGAAAGTTTATTTTCTAGTGGCTACAATGTTTTATTTGTTGTGAGTTTAAACCATGTTTCAAGATCAATTAACTTATAGCAAATAGTTTCTATTTTTTCCATTCATTAACAAGAAATATGTGACAGGAGACAATCAGTTTTTATCCATTGATATTCTTTTTAAGAAAAAAGCCATCTTTTCGTATGATTGGAACAATTGGAACTTATTACTTCAATAAGAGACAATGGAAAAATAAAGCTGGTGTTTTAGTTCTATCTTGTTACAGCATTCACTGAAACTAGCGTCATGTTTTGTATTTATTTTCACAGCAAATAAGAAAGCATATAAAGAAATTAAACCATCTACAGATTTGTCGATAACATTAATGATTAACTGATTGATTTTAACAGCATGTCGACCAGTCTAAGGTTATATTATGCACAGAGGTTAGGGATTTGCGGCCATTGTTTTATTTTTACATATTTTTTTGTGTAGCTGTTTCTTAGGAGGTTTTATTATAGTGATATGATATCAAGTATTACTTTCAAAAATAAACAGTTAGAGACAATCATTGGGCTAGAGGGTAAGTGTTTGCCAATGCTCCCGGAAACCTAGGTTCACTCCCTGGACGCGTCATCCCAAAGCCTTTAAAAATGATACTTGATACCTCATTTCTTAACACTCAGCAATATAAAGTACGTATCAAGGGTAAAGTGGCGCAATCCAGGGAAAGGAGTAGCACCCTCCCCTACACCTCCGTGTAGTAGCTATTGAAAAGCGAGCCTTCTGGTCGCCCTCAAATACAGCCACCAACTTTAAAATATCGTTTCAGTTATTTACTTCTATTTAATAAGACATTAACTAATAATAAGTAACTAATAATAATTCTTTGTCAATAATTTCATTTTCAAGTAACTATTCTTGATAAAAATAACTTACAGATACATGATATCAAGTATTTCTACCAAATACTAATAACAGCCCAGTCGGCTGATGCTGTAAAATATATATACAAACTGTATCTCGGCAGAGGGATAAGACCCCCTCACCAACGAGCGTCCTGTATATTACATTAAATAATCTGATGGTGAAGCTCCAGCCATGGAACTATGGGAAATGTAGAGTTGCCCTTTATTGCTATTACTTCAATGTCCATTCTGGTCCGTTATGGTAGCACCTGATAGACTACTATCTATGGGTCAAATAGAACAGTTGGACATTCAAACTGAGGGCAAACAAATGACTTGCGTCAAATTGAATTGTGAGAAATAAAACTCCTGGAGCATTTAACTGTGTAACTAAATGAGGAATGCTTAATTGAATTGTTTGTGATACATAGCAATATTTGGAACCATTTAACTTTGTTGTGTAGTGGCTCATACCACGTGACTTCCGGTATCTCGGAGATATAAAAGACATCGTGTTTCTTAAGCACGTCGGTACTGAAAAATCTCTGTCAGTATTGACCAATTTCGGGCTTAACACCAATGGCGCGAGACTTATTATATTTATCAGACTGTACCTCTTCAGTTAATAAATAATGTGTATCTCTTCCTTACCCCGATAAAACAGACTGTGTGCAAATGAAAGAATAGTATTCAATAAAGTCATTAGTGTTAAATATCAGTACTTGTAACCACTTCAGTGTGTGCATACAAAAGATTAATATTGAATAGAAATATTTATATTAGATCGCAATAACTAAAACCACCGAACTGTGTATGAGTGCAAACAAAAGAATGATGATAAATTAAATTATTAGTATTACATACCAATATTTGAAATCATTTAATTGTGTTCAAACAAATAATTAATACTAAATAGAATTATTCGTGTTGGAAAACTTTGCACCATTAAACTGTGTGCAAAAAATGAGCTTTGACGCTTTTAAAAATGTCATCAACAAAACATGTTTAAAAATCATATTTATTTGATATGTATGTATAAAGAGGGTTTGGCATTAAATAACCGACAAGGGTTGATATGCCATAAAACACAACGCAACTATACTAATACTTATCATTTTCAAAGAAATCTATTTGACACACATATGGGAGCAGGTACTCCACTCTGAATCAGAGGGAACTCTAATAGAGAAGCCATGAAAGATTACGTTACACTTCCCAATTCTTGAGCACTGGACCCTCACAATCAAATGCTATCGAGCCTCACTATCCAGGACACTATTTTTGTTTGCTTCCAACTCCGTTGCCGTGGGATATAGTCAGAGTATTTTAAGCCCCACTGATGCGTTAATAATATAGCACGCCTGTAATAATATAATATAATATAAAGGCTGTAATAACGTTATTTACTTTAATATCAATCACAATGTCACATTTATTGCAGATGTACGATTTATTGATATACTATTTTCCTCCAGCGCAATCAGCTGGATCTGCTAAATACACCGACAGCATCTCTGCAGAGAGGGGGTAAAGACTCTCCCAACAAGTGTTCTTGGTACAACATTAAACAATCTGGTAATCAGGTTCCAGCCATGGAGCTTTGGGGAAAATGGAGAACCCCTTCCTTGCCATTGCTCCCAGGTCCACTCTGGCCCGTAGTGGTAGCACCTGATAGGATCCAATCTATGGGTCAAATATAACAGTTTGATATTCAAACTGAGTGCAAACAAATAACTTATGCAACATTGAATTGTTAGAAATAGAACTGTTTGATCATTTACGTGTAAAAAAATAACTTATGTTAGTTTAATTGTTAGTGATACATAGCAACACTCGGAACCATTTAACTTTGTTGGCTTATGCTAAATTGAATTGTTAGAAATAGTACTGCTTGATTATTTAAATGTGTGTATCATCAAAATGTGCTTAAAATGTGTTTAATATATATGAAAAAACTGTGTGTATCTTCAAAATGATTTAAAATCATATGTTTGATATATATGAAAAAATAAGATTCGGCATTAAATGAACAATTATGTTTCATATACCATAAAAGTAAACTAAACGTATTTTCCTCGAGCATACATATACTATATATCAATATAATATTTGCCTTTATTAAACAAGTATTATATTTTGAGCAAAATTCTATTATTGTTATATTATTTACCTTGGCAAAAAATAGTCTATCAATAAATATACTAGTTGCCTTGAACATAAATATACTTCTTAATAAATGCATTTCTTATTTGTCTTAAACATAAAACATACTATGCACATGTACATGCTATTACATATAAGTAAAAAAGTAAAGTTGGCAACCATAGTCGAGGGCGACTAGAAGGCTCCCATTTCAATAGCTACAACACCGAGGTGTAGGGGAGGGATATACTCCTTTCCCTGGATTGCTCAACTTTACCCTTGATACGTACCTTATATTGCTGAGTGTTAAGCAAGGAGGTATCAAGTACCTTTTTTTTAAGTCTTTGGTATAACGCGACCAGGTATTGAACTCAGGTTTCCCTGCCCAGTGGCGAACACTCAACCAAATTCAATACATTTGACTTACCGTTTCTCAGGTTTCTTAAACCTTTTCAAAAAGAATCCAATGTGTTTTTTAATAAAAAGTGTAGAGTCCCTTCTTGGTTTAGCCTACAAATTTTCACCGCCTTTTCAAAAACAGAATCACTTGTCTATCTTCTCTGAACTCCAGTTCGAGCCACTAAATGTTATATCTGCGTTTTTATCACTAATATAAATTCACAAATATGTATAAGATTGATTCCAGTTCAACCAGACAAATCATAACAACTTTTCTTTTGGCTGGAAATAACTCTTCGAGAGTCTTCATGTTGAATCTTCATGTTGAATCTTCACTGAGTTTGTCGATCCTAAAACACAACATTCCGTCTCATCCTATTTTCCAGCTCACCTCTCTTTTACGCCAAAACCAATTTGCCCAGTCGGCTGGGGCAGTAGAAGACACCGACTGCCCCTCAGCAGAGGGGTAGGATCCTCCCCCAAAGAGTGTCCTGGATATGACATTAAACAATCTGATAGTGAGGTTCCAGTAATGCCAGAGCTTTGGGGAATGCGGGGTACCCCTTTATTGCTATCGCTTCCAGGTCCACTCTGGCCCGGCGTGGTAGCACCTGATAGGGCCTATCTATGGGTTAAATAGAACTAACTAAATACTTATGTTAAAAATGAATTGTTTAAATTAGAACTGTTTGACTAAACTGAATAGCTTGAAATAGACATGTTTTTGACAATTAAACTGTGTACTCATGCTAAACTGAATTGTTTTAAATAGAACTGATTATTCGTTTAAATGGATTTGGCGTTAAATAACCAACAAAGGTTGATATGCCATAACACCCAACCAACCAACCAACCAACCAAAAACAATACGGGGCAATTTCATCTCCCTATCCCAACCTTTTATCTTTCCTTAATTCTCACTCCCAATCTGGTTTGCGGGTGTCGTGAATACTGGGGGACAACTTGTCCAGGGATCAAATTTTCATCTTTCCCTGCCTATTGACCCTCTCCAACCATTATAGCTCTCCGGGTCGGCTGGGAACACGACCTTCCAAAAAAGCATGATCAAGATGTATTGGTTTCTCTGTTTTATGGCTTATTAAACTTCTTGTTTCATCGGTAGGGGCTGTAGAATACACCAACTGCTTCTCTGTATAGGGGTAAGACACCCAACGAGTGTCCTGATATGACACTAAACAATCTGATAGTGAGGTTCCTGTAATGCTGGAGCTTTGGGGAATGCAGAGAACCCTTTTGCCATCGCTCCCAGGCCCACTCTGGCCTGGTGTGGTAGCACTTGATAGGGTTCTCTCTATGAGTCAAATGGAAGTCAACTGAATTGCTTGAAATAGAACTATTTGGACATTGAAACTGTGTACTCATACTAAACTGAATTGTTTGAAATAGAACTGCGTTTTGATATTGAAAACGTGTATGTATTCTAAACTAATTTGTTTGAAATGAAACTGTTTTGACATTTAACTGAGTGTAAACAAAAACTATACTCATACCAAACTGAATTGATTGAAATAGAATTGTTTAGATGTATAAAAATGGATTTGGCATTAAATAACCTGCAATGGTTGATGTGCCATAAAACCAAACCACACTTATCGACCTTCGTTATTTGATACCAACGCTGTCCTTGTAGAAAAACAGTTGTAGTTCTATTTAACCAATTGATGGGGGAATATGGTGGTTTATACCTTTCCCAAAGGTATTCGTTCGAAAATGAACCTAATAGGGAGACTAGAGTTTGAACTCCCTTACTACGAGGTTGCAATCTTGTACGTTAGCCATTACTCCACGGTGACTCTTGTAAAGATGCATTATTTTACTCTTCAATTTACACTAAACCTTTTTTTTTTTTCAGTTAAAAAAAATTACTTTAAAAATTCAGAAAAGTGACGCCAACTCTATTTATTTTAACTTAGTTTCTGCACATGCGTAGTACTTATTTGTTTACTCGAATTGTTCGTCTGATTAAGAAATGCTTCCCTAATTTATTAAATCGAATTGACTGAACTAATTAAAGTATCAAGGTTTGACCTTCATAGTTGAAAGTGAAAAACGTTCTTTGATGAAATATATCTGTCGTGGGATAACCAAAATGCAGCTCACATAGCGTAACGGTTATCACCATACGAAATGAAATCAATGAACCGAGTTCAAATTCTGAAAGAAGTTGTTTCTTTCATTTTTATTCGAATTGAATAATACATTCATTATGATTAAATACATCAAAACTTGTGAATGTCGAGAGAAGCACGAATCTTTGCCTTTGTGAAGGAATGATGCTTCTCGGAGATGCAAATCAGAGTGCCAGTTCACACAATTTGTGCAAAGAAAATTGACAAAAATAAGAATGTTAAAAAAAAAGACAATTTTACTTTATCACAACTGGACAAATAACTAATACAAAGATAGAAAGGTTCATAAATGTTTGCTATGTATAGAGGTGTGTGTTTGTGTGTCAAAACAAGAATATTTTCAGTCAAGAATAACAGTAAGAAAGATAGCGGTCAACTCGTTCGTACTTACATGTGTATGTATGCGGGTATGTGTGAGTTCTGTTATGTCTAAGTCACTTAATCTATTGGTCATTCAAGACCACTGTTGGCGTATTTGAGTGCATCTGACTTTTTTCTTCCACGTGTATTGTCTTCGTGTCTTCTGTGGCCGCCTGTGTGTCGACTCCTCTTTTGAACTAAAACATTTTGGGTTCTTATACTATTTGAGTGGATCGAAATAAGATATTTTAAGTTTTTGCCGGTAGATTTTATTTCGGGTCAACTAAATTTCAAATGTACGGACGTATGAGTAAACACAACTTGTGACCTGATCTAATCTATGAGAATCGTAGAAATTACTTATGTATTGAGGCGCCTATTTTTTTATTCTTTGATCCGTTTTTTCGAGAATGTTCTCATCTCTATGTGTTTGCTGATTGACTTAAAATATTCAAAGTAAGTGAGGTTTGTATCCTTTTTTTCTAAAATAATCTGATTTAAGTTTTCTTAGCTAATTCAACTAAAAAAAAAGTGTGGATCCTATACCTTCTTCTTCCAAATCTCAGTAGGGTAGATTCAACTATTCAGTCTTGCTAAGGAAACTGGTTTTTAACATGGAAAAGCTCTTTTATTTAGAATCTACCCGGGGTATCTTTAACACATTTGTGCACCATACATCTATTATCAACTCAACCAAAAATATGGCGGGTACATAAGTCTTTATTACTATAAACAAAACGTGTATAAGCCCTCTAGCGGTTCACAACTGAATCATTCAGTATTCAAAGGCCATGCGCGACTCGAAAGCTTTTTTTTTAATTAGAAAATAAGACAAATGTTCAACTTTTGAACAACTAAGCATAGCAAGAAAAGATTCATTGTAACAACGGTTACTTTTTCGATATTCCTACTTGAAAAATCAGCAGATCTTACATACACGCCTCCAATTACCTCCATTGTCATTAAATCCATCGAAATCAAATAAATACCTAAACAAGAAAGTAGCAGATTAACGTTGCATTGTTTGTAATTACCAACCTCTCCACACAAGCAGGATGCGAGACAAGGTCAATTTTTAAGCGAGGTTTAACAGGTTTGAATTCAGAGTTTTCCTTCTTCTAGACTGTTTTCTGAAGAACAGTCTGTCCTACTATTTACCCATAGATGGAGGGAGTATCATTGGATTCATACCTTTTCCAAGAGTATTAATGCTATGCAAAATGTAATCAGCCTCTTTCAGGATTTGAACTCGTGTCGCCGTGTCCATTTACTACGGCGATAACCATTACACTACGAGTAAGGTTACTTTGTTAAGAGATGAGAAATAAGGAGGAAGGGAACAGAATTAAATGATTGTTATTTTGTTTTGCTTTCTTTTTTTATATTGATTTGCTATGAGGAATGTTAATTTCCCATTTTTCACATTCTATCTTCAACAAGAAGAAACTATTTCGATGTAGATTTTATAAAGAACTTTCTAAATAAAACTGAAGAACTAAAATTGATTTTGAAGAAATACCCAGCCCAGTCTGTTGGAGTTGTAGAATACACTGACTGCTTCTCTACAGAGTGGTAAGACTTCCCTAGCGAGTGTTCTGGATATGAGACTAAATAATCTGATAGTGAGGCTCTAATAATGCAGGAGTTTGGGGAATGAGAAGTACCTCTTCATTTCCATCGCTCCCATGTCCACGCTGGCTCGGAGTGGTAGCACCTGATAAGGCCCTATCTATGGGTCAAATACAACTGTTTGACATTTAAACTAAGTGCAAACAAATGACATATGCTAAATAGAAATGTTTGATGATTTAAGTGTGTCTAAAAATGTCTGATGTTTAATTGAATCGTTAGTGGTACATAGCAATACTTGGAACCTTTTAACTGTGGATTAAACGATTGAGCTTTAAAAACTTTATTAACAAAATGTGCTTACAAATCATATATATCTAATACATATGTATAAACAGGACTTGGCATTAAATAAACAATAAACTATATTTTTAAAAGGGACTTGAGTCTGTAAGGTGAAAATCGAAACTATAATTAAAATACGAGGTGCCTTCAATAAGATTCCCGACTTTTTTGTACAGGAATTTAAAATTGTCGTAGACTCATGAAAATTCACTATGTTATTGCTATACATTTTATGAGATGACGGACCAATTTTTATGATTTCAGCTTCAAATGAACAGCTACAGCAGTAATTGGAATACACCCTACTAAAGCCTGATTATCAGGGTTGGTGAATTTCAAAAATGCAATCTGGACGTGAGGACACTTTAGAAGAACGATATGCAATAAAATTCTGTTTTAAACTTGGAAAAAATGCCACAGAAACGTATGGAATGCTTCAGACTGCTTTTGGACCATCTTGCATGAATCGAGCATTAGAGATTCAAAGAGGGCAGGGAGTCTGTGAGGGATGATGAGAGGTGTGGAAGGAGTAAATAAATCAGAACACCAGAGTTGATTAGCCAAATAAAGAATTTCATGGATAGGGAGCGTCGTGTGTCTACAGAGATAAAAAGTGCACAGTTCGATGTAAGTGTGGGAACTGTACACACAATTATTCACGAGGAACTGAAAATGCGCTGTTTGTCCCAAGGGTACTCAGAGAAGATCAGAAAGAAAGACGTTGTTATGACAGCTGGGAGATGGTCGAACAGATCAATTCAGAGTTCCCAGTGGAAGCATGCTGGCTCTCCTAGACCCAAGAAGGCCAGACAGAGCAAATCCACCTACAAACATTTGGTGATCCCTTTTTTTTTTGACAGCACTGTCAGGATCTACATGCAGTGGCTTCCCACTGGACAGACAGTCAACAAGGAATACTATGTTGAGGTTTTAAGGGAGTTCAGGAAGAGATTCCGTCGGAAGAGGCCAGCACTCTTCAAATCGGGTCAGTGGTATTTCCACCAGGATAATGCACTAGTCCACAACTCAATCCTTGTCACAGACTATTTGACCAAGATGAGCCTCAACATACTTCCTCACCCTCACTATAGTCCAGACCTTGCTCACTGTGACTTTTGGTTATTCCCTAAGCTCAATGAGACAATTGAGGAGATGAAAGAGGCTGTGACGAAGGTCATTGACACGCTCACACATGAGGACTTCCATGGGGCCTTCCAGAAGTTGTTGGAACGGTACAACAAGTGCATTGCAGCCGGAGGAGATTACTTCGAAGGGGACTAGAGTTTTATGTGTGTACTATCAATAAAAGTGCCCATACGAAAAAAGTTTGGAAACTTATTCAATGAGCCTTGTAAAAGATATGATTAGATTTATACAAGTTTTAAAAAGCTTTTAAAGCGTAAACATAAACTCGGTGTGTGTGTGTGTGTGTGTGTGTGTGTCGCTAGAGTGTCTTCTTCCTTGGACGAATACCAGATCACTTCTCTGGCAGGAAGACAGATAATCAATCAACCTCATCTGTTGATGAGAAAGAAAAAAACTCAGTCACCAAAAGATTTCAATGACTTTGTCAGGAAACTCCATGCTATCCGCACGACTTGATAATGATGATATATACTCGAACGCTCTGGCTGAACAGGATGCGACACAAGGTCAATTTTAGGACAGGTTTGTCAGGTTTGAATTAAGTCTTTTCCTTCTCCTAGACCGGTTGCCATATCGAGATTAAAGGACACTGCCTTCCCTAACATTTACTCTTAGCTAGAGGGAGAAATGATGGATTCATGCCTTTCCTATTAGACTTATGGGAAATGCAAACACCTTTGTCCAAGATTTAAGCTCGGGCCTTCATGTCCATTTTCCTCCAACAGTTACCATTACCAGCGCCTTTATATATATATATATATATATTGAAAAAGTGAATTGATATGTAAATGAAGATAGGTTAAATATACTAATATCTTAGCACCTGACTATACTTTACAGTATAAATACGGTTTGTCAGACACTTTTCTCACATTTCCATCTGATGATTGTGCGCACCGCATGAAACTTCAGCTAATGGACTTCAAGTGTGTTGTATTCTCGCTTGGTGTTCGTTTTCTTTTGCCTTGTTGATCTAGTTAACAAAAACATATCCGATTTTTTTGTTTATGGTGGAACCGTCGCAAACAGTCTTTTTTTTATTCTCCTCTCTGCTAATTGTGTTCCCCAGTACTTTATAGAAAATGGGATTATCCCATTTACATCAAACATGGGTGTACAAATAGTTGATTTGTTTGTAAATAGACCTAACACCCTTTTGACGTATCTAACCATATGACTGTTGACGCCGGTCGGCCTGGAGTGATTAGACCACAACTTCGAACGTCATCTGCCTGCCTTGTTTTTGAGCCTCTTTATTTTTCCCTTTGACTGGTGGGAAATTTTGAGAAAGTCCAAATTGTTCCACAAAATATAAAGCAGAAAGAATGAATCATGTAATTCATTCACTGGAAGATATAAAGAGCGTCGGTTGTCTGCATGACGTACCCTGATAGAAGACTACCCGTTCACAGGATAGGTAATATTGCTCCCACTTTTCAACAACACTGCAATAACCATTTGCCAGCACGGATTGACCTGGTAAAATCACGTGCTGTACAGTATCATGTTTGCAGTTAAATTGGTTTTTCATAACCGTATTTGTCCTGTTAAAGAAACATGGAATTAGGTGAATGATGTCAACGAGTTGGTGAATCTTCCGCTTCGGTAGGTGAGTAACTGTTCGGTACATTTTGGTTTGAAGTTGCTTGGTAGCTTTTTAAAAATATCTGGATGATTTCTTGCGTAGTTATCTCCCCTTTGAGTTTTAAGAATGCAAAACGTTCTACTCGTATCTTCGTTTGTGGATAAAATGGTGGTGATTGAATGTGTTCAATGCCGTTTTGTTGGCAGAAGGTCTGAAAATTCTACCGAGGTAAATATTCTGCAGTCACCAGAGACTAAAATATCAGGTACCACAAATGTGCTAAAAACTTGCTGTAGTTTTATGATAGTTTTACTGGAAGTAGTGTGATTCATGACGACTACTTCCGACCACTTTCTATAAGCATCAATTAGGATTAAATAATGATGGTCACTGGTAGGCCCCGCAAAGCCAACGGGGAGTTGGGCTGAAGAGGATTCTGAAAGAGGCCATGATAACAGTTTACTTTTCCTAGTTTAATTTTGCTGCTCGTTGACAACTGGAATAAGCGTGTCCAAGTTCTTTAAACTGGTTTTCCATGTTCGGTAAGTAGTCATAACTGCGCATGAAGGCCTACATATGACTGATTCCCAGGTGCCCAAACTGAAATTGAGGATTTGGGTTTGTAGTTTCAATGATACGACCACATGTTCGACGAAAAGAACACAACCGTCGACTTAAGCAGAATGGTTCAAGTTATCGATCGGAACATATGGTTAGCCAGTGCGTACGACAGAAATGAATCTTTTTATTGTAAGATATCACAGACAGTGGTTTCCCGGACCATTCAGGCAGTAACTGGAAGAGATCGAATGATTAGATGTGTGGACTGGGATGCCTTTCTTTGATACGAAAATACTAACCAAGGGCTGGTGATCCGTTGTAAGAGTGAAAAGTTGCCCGTATAGCATTTAAAATTTTTTTTAAATAGCAAACACCATCCGGCTTCTTTTTAGGTTTGGCCATTATTACACTTGATAGGTGTTAGGGAGATGGGTGCATGAGCTACTGGTTTTTCTTTTTCTGTAAGGAAAAATGTGTTAAATAATTCACTCGGTTCTATTGTTTGAAGCATCAGAGACTACAATAATATCTATTGATGGATTGCAGTGATTCAGAACTAAATAAGGACATAATTCTATCCAAAGCGAACCTACATTCACTGGACCAATTCTCTTTTTCACAAGATGACTGAGTGTCCCGCGCACTCGATGCATTTCTGACAATAATTCGCTATTGTGGCTTGCTGGACCGACGAAAGAGAATGGACTTGCTAAATTCGTTGGTGTTGTCATGTCACAACGAATTTTTGAATCTGGTCTACGATCACTTTTATAGAAAATAAATCCAAGATATTTAATCCATGTTCGAAAAAGCAAAAATTACTTTTCTCTGCCCGTAAACAGAAATCGTATTGCTGAAGTCGGCAAAACATGCCATTCAAACGTTGCAGGTGTTCTTCTGGATTTGAACCCGTGATAATTATGTCATCGATGTAGGCAGCAATACATATCAAGCTTGTTAGCTTGCCGTCAAGAGTCTAGTGAAATATGGCTGGAAGACTGTAAAATTGGAATGAGAGTCGCCACTATGAAACCGGACAACAATGTTGTTAACCAAAACTACGAGACTCAAAACCAACTTTCAAAATTGATAATTTAGAACTAATATGTCTATTTGTGTGTGTGCCGCACGACGTTTTGCGGAAATTCTTTTGGGCTGAAATTGAAATGAGTCCATTCAATAGCGTGTTGAAAGCTTTGACTTTATGAGAATAGCAGAAGGTTTTATTGAGTCCGAGCCGGTTCCATTTCGGACACGGGTGTTTTTTGAATGGGTGAAAGCGTGAATAGTTCTTCTGACCACAAGACCGACATACTGTTATTGGTCTCTTTTCAGACGCATTTGGAGTATTTTCTCCCGATTTTATACTGCAAATAGTACATAATTTAGATGTCTGTTGAGAGACGTATTTCATATTGAGTAAACGTTGACACTCGGCTGTGATGTCTTTCATTTTAACGTTTTTCTATCGTTCATGTTCCGACTGTCGTCGAGTGCAAATATCTGTGTCCTGAGCAGATTGAAGTCTAGAGATAAGAAAAATAAGGCATTTAAACTGATTGATCTTCAATAAGCAGTTGAAATTTTTCACTTTCGCGGTTGGCGAAACCTGCCAAACTAACAGTCGTCTGCCTCGCGTTTGGTTAATCTGAGACAAATGTTTGAAAGATTGAATAGAGAAGATTCTTCCATAAGCATTTCACTGAATTACTTGTAAAATCTAAACCCTCAAATTGTTTCAGAAGGATGAAATTTGAGCGAAATTCCCATTAGATTGACAAGACGAAGGGTTCTACACGCATAGTTTTTTTAAGCGAATTCATTAAGAAAAGTATTTTCTTGGCGTTTGTACCGTGTATCACGTGACCAAACTTAGTTTCATCGCTGTACTCTGAAAAAGTACAGGCGATTCAACCAACAAATACTTATGAATTGCTGATAGAATTAAACTGTTAAAACACCGAGACAGAATTTAGTAAACGAAGCTGTGTCAGTATTTCTGCAATAACTACGATGGTTGAGTTCTTAGTTTTCTCGTCGCTACTGTTGTAGTCACGCTTAGTGTCTGTTTTCTTTTGTCTTGTTATTCTGGTAAAAACAAAAGTCCAAAATGTTCGTCTATGATACAACACTTGTTAGTCTTTCATTCTATTTGCTTCTCGCCCCTTGCTCATTGTGCCAGACAGCATTCATAAGAAAAAGGATAATATCATTTACATCAAAAAGGGTTGAACAAATAGTACATATATTACGGGGAAAATCTTACAAAAACCTCATAATTATAACATTTAGTTATTACACCAACTCTGTCATAAAATTCAACACTTTTTATATGAAAAAATTTTAGAACACATTGATATTACAAACACGGACAAACTTACATATGCAAAGATACATTTATATAAACATATAAATATGCATGGATATATATACTCGCACAGATAATCGTAAATGTAAGAAAATATCAATAAAATTAGAAACTCGATAGAAGGCAGACACAAATCACAAATTGCATGGCAGACAGTAAATGAAGTTAGTAAAAGGAAGAGCACTTCCAGAGCTAAACAAAAAGCTGGTAGCCAAGAAGACCGACTGAAAATGTGGAAAGAACATTACAAGAATCTGCTTGGAAATTCCCCGAAATTAACAGATAAACTATCATAAAAATTATCAATAACCAACAAGACATAAAACTTGGACAGTTTACCCAAGAAGAACTCAACGTGGTACTAACAAAAATTTAAACCAGGAAAGCTGCCGGTCTTGATGAAATACCCCCAGAAATATGAAAGACAAGGAAATCTGATGAGTTACTGCTCCAATACTACAATGTCGTATATAACTAGAAAACAATAGACAGATAGACAACGGCTGCATCTTCCATCTCCCCAAGAAAGGTGACCTCGAAATCACCAAGATTTACAGAGGCATAAAACTTACTTCCATAACAGCTAAGATTTATAATGCTCGGCTACTCAACTACATCGAACCAGAAATTGAGAAAATTCTTTGAAAGGATCAAAATGTTTTCGGAAAAAGCGATTCACATCATCACAGATTCTGACAATCCGTTGAATCATAGGAGTTTTCGCCAAAAAAATCGAAGCGACTCTCTTATTCGTAACTTTCTCCAAGACATTTGACTCTATACACAGAGGGAAGATGGAGCAAATGCTACTAGTGTATGGTCTCCCAAAAGAAAATGTTACAGCCATGATGATGTTCTATAAATACACGATAGTCAAAGTTCGCTCACCGGATGAAGATTTCTCAGACATTGTTGCTGGTGCTCTGCAAGGGGATACATTAGCCCCATATCTGTTCATAATCTGCTTAGACTACGTATTTTGAACGTCGATAGATCTAATAAAAGAAAATGGCTTTACACAAAAAAGGCAAGAAGCAGACGATACTCTGCAGAAATGATTACAGACACAGACTATGCAGATGACATAGCGCTTCTGGCAAATACACCTGCCCGAGCCGAATCACTTCTGCATAGTCTGGAGCAGGCAGCAGGAGCTATTGGCCTCTATGTGAATGCAGACAAAACAGAGTACATGTGTTTTAATCACGAAGACGTCTCTACACTAAATAGTAGACAAGTCCACGTATCTCGGTATCTGCGTCTCATCTAGTGAAAGGGACATAAATATGGGCCAAGTGAGGGCATGGACTACTATTGATAGGTTATCGATCATATAGAAGTCTGACCTATCCGATAAAATAAAACTCAATTTTTTCCAAGCAGCGGTTGTATCAATTCTACCATATAGATGCAACACATGGATGCTGACTAAGCGTATAGAGAAAAGGCTAGACGGGAGCCGCACATGAATGCTATGAGAACAAATCCTGGAAGCAACATCCCACGAAACAGCAGTTGTACGGCCAGCTACCCCTTATCTCTAAAACCATCCAAATAAGACGAACATGGCATGCGTGACTCGGTTGGAGAAGCAAGGACGAACTCATAAGTAACGTTCTGCAATGTACTCTTTCACATGGATGTGCCAGTGTTGACCAACCAACAGGAACTTACCTACAATAGCTCTGTACGGACACAAGATGCTGTCTAGAAGACCTGCCGGAAGCGATGGAAGATAGGGATGAATAACGAGAGAGAATCAGGGAAATCTGTGCCGGCAGCACGAGTAGATTATATATATATATATATATATATATATATATATATATATATATAAGAGAGAGAGACTCACACACACACACATACACACATACATATATACAAAGACACGTATACACACTTATATGCACAAATATATACATATATATATATATACACATACACACACACATACACACCTGAAAATATGTAGAAATACATATATAGATATATATACACACGTACATACACGAACACACGCAAATATGTACTTATATATAATATACATACATATATATATATATATACAAACACACGTACAAATGAGTATATATATATAAATATATATATATATATATACGCCAGTTTAACATCAACTACTTTATCGAGAAGACTTACAATACACCTTTCTAATAGCAGTTCCATAGCACAACATCTAAAAAAATATTCATGCACGACAACTTAATTCTTACCGAAAACACCACAATATTAGAACAAAATAATAAGCAAAAACAACGGATTCTCGAGGCGCTACATATCAGAAATATACAATCCAAACTTAATAGAATTAATTTTGAATCCAGTGCTAATGTAGTTAAATGTCTTTAGCTACTGACACTATTTATAGAAACAAATGTAAAAAGTAAACTCGGCGCAATACACCAATATAAACGCTCTTTTTAATAAAGTAGTAATGTACATAAAAAAGTTACATCACTTTTGTAATACATCCTCCCCTGATGATGGCCCAAAGTTCAGCAGGAAGTACTTGGGAAATAACTAATTACGGAAGATTTATCAACCAATTCCCGCCGAATATCATAAGATTGCTACAGCAACTCGAAAGGATTAACAAAAAATATGTAGACAAAAAAATGTCTATAAGGTTCAATCAAATCTATATATATATATATATACTCATAAATGAATAAATTTACTTATACACACATCAACGCACACATATATACGAATATACACATGTATGTACAAACACATAAGCGCACACACTCATACATATATACATACATATATACATACATATAAATACACATACATTTCGACATATGTTTATACACATATATAGACACAATAATAGACAAATATGCATACAAACGTATATATATAGAGAGAGAGGGAGAGAGAGAGACATACATACAGACAGAGACGTGTATCTATATGTATATATACATACACATGTGCATCGATTCATATATATATATATATATATATATACATCAGAACTGTGACAGCAATTCGTTTCAACTCGATAGGAAAGAAATTGCAAAAGAGATGAAGATGAAGAAAAGTCTAAAACAATCCTGGACAAAAAAAGAACTTCATGGCTGAAAAGTCCACCCCCAAAAGAAGAAAATTACAGAAAAAGGATGAAAAACTTAAACAGAAAAAGCAAAAACCACAGTACAAGTACACACAAACAATTATTACACACAAACAACTCTACAAAAAGAAAAAAGTTAAATCACCCGAAATACCATCGTCCACAAATTAATTGGCCCAACCACCCTGAAAACGGTGTCCCCTTAATATAAAAGTATTTTTTAGGCAAAAATAAAAATAATCTTAATGAATACCTTTCTATGCGAAAAAATTGGCCCAACCACTACACATACCCACAAATGCAGAATGAGTTAAACGACGCCCTCTACCATATACCCTGCATAAAGGGAGAAGAATCCCCATTGACTAATCAACGTATATCAACAAAGTAAGAAAACCTCTGAGGCAACCCAAATTATCCTAGAAATCATTACACAATACGGAACCATTTTTTAAACAACATAAACAGAAAACTTTTTGTAGGCAGCACTAACCGAACAGAAAAACCACTCCAATTACCATATCTAACAAGATTAGTTATTTGAGGTTTTATGCAGTTAATTTGAAAACATACAAATTAAATGCAAATCAAATTGATTAACTAAAATTTCGTCTAAAATTTTCCCAACCTCATAAAGGAATATGAGAGAATAAAAAAAGACCTCAAAGAACTTGAAAGAAAATTTAGATTGATAGAAAAATTTAATCAACAAATATAGATGACTCCTTAGTAAAAAAAAAATGTTCTTCCCGGATAAAAATTAACGATAGCGAATTAAACACATTCTTCGAAAACCTCTGAAATATTAACCGAATGCAAAAAAACTACTCAAAAACAACCTCTCATACAAATACAAGCCTTAAAAATATACAGGAAAATGAAACAGTTATAAAAGAAACAGACAAGGGATGCGTCAAAATCACTTTAAAAATATATTACAGAACAAAAATCCAAGAAATATTGAAAGATGAAACTAACTATGAATTAATTGATAAAACAGATAATATTTCAAAAATTATAAAATAATTCTTTCATTTCAAGTCATCACCCACAGAACACAACCATATACACAGACTATCTCACATTCAACTCAGGGAGGAAGAGAGAAAAAGGATAAAACAACCTCACTGGAAATATACGTGTGTACATGGACACCTGGCTATTAGCCTAATGTGTAGAGTGTTCGCCAATAGTCCGGGAAACAGGGTTCAATCCCAGGTCGAGTCATACCAAAAACCTAAAAAATGGTACTTGATACTACCTTGCTTAACACTCAGTATTATAAGGTAAAGATCAAGGGTAAAGTGGTGCAATCCAGGGAATGGAGTAGCGCCTTCCCCTACACCTCAGTGTAGTAGCTATTGAAAAGGGAGACTTCGGGTCGCCAACTTTTACACGGACACACACACACACAGAGCACACTCTTGTAAATATATACAGGAAAAAACATCTTCAGAAGCCAAAGTTTTTCACGGAAAATTAACTCCAACAGGACATTTACAGACACAAATCCTAGAATTAAAAAGAATCACAAACCTATCAAAACAATCTTTACGATAAGAGCCTGAAAAAAAGACCTCTTGAAGACGACGATAAAATCTGAAACCCACGTAGAACAGCATAATTATAAGAAATTCAAATTCATTTGCACCTTATTCATTTATATATATATATATATATATATATATGTACACAGAGTAAATAAACGCACACACACACACACAATTGTATATATATACACACCCAGTTAAGTACATAGATAAATATTCATATATTTACTTATACATGTATATGTCGGCCGCATTACCTCTTTTCAAAATGTCTGATTAAATAGACACTTGGTATCTGTCTATTATATGTTTCGTTCAAGTTTTTCTGACTTTTAGATGGAATGAATTTTGTAAGGCGCTATATTCCCCCCCACACCCACACACACACACCGCCCACATATTTTCGGTCTCAACTGGAGCTATTTTCTGGGAGCGAATAAAGAAATAAGCTCAATGACCAGTCATGTACATTTCCATAAGGAAGACATTTGGAGAGGGGAATTTACGAAGAAAAGAATTTTACTTGACCTGAAAGGGAGAATCGGCAAGAAATGTGTTACAGGCATTTCAGAATATGGCTACTATACCAAAAGTTGATCTCCTTTAAGGAAGCTTTGTTAATTTTTTTTATTCGAGAGCTTTAAAAATTTGGATTTTTTTCCCTTTGTGTAATATATTTTCACCTAAAATTGTTCTTTATTTGAAGGCGAGGCAAAGTAATGTTTTGAAGTGCTAAAAGGTACAACTTGTATCAGATTGTGGAGACGTTTAACACTTTACCTGAGTTGTACTAGTCAGGCCTGTATATAAGCTTTCTGTATAAAAGATCAACAAACCTTTCTTAAACAATATTAACTTCGAATATAAAAGACACATTGTGAAATGCCAGTAGCACATTTACCGTCAATTCTTCCATTTACCTCTATACTTATTTTTTGTTTACTTGGAGGTAGAGACAAAAAGCAAAACAGATGAAATAGTTCGTTTGGTATCGGAAGAATTCAGACGCCGAATTCTCTTGTTAGAGAGAGCTTCCTTTACTTTTGAACGAATTTCTCTTTTCGTACCTTTGTCAATTAGTTCGTTCCTACCTGTCGATGTGTCTTTCTTCACGCAGACTTTTGTCACTCGACCATTATTTATATGACTTCTAAATCTATGAATATCTACCTCTAGTCGCCTGTCAAACAAATCAGTTCATATCTATCGATCTATTTTAGTCTTTTCACTTTATCGTCCGCCACTGATTGATTTATCTACCGTAGTCGGTAAACATTGTTATTCTGTTTGTATAGATTATCTAATCTATCGACCTATATCTGTCTGTTATATATATATATATATATATATATATATATATATATATATATATATATATATTGATAGTTTTGAACAGACCTAGACAGAAACAGAACGAGATAGATATGAACCGACTGATAAATTGACGGTGAAGTTTGCCACCATTCATGTCATTAGTGACTGCTTTATGTTAGATAGTTTGATAGATATTTCGTGATTTTTGCAATGACTGATTAATAAAAGGGAAAATAGTTTGTAAAGTTTCGTTTTTATGGGAGTGACTCATAAATAAACTGTACTGATTCTTTAAGGAAGTTTTTTTTTTAAAGAGGTTTTAGATAAAATACAAGTGCACTCAAAATATTTACGTTTCAAACGTGGTGAAATATCATTATAAGATCAACCGACTTGACTGATTTTGCACATGACAAATCTTTAAAAGAAAGTTTGCTACAAAATCAAAGCGGTGCTATTGATGGAATCCCTGAGTTGAATAATGCGTTTTAGCGTCTACACCAGTGAATCTTAACAGATTTGAAAATAAAACTGCTTTCTGCAGAATCCGTAACTCGTTTGCTCATAGATGCTACACAGTCTTGCAGACCATTGTTAGTAAAGTTCTATTTACTCTGGTTTCCTCATAATATAGGCCTTGTGCTAACTTAAGATAAACTTAGTAAATTATTCCTATTTGAACATGGGGTTGGATTTGAAATAAATTTTGGAAATGACACCAGGTTCTTTCCAAAACTCTGACCGTAATATATAAATTTCCCAATTTACTTTTTGGCTTCAATACACTTGCATTTTCTTCTCAATCTCGTCCCTTCTCTCTATGTTCGCCCAAATCGCTTGACAGTTTCAGATTTTTATCATCCTGAAGAACTTCAGTGTTGTTCTTTCTGATGTCTTGGATGCCACCAGATAACTCCACATGTTCGCCTGTTGTCCATGAAGTTTGTTACATGTCAAGCCAAGCTGAAATTCTGCTTTTGGTATTCTGCTATCATGTCCTTCACTCTACTCACTCATTACCTCGTTTCACATGTGCTTCTTTCCGTAGCTCTCTTGTGTCGTCACCAATCTCAGTTCTTTCTTCTTTGTGGTTTCCTACGGTTCGCTTGTGTATAACATTGCAAGAAAAACGCTACAATTGAAAAGATCGACTCGTAAGTTCTTGTCCCGTTTTGAATTGAGAACATCTTTTATCTTGGTGAGTATAAGTACTTTTTCGTCCGCCTTTTCAATTTCATCGCTTCGCACCATTTTCTTTTATTTCTCTTTTTTCTTTTCTTTTTTTTTTTTTTGTAATCTCTACGAAAAAATACTTTCGGCTATTTTCGGATAAACCCACGAAAAGATCGATCCAAACTAACTGTCGCTGATATAATTCACTTGCTGATACTATAATGTCTATTAACCCTAAATGAGACATTTTTGAATGAAAGAAAATAAAGAACCAAAAATAGATAAAAACTTCATCCCAAGGGTCGAAGGTCATTGAGTCTGAACATTTGAATTGCACATGAATTCTTCTAAAATATTTTAAATTTAATTTCTTGTACTGAACTCATTACGGTTATTCATTAATTTCGTTTTGTATAAATCGTTATTGCTATCTAAAATGTTATATTTATTCACTTAATTCTATATTTTTAATCAACAAATATCATGAATCATAAGATGGTAAAATAACAAGCTGCGATCCAAGTCTTTATTTTATATTCCTGTAATATCAATACTATTAGAAGAAGTGTATATTATAAATGGGTTATGTTAGTTTACTTTGTTTAATAACATATCAACCTTTCTAGGTTATCTAATCCCAAAGCCATTCTCCTAGAACATTAGTGGTACTATTTAACCCATAGCTGGGAGAATAAGGGGGGGTCATACCTTTCCCTAGGGTATTTGTCCGAAAATGAACGTAATAGCGCGACTTGAGTTCGAACTCGCTTACTACGATTTCGCAGTCCATCGCTTTAACCATTACACACCACAAGGACACCCCCTCGTATATAATAGATGCATATGTACGGATAGATATCGAGAGAGACAGAGATAGATAGAGAGATAGATAGATAGAGGAGTGGATCTGAAAAAAATTAGACACTGCTATGAAAGAGCCTTTATGATATAATTTCAAACAGTCTCCATGCTTTAACCACCCGTCTACACATTCTTGGAATGTTCTACGGGTGATTAAAAAATGTTAACACTTCTACGAGTACCTGCATTAGAAAAGGAGCTCAATTGTTATCGAAGATCTTTAAGAAAATGTGTTGATATTCACTTAATGTCAAAGACGTAGAGAACAATAATTTGATCTTAGCCGAAATAACAGATACAACAATATGATCTTAGAAGTGCTGAGAACAATACAAATAATCCAGCCATTTTTAGCGTTGCTTATATGTTTGTTTGCTTGTGTGTGTGTGTGTGTGTGCGCGCGCGCACGCGCGCGCGATTTTTTTTTAAATTGTAGATACCGGCCCTTTGGATTAGTGTCCAAAGGGCCGGTATCTACAATTTAAAAAAAGTGTTCATCAATGTTCATCAGTGTTCATCAATGGCTCGGAAGACCGGGATTCAATCCCAGGTTGAGTCATACCAAAGACTCAAAAAATGGTATTTAATGCCTCCTTGCTTAACACTCAGCATTTTAAGGTGCGAATCAAGGGTAAAGTTGAGCAATCCAAAAAAAGGACCAGCGCCCTCCTCTACTCTCGGTGTAGTA
This sequence comes from Sepioteuthis lessoniana, assembly GCA_963585895.1. Classification (NCBI taxonomy): domain Eukaryota; kingdom Metazoa; phylum Mollusca; class Cephalopoda; order Myopsida; family Loliginidae; genus Sepioteuthis; species Sepioteuthis lessoniana. The sequence continues at coordinate 78,085,452 of OY757923.1, read as the reverse complement.
GCTGTCGAAAAGAGGGCCTTCGGGTCTCCCTCGGCAATGGTCACTAACTTTACTTACCTCTGTGATATTGTGATTACCAACAGTCTTTCAAAATCAAATGTTAAAACTCATATGGAAGAGGAGGGTGTCCTCGTGGTGTAATGGTTAACGTACTGGGCTGCGGAATTGTAGTAAGCGAGTTCGAACTCCAGCCGTGCTCTTGCGTTCACTTTCGGTCAAATACCCTTGGGAAAGGTATGACACTCCCATAATAATAATCCATGAAGGTTGATATGCCATTAAACAAAGAAACCAAACCAAATCATATGGTAGAACCTCTATTCAGAAAGCTGAACTAATATTGCTGTGACTATCTGAAGAAGACTCCAGTAGTGTGTTGACAGGGATGGGGAACAAGTAAGGACTGTTTTAAATAGTAATATCGTAAATGTAATCCCAGAGAAGTGTTAACATTTCTGGGACACCCTTCATTTCTGTATGGGTTAGAATTAAACCTTCCAGATCAATTTTAAGTCAAAATGCCACATTCACCTCTAAGTACCCTTCAAATACTACTTGAGATCAAGGAAATTCATATGCTATGTTTCATTAAGATTAGTAAACAAGCACACGAAGGTTTGTTTTTTTTTGTCTTGTTTTTTTTTTGTTTGTTTAATGGCATATCAACCAGTTTGTTTGTTTGAGTTTTATAGCATATCAGCCTTTATAGTTTATTTAATGTCAAATCCATTTTATACAAATAAACAGTTCTATTTCAAACAATTCAGTTTAGCATAATTACGCAGTTTAATTCTATTTGACTCGTAGATAGGACCTTATCAGGTGCTACCTCTCCGGGCCAGAGTGGACCAAGGAGCGATGATAATGAAGGGGTGCTCCGATTTTCCAGAGATCCATCATTGCTGGAATCTCACCATCAGATTGTTTAGTGTCATACCAGGACATACATAGGGGGGCCTTACCCCTCTGCAGAGATGCAGTCTGTATATTCTACAGCCCCAGCTGACTGGGCAACAACCTTCCTGGATTATTCAAGGCCAAAGCCATCATTGTAGAAAAATTGTAGTGATACTATTTAACTTATTGCTGGAGAGATAAGGAGGTTAATGCCTTTCCCAGGTGTCTACGTCCAAAGTGAACGTAATAGTGATACTGGTGTTCGAACTTGGTTACTACAATGTCCAGCACTTTAGCCACTACACCATGAGGACTCCTCCAAGTAGACGAAGAAAACTATATATTTCATATAAATCAGTACGTGTATAGATTTCAGAATAAGGTGTATATCAACAGTACTTAGGTTCCGTATTAATGTTATGGCATCTTCTCTCCGATATCTTAGCTCCTTTCTTTGTGTTCTCTCAGCTGGCTGTCATCACTTTCGTCGCCATCTTGTCTTACCCGTCGTCGGTTCTTTCTTCATCTCTCGTTATGACCTCAGGCTGTTTACTATTCTTTCTTGGGCGCTTCATTTTATCATCGACGACTTATACACATGACTTGGATTGCAAATACCGTGAAGTCACCCGGATCAGAGACCAAGTGAAAATTAGATCCGCGCATTCACCGGTTTACCTGTCTGGAGTAAAGTTTCAATCTAACTCCAAAGATTCTAGAGTTTTAGTCATATGACTGAGATACCCAATCATAGCCAAGTTCTCAAATGATCTCGGAGTCATTTCCGTTTATTTACTCTTATCTTACGCAAAAGTTTTTCCAAAATCTTTTTTAAACTATCTACACTAGATGTCAAATGAAAAATTCTGCTAATATATCATTTATCATTAATACATTATGTCGCAGATTTAAATTGTTGTATTTTGACCTTCGACCCGGCCAAATATGCCATTCCAAAGTGATGCACCGGAAGGAAATGACACATCCCAATGGCCAGTAATCGAAAGAAATCGCGTAGGCGGAAATTGGCTGACGAAATGGGACAAGGTAAAAAAAATCCCATGATACACTCATAGACTGATGCACCGGAAGAGAGTGACCTCTAAACTGCATGACAGTTATTTCCGCTTGATGACGATCAAAGATGCCATTCCAAAGATTGAGTGGGCGATTGAGTGCGCGTTGAACTATTATATAACTCAGTCAAGACAAGAAGTCAGACAGTTGGAGTAAGAGACGAGATGTAGTAGGGAAAGCCACACCAGGCTGATGGGGCCCTTGGGGCCCCTGATGAGTTGGGGTCCAGAGAAGTTACTGATAAGATGTGGTAGAGAAAGCCAGCAGAGTGGGCCTCTGGGCCTCCGGTTGAGCTGCTCTGGAGAACGAGAAAGACACAACGCTGACGGCCATAAGAGTGGGGGTCAATATATTGCAGTTCTGTTCGCTCTCCAGCTCCCTCTTACCATAAAACATTGAATAACCTTTTCGAAACCTTACAATAAAGTGAGAGGTACATATTTTGTTAAAGAAGACTTTGCTCGTCTGTTTATTCATTGCGTCGGTATGTATCCAGCATATACATGTATTATGTGTTTGTATAGTTAATCATGGTCATGGCTATTGAAGGGCTATACAACAAAATCAGGTATTTTTCTTTTGTTTTTAATTGTACGAGCCAGGAATAGATTACTTGAAATTACATTCATTTTAATGGTAAAAAATGTCTTCATTTGCGTCGATTTCCACTAACAGCGTAACACAGAAACCAATAAATGACGTAAATTAAGACTATCATTACTGTAATAAACCTCCAAAACACTTTGCTGTCAGTTCAATTGTCTTTTTCCCCTTGATTCACAAATTCATCTTTAGATCTACATAGTTAATGACTGGAACACAGATTAGATTTACAACTTAACACATTTCATTCATTACGTTAGTCTGTCCCCAGAATGTGTCGAGAAATCGAAGTTTAATTGTAAAACTTTCGTTCGAATGGCATATCAAAATAGAGACCAAAGTTTAATTGCGGTACTGTCTTTCCAACTTGTGGACGCGGTTAGGAAACCCCTCAGTGTTTTCTAAGCTATGCTAGACAAAGAGACATTCGAACAAAATCTCTTCCTAAGTATATAAATAGCTTAACGCAAACATTCATTCCCTCATATAAGAAATCAGGTAATTTACTCTTTTTAGAAAGGCTTTGCATTGGGTAATTAAAAAGTAAGATATTAGGATAGTTATCGGTATAGTTTAAATCTAATTCCTTCATTTCACCTGTCTTTTGTTCTAATTTCGCTTTAATGACTTCCTTACATATTTTCTTTTAATACATTCTATTTAATGGTATGCCGTTGTGTTATTAGAAAAAAAACGAAAGAAAGGATTATACAAAATGGTCTCTATCCATGTGTCCGTCAAACAAAATCGGAACATATGTTTTTTTATGTAAGAAATTGCAAAAGTGATGAGCAACTTAAATTAAACAAGTTACATAAGATATAATTCTTACATTTAAGAACAATATCTGCCTATCGTTGGCAGCTGCTATTTCAACGGTTTTATACATTTGTACGCAGTCCCCTTAAACACTTTCCGACATTAGACCCTTAAAAGTCCTAGTGTGTATGAGAAGTCATAACTTCCCGGCGGTTTTATACTAAATGAGCAAAAAAAAAGAACATGACTTTTTTTTATTGCTTCCCTAGCAATAAAAAAAAGTCATGTTCTTTTTTTTTGCTCAATGGATTTGGGTCATGATTTGCTCAATGGATTTGGGTCATGAGAGAGACTGGATAAGATTGTGACGTTGCTATTCAACTCCAATACCTCTACTCTCTTCTGAAACATTGTGACTCATTGTGTTTCCAAACTAGTGAATGAATATCACCAAGCCGACTCTATGCCCAAGTCATCAGCATTATTAAACACTTCGTTCGGTAACAGATCGCATACTATCTACGTATATATTACACAACACAAATACAAAGCGTTTAGAAATACTTACCTGATTTCTGAGTCAAAAAATCCCCGAAACACCTGGAAGAATTTTAGCAAATGGAAAGTATCCCTTACCTGCTAAAAGAAAAAGAAAAATTCATTAAATGAAATATAAGATATGAAATTCATGTTCGGAAGGCAATATGACGTTATGTGTTCTTTACATGAATTAATAGAACGAAACAGTGGAGTAATTGGGCGACGAGAAAGAGTCAGACACATGCACAATAAGTGAATACAATTGGCCTTTGATTATCTTTTTGACCATTATAATCGAAATAGCCGTTTAATTAAAGCTAGTGACCAGATTAAATCAGATGATGATTGGGGATATTACAAGATCACACAGAAAGATAAAAGAATGGGATAAATGATTAAGAGAAAGAAAAAAAGGATGAGAAATACAAAGAAAAGGCAGAAAATAAAAAGACAAAGAAATAAGGCAGAAAATAGATAGAAAGAAACGAGAGTGAGAAATCGACAAAAAAGCAAAGTTGAAAAATATAAAGAAAAATCTCAAAATAATACGACAAACAAATGAAAGAAAGAATTAGAAATAAACAAGTGTAAAAATGAAAATAAAATTAGAAATACAAAAGTGTAAAAGAAAAAAAAGAACGAATGAGAAAGAAAAAAGATTACGAGAAACAGAGGGGGAAAAAGGAATAAGATAATTTGAAATAGAAAAAAATGTAAAAATGAAAAAAAGAAAACAAAGATTGAGGAATAGAAAAAAAGATAGACAATTAAAAATAGAGACGTAAAAAAAATTTAAGGAAGAATCCAAATGAGAAAGAAAGATTTTTAAAATTCTAAGAAAAAGCTTAAAAATAAAAAGAGGAGGGTCAAATGAACAACTAATAAGAACAGATGATTATTAATTGTAAATGTAAAAATGTCTTGCTGTCATCATAAAAACTCTTTCGGAATAGACATTCTCTATGATGACATTCTAGTATGACATTCGTTTGTTTCCTTATTCGCATTTTAGTTCCTTTTAGGATCAGCGTGTAGTACCGGTTCCCACTGTCTAGAATAAAAGCATAGCTCACTGACTCTTATCAGAGTGTGCTAAATATACCAATTAACATTTATAGATTACAAGACTGTTGAAAGTTTTTAAAATTATAATAATCGTCTATATAGTTCTAGTTCTGTTTCTTTATTTTTCTGGAAGTATTTGAATTTTATACTTGTCAAAATAATTGTTTTTATCATTATATTTATAAATAAACCATGAAAGAATAAAAAAAAACAGAATCAAAGAGAGGGAGAGACTGTGATAGAGAAAATAATTTGTGAAGTCTAAACATTACCCATAAAAATACCACGGATATTTCAAGATGACTTTTTCAGCTTTATAAAAGGAAATAAATGATATCTATATATGCATTTCCATTAACTCGGTTAGTTTGGTGGCATATCAACCATTGTAGGTTATTTAATGGTAAGTCAATTTTTATATACATGTAAACAGTTCTATTTCAAACAATTCACTTTAGCATAAGTACGCAGTGTAGTTCTATCTCACTCATAAGACAACCAGGTGCTACCACTCCGGGCCATAGGGGACCTGGAAGCGATGGCAATGGAGGGGTGCTCTGCATTCCCCAAAGCTCCTGCATTTTTCGAGCCTCACCATCAGATTGTTTAGTGCCATATCTCGGACACTCATTGGAGGAGTCTTACCAGGTATTAATTTGAGTAATATCTGGTTTTAGCAAAGATAGTTCAAATTACATTGTGTGAACATCTGACCTGACAACTATATATATATATATTTATATTGTAATCCACAGACAGACTGTTTCGTTGTATCTCAACTCTTTTGTGTGGTTAGACACGTAAGTTAGACACGTAGGATGCTTGAAGCTGGGATCGAAACCTGCCCAACTTTACGTTAGACTTAGAATCAGACCGCTCAGCCAACAAGCGTAATATAGTTGTATTGTATTACTTATATAGATTAAATTTAGGTATATGTTGGTATTTTTTCATTTTTATGATTGAGTCCACTTAATGGTAAGATAAAAAACGCATTTACTTTTGACTGAAGAGTTAGAAAGCGGCATTTTGATATTAAACTGATCCCAGAGATACTCCAATATTATCCAAGATAAAAATGTCGAGTCTAAGTTAAATTATATAGTGAATGCGCGGACAGCCTTTCACAGGTAGTCGATCGTACGAAAATACCATCTCTCTGATAATATAAAACAGAATTTATTCGAAGCTAAAACACTGTTGGTACAACTATATGGTTATACCAAGTGGACTCTAAGGAAACGTATGGGTAAAAAGCTAGAAGCAAAATCTAAAAGAATGTTACGTGCTGTTTTAAACCAATCCTGGAATCTCTTTCCCGTAAAAGAGCAGTTGTATGATCACTGGTCTCCGATATCACAAACCCTTCCAGACGAACGAGACATGCTGAACACTGCTAGTGAAGTAAGGACGACCTCCTAAGCAACCTTCTGCTATGGGCTGCTATACAAGGACGCACCAGTACTAGCCGAAAGGTTAGTTGGTTATATTTTATGGCATATCAACCCTTGTAGTTCATCTAATACATATTTATTCATATATATCAAATATATGATTTGTAAACAAATAGTTTTTTGGTAACACTTTTAAATGACCTAGAACTCATTTGTTGGCACACAGTTAAATGGTTTCAAGTATTACAAACACTTCAATTTAGTATTAACCTTTTATTTACACAGTTAAATGGTTTTAAGCATAATAAATGATCAAACAGTTCTATTGAACCTTATCAGGTACAACCACTCCAGGTCAGAGTGGACTTGGGAGTTATGATAATAAAAAAGTACTCCACTTTCTTCAAAGCTTCAGAACTGTAGGCCTACCCTAAGATAGAGTTTAGTGTCACATCAATAATACTGATTGGATGCGGGGGTAGTCCAACCGCTCTGCGGAGATGCATTCGGTTAATTCTGCCGCTTCAGAAAAATGGACAGCCGACGAACAAAGAATTACATAATCAGCTTTTTACGGACACTAGATGCAATCTAGAAGACCTACCAAAAGCAATAAATGGTTAAGATGAGTGGAGAGAGAGAGCGAGAATCAAGGGACTATTCAATCAATTCAGCTTTATATACGCACACTAGCAGAAGTGCTTGTCCCATGATCGGACTAAAAGTATTTTATGAACACCATTGATTGAAGTAAGCTAAGAATTAAAAAATAATCTTTATTTGTAGATGAATGATTTCGCCTATTAATTCAAATGAAAAGTCTTAAAGTATGATTATTTTTTAAATTTTAGTTTAGTTTGAGAATATTATATAAAAATATGTAAACATATATTTATGAAAGGTTTAAAACATTTTCGTGATTTTTTTTCTTTTACAATTAGTGCTCGGTCACAGAACAATTGTTTTAGTCAATATTTTTTTTAAAAGCCTTCAATTTCTTATTTTACCCTCTAAAAATTTAACGGTAAAAGAATCTAAGATTACTCGTATTAAAATATTATTTTATTTTAGGATTTTTTTTTTTACATTAAAACATTCTTTTGATAAACGTAACCCTAAACTCGTTCGGGGTTTCAAATATAAGTACAATTTTCTTTTTCTAAATTTCTTTTTCAAATATAAATTGTTATTTCAGTTCTTAATTATTGTGTTGCAGTGAAAAAAATGTATTTGTTTAATTTAACGTCCTGTCAACTGAACCTGTAAAATCCACCGACAGCATCTCTGCAGAAGGAACCATGGGTGGCAACACGTAATGCTTCCATACGAAATCCAGATGGCTGAGCAGTCTTTAGCAACTGGGTGGTCAATTGATTTGCAACAGTCTATTTTGGCTTCTACAAGGCAAGACGGATTGTCGGAGAACCCCTATCCAATCAATCTGCTGGTCACGTCAAGCCCTAGGACCTGATATGATTGCCCCGGCCGTACTTTTCACTTGCTCTTGTTGTAAACAAGTACCCAAAATCTATTTTACTTAAAGGTCCTGGAAGAGGGCAAAGGGTCAGTTGTATTAAGAGTACGGCACTTAGTAATGCCTACTGAAAAATTGAAATTAGGTTCTAGATCCTACTCTTGATTCGAATATACTGTTAGTGTATCCGACTCTACCAAGGCGAATGAGATTTCAAAAAAACGCTACTACCGGCTTTTACAAATTAAAAAAAGAAGAATATATCTGAATCTGATTCAGAAAATGAAGAAACACAATTTCAAAGATTTATTGTATTAGAATCATTGGAAGAAAGTTGTTTGGCAAAATTATCTCCATTTTTTATAGAAAAAAAGTCATCTCTAGAGGAGTAAACCCTCGAACCGTTTAAAATATAAGAAACAGCAATCTACTCCTTTGCAGAAATGCAGTCGATTTATTTTTCAGTGAAAGTTGATTGGGCTAAGCTAAAAGGATAGTAAAGTCCTACATGGAAAGAACCCTAACACCACTGTAGCACGGACTGTGAACCCTACCAGAAACAGCAATCAACGAGACACAGAGCTCTCATCGAAAAACTAATCCAATTGGAACCAAATGATTGGGAAACGTAATAAATGTCACACAGAAAATTGAAATTGAATAAATAAATAAAGCAGCCAGTAGTTTCCGAATAGGAAGGCTGAGGTACTCGTGGTAATTAAAAATGACAGAGAGGACTGGAGGTCCAAAGATCGTGTGCGCATGCGCGGAGCCCGACACGACAGGAGAAATTAAGGGGATGAATCGTGTCCTTTTAGGAGTTAACGGCGAGAAGTAATAAAATAAAGACATTAGTTGAACACCAGCGACGAAGAAGTAAGGAGACGAAAGTTTATGTGTCCCAAATTCTGGAGCACTCCAAAATCGGTGTTAGACCCAGCGGACAAGCATGTTAGAACCAGGAAAAAATTCAATGCCTGTGTCTGCTCTCCCTTTCCCACCCTGATTTTGTCTTGTTGATGCTGTCTTTCTTTCTCCCGGGGACTACTTGCAACCTAGTTATAAATAAACCTTTGAGTAGTTTAACAAAGTTTTCGCGTTCGTCAACTTGTTACCACAGCAAGGTCGAAAAATCTCTTTCGTTCTGCCATGATAAAATTGGCCAAAGTTTCAGAAGCAGCTGAAAACCCGACATTCGGCTGAATTTCTTCAAACAGAAGCACAAACTAAACTAGAATGATTTACAAAGTGAAAAACCCAATGAAATAAAGAAAAAATCAAACACAAAATCTCCCGCTCAAACAACCACTCCACCAAAAAGTACAAATCTTCTACAAAAGAAAAGTCATATAAATCTCCGATCCATCAAAAACATACAAAAAAAATTGTCTCCCAAAAAGCCGAGGCTCCCATCAATCAATTTAGGAAAAAAAAGTCAATACCAAAGAGAACAGTGAAAAAAAAAATTAAACTACTCTTAGCTAAACTCGAACGAGACCCCTCAACACCAAAAATAAATCACCTGGAGGTTGCAGATTCAATCCCAACTGCAGGTGAGTAACAATACAGGAATACTTAACACTTGTACCCGGTTATGGCTAACAGAATCAGAACAGACGACCCCTGTGGATTCAATAAAGGACGTAGTTCGAAGTTCCGTGTAGGTTCCCGAGTTCGACAAACACCTGAATAAAGCCGGAGGACATATCGGCCGAAACGTTGCGTAAATAACGATAAAGATGAAGACAATAGTTCGAAAACCCTTAATGATAAAAACCAAAAATAAAATCACCTAAAAAAAAATAATGACCGATGTAACACCCAGAGATCAACCAAATCCCTAAATAGATCCAATAGAGTAAAAAGTACGGATATTGAAACTGACAACATAATTGCAAACCTCAATCTCAAAGATATCTGAAGACAATCAGAATTTACACAAAAATATATAATTGTTTGTGTTTTTTTCTTTTATAGCGTTTGAAGAAAAAAATTATAATTAAAGAAATGCCAAACTTGAAAACATCAGTGTGCAAGAAGAACTATTAGTGTTCGATAGCAAAATTTGAAATCATATATGTACAAACAATAAATAGCAAAACTTGAAACAATTTATTTGTGTGCGAACAAATGTGCTCTAACAAAAATTGCCAACTGAGCTGTTTACTCAAAATTCATTATATATATATATATATATATATATATATATATATATATATATATATATATATATGTGTGTGTGTGTGTGTACAAACAAGATTTGGCATTGAATAACCAACAAGAGTTGATATGCAATTAAACTTAACCGTTGATATGCCATTGAACTTAACCATTGAATTTATTTTCTTTTTTACCCAATAAATGTATAACAAATAAAAAAGCTAACAATTAAATATGTTATTTTCGAGCAAAAAAATTCCGCGTATTAATTTTAATGAAAAGTATTCGTTTCTTCTCTAGTTTATTTCTTTAAAAAAATTGTGTTACACTGATTGAGAACTGATATATTTTGTTCTAAAAAATCTGAAAAATATTCACTTAAAAAATTTATAAGGTGATCGATTAACAATATTTCCGTTTAATTTGTTTTTACCCTCTAAAAATGTAACATTATGGGAAGGTACAGTAAAAAATTAAGGAATCAAACTACATCCTTACTGTAAAAAAATATTAAGTTTTTTTGCATTAGAATCTTTTTTTTATTTCAAAAGTTACTTTTGAAATAGTATTTTAAAAAATGTACCACTTGGTTTCAAACTTTTTCATGATTTTTACTACTCAAAAAAAATTTGAACTTTTTTTTTACAATTCTTACAAAACAGCAATTTAAAAAGACTATTAAATTCAAATTTCGCTAATGGAACTTATGTAATATTTAACATGGCGGCTCCTAAGAAAAGCTGAAGAAATCTCCTTTGAACTTAAATGTGAAGAGTTCCACAAATCGATTGATTTTTAATCATTGAATCAGTAAAAATCAAAGATTAAGAATTATGCTTTTCCTTATTGTAAACATTAAAATGTTTACATGATTTCAATGCTCAGTCACATTTTTTCTGATATATGAGTCGACACGTACAAACCTAAGCAGACACGACTCTTCTGTGTGCGTATATATATATATATATATATATAAAGAGAGAGAGAGAGAAATTGACGAACAGAGTAGTGAAAAAGTAATGAATTTATTTAGCAGGAAAGTCGATGCTATAACGTTTCGGTTATAATGATAAAGAAATAACATTTGAAATCACCTTTGAAAGTCCTAATGATGGTATATTAATAACGAAATGTTATAGCGTCGACTTTCCTGTTTTTAAAAAAATCGTCCTTACTTCTTCATCAGTATCCGACATGTCTTGTTCGTCTAATTTGGATGGTTTTTTTAGATGACCACCTACCCCACTCTCTCTCTCTCTCTCTCTCTATATATATATATATATATATATATATCTAGAGAGAGAGAGAGAGATCTGTGAGAGAGAAAAATATAGATCTACGTGAGAGAAACAGATTTGTTTTTGTTGAGAGATTTTTTTGTATCCCTGATGTGATTAAATATGTAAATAAACATGTGTATTTATGAGTTGGTTTATTTCAGAATATAGCAACGTGTTTCTAGACTATTTGTTTTTTAACAAAGTGAGCACATGAGAGTATGAGTGAGTGGGCAGGGTTGTGTCTGTGTTTATACTTGAAATAATCGATTTAGAAAAATTCCCGACATCATTACCAATACTCAGAAACCCAAACACTCATCATCTAATATGCACAAAGCTATAATAATAATCAAGTCGGGTCGACAGTATGGAGTTCCCTCTCCCAGCCCTTATCAGCCATCGCTCCCGGTAGGTCCTCTATACAGCATCCCGTGTCCGTACAAAGTTGATGAATCTAAGTCATTACCAGTTGGCCAACATTGGTGTGTTCATTTGTAGGAGTCTACTGTAGAACGGGATTGATGAATTTGTTCTGGCTTTTTCAGTAGATGAGATATTGCTACCGAGTTATGTGAATTTCAGAAACTTGCCATTTTATGTGAAGATGGTTCCTTCTAGTTTAAAACTTGTTAACTGTTTTTCAAGGTTCCCGGAGAGACGAATGCTTCTGCTGCCTGCTCCAAGCTATGCAGCAATTTTCGTCTTGGACAGATGTATCTGTGAGAAGCACAAGATCATCTGCGTAGAATGCATCCATTTTAGTTTCTACAATGACTTTCTCAAAGAATTCAGCATTACCATCGTGCGAACGTACCTTTACTTTCGTGTTTTTGTAGAGCATCGTTTTAGCGGAAACAATTTCCTTGGGGAGACTACATTCTTCTGTATATGGAATCGAATGCCTTGGAAAAAACTACAAACCAAAGTGCTGCTTTGAGAATTTTTACACCAACTCCTTCGATGATTCGACGAACAGTCAGAATCTGAGAAGTTTTAGATTAATTTCTCAGAAATATATTCCGAATTTTGCTGGCTTGGGGTCGGATACGATAGCGAAGCAAGGCATTATAAACCTTAGCAGTCCTTACCGAGGTCACCTTTCTTAGAGTATTACCCTGTCGGCTTGGGGTGTAGAATACACTGACTACACCTCTGCAAAGCGGTAAGACTCCCCTCATTGAGTGCCCTGTATATAACATTAAAAATCTGATGGTGAGGTTACAGTAATGCTGTTGCTTATGGGAATGCAGAGTATCCCTTCATTGCCATCGCTCCCAGGTCCACTAGGGTCCCAGAGTGGTAGTACCTGATAGGGTTTAACCTTCGAGTCAAATACAACAAAATACGTACTTATGCTAAACTGAATTACTTTAAATAAAACTATTATGACATGTAAACTCAGTACGTAGGCTGAACTGAATTGTTTGAAATGTAACAGTTTTAGACATTTTTTGTGTAAACAAAAACGATACTTATAATAGACTGAATTGTTTCAATTAGAACTGTTTGACTAAACTGAACAGATTCAGATAGAAATGTTTTTGTCAATTAAACAGTGAAATTATGCTAAACTGAATTGTTCGAAATAGAACTGTTAATTTGTTTAAAACAGATTTAGCATTAGATAACCTACAAAGGTTGATATGCTATAAAAACCAAACAAACAAACTTTCATGGAGTAGGGGAGGATCCAGACTTTCGTCCATCTATCTTATTTTTATTTATTTATAATGTTTCATAACCGAAGAATTTCGTCCTCAAATTTGATGGACTTTCATGATATTGTGTCGAGGCTTGCAGCTTTTGTGCTTTTGGTTGTTTTTAGAACTACGTTAAGTTAATCCTCTGTAAAGTGTCCGAATTTTATATCAGTTGGCCATTAATATGTTTTTCAGTAGGTTCTCTATGATTTTAGGAGGTTTCCAAATTTATTCTTGAAATGTTCTTTCCTATTCAAGTCTCTGCTTTACTGGCAGCTTTTAATTTTGCTCTCTAGGTGTTTTTCCTGCAACTAACTTCATATATTGTCTGCTATTCCAGCTGAGATTATTCATTTTCCACTGAATTTCTTTTATTGATTTGGTCGTGAATGAAATCTGGTTGTTCTTTTTTTATATATTTTAGTTCTTTCTATATTCTCTAAGTTTCAACACATTGATGTTTGTGGGATTTCCATTAAGTAAAGATGCTTCTTTCATCTCGTTTTTCCAAACAGCTTTTGACTCCTAGGGAACTGTACATTTGACTCTTGGTTTGGTTGGTACTCACTTAGCTGCAGCTTGAAAATGGGTGGTAACAAAGTTTTCATATTCAGCAATTGGTGTATGTCTTTCAAATGCCTCATGAAGAATATCAGATTTTTTTTTTGTTGTTGTTTTTTTGAAACCAGGTCTCCCGGACCATAAGCGAACACTCTTAACTTGAAATCATAAAAATATTAGTAATATTTATGAATACTTGAAACGATACAAAGGTGTGAAAATTATTTGCATCAGATAGGAATACTTGAGATCATTACTGCATGCAAAAACCTCTTAAGAAACAAAAAATGTATATATGAATGTAGAATGAACAGGATTCTCGCACATCTAAGCATAAAATAACCCTACACGGGTTGACATTAATACATATATATTAAATATATAGGATTTGGTTTGGTTAGGTTTTATGACATCTCAACCATTGCAGGTTATTTAATGTCAAATCATCTTTATACATATATATTAAATGTATAAGATTTGGTTTGGTTGGGTTTTACACCATATCAACCCTCGTAGGTTATTTAATCCCAAACACTCTTTATACATATATATTAAATATATAGGATTTATTTGGTTAGGTTTTATACCCTGTCAGCCATTGTAGGTAATTTAATGCTAAATTATCTTTATACATATATATTAGATATTTATGATTTAGTTTGGTCGGGTTTTATACCCTATCAACCATTGTAGGTTATTTAATACCAAACTTCTCTCTTTCGCTCTTTCTCTCTCTCTCTCTCTATATATATATATATATATATATATATAAGTTAAGTCTGTTCGACATTACTCATTCGTTTGCACACATTTAGATAATTACCAGTATTGTTGTATATCACTAAGAATTCAATTAAACATCAGTCATTTGTTTACACAAAGTTAAATGATCTAACAGTTCTATTTCAAACAATTCAATTTTGCTTAAATCATCTGTTTGCACTCAATTAAAAATGAGATCTTTATAAAACTAAGTAGAAGTATCGAAGATTCAAGTTTGTCTTTTTCGTTCTAAAAATCTTGTCCAAAAATGATCAAGAAGATTAAAAAAGGCAGACTAAGGTTGATATTTTGAGGATCAAGGTCATTTTTAATCGGAGTTAAGTTGGTTGAAATTCAAGGTTTTCCTTCTCTTAGACTTATTGTGTAACAAAGAACCCAGAATTTTTTTCTTTTTAATGAGAACAAATCGATTCTTGCCTTTTCTAAGAGCATTAGTGCTAAGTGAAATACAAACAGCCTAGTCAGAAATTTGAACTCAGATCGCCATTCCCTTTCTAACAACCATAACCGCTATGCTAAGGACGCCTTTCATGGACATTTAAAATTGTAACAAAACTAATAAGCTAGTTTGGATCCCTATTCTAAATTTTTAAACGTCCCTACAAACGTATGTAATTTTTTTTAATTTTTTAATTTCTGCGAATGTTATACAACGTTTGCGCTGAGAGGTGCTCAAAGCAGAGGGCCTTGCACCAAACTTGGTGCCAGTGGGTTAATCTGAGCTCAGATAAAGTGAAGTCATTGAGTACAGGCTCGAAATACAAACGTGAAAAAGGTCGCAGCCTCAAATTCGACATTGTCAATTATGACCTACGCAGATGCACTTGAGGACACGTCAAGCACTTAAAAGACACGCCCATTAAAAGACTGAAAAGGTCTCGCGAAATGACGTCATTAACGAATCCAAATTAGGACTCTCTCTCTCTCTCTCTCTCTCTCTCTCTCTCTCTCTCTCTCTCTCTCTCTCTCCTGCGTACCTGGTGAATAGACGTATTTATGTCGCTCTTCGGGGATTTCACGCTAAGTCCACGTTCGAAAGATAAGCTACGAGAAATTTTTGAAAATTTTTAAAAAAATTAAGAGATTATTTTTCCAAGAAAAAAAGCGTTGAGTTTCTTCTTTAACTGAACCGAAGCGAATCGCCAGCCAACGAGTATCTAACACAAATACTCAGGAGAAATATTTTCTATAGTATTTACGAAAATTGCCCTATTAAATGTATTGGTTAATCATTGGTCACGTAAATTGGGTCTCGCTACAGGGTAATAAGAAATTATGTTCTTATAACAAGATACGTTACTCTAACTACTCTCTGTGTGTGTGTGTGTGTGTGTGTGTGTGTGTGTGTGTGTGTGTGTGTGTGTGTGTGTGTGTGTGTGTGTGATGCAGTCGGCTGGGGCTGTAAAATATACCGACTGCACCTCTTCAGATGGGTAAGCACCCAGCAACGAGTATCCTGGATATGGTACTAAACAATCTGATTGTGAGGCTGCAGTAATGCTGAAGCTTTAGGGAAACCGGATTCCCCTTTTATTGTCATCGCTCCCAGGTCCACTTTGGCCCAGAGTGGTAGCATCTGATAAGGTCTTATCTATGGGTCAAATAGAACTAAACTATGTACTTGTGTTAAACTGAACTGTTTGAAACAGGTACAGGCAAAATATAATTGATGTTCTTCTATAAGGGAGGTTTTGGTATTAAATAACCCATGAACGTTGATATGTTATTAAGCAAAGAAACAAAACCATATATATATAACTATATTAGATTCTTTTTTTTAATCATCCCATAAAAATTCAAATACATCAGTAATTTTTTTCACGAGTAATTAACAGGTAAAATACACTACTCTCCCTCTCCCTCCTATAACTTTTCTCGTCTCTACATCATCATAAACTTTATCAAGAAAACCATGAAAACCTGACGAGTAGAATTGACTGCAGGAGGAAGAAGTTTAGCAAAAGATCCAAAGAGGAAGTTTTCAATGAAATGCTCTAGCGCCGTTACTATTCATAATTGCCATGATGCCACTTAACCACATACTCAGAAAATGCACAGCCAGATACAAACTTAGTAGATCGCAGGAAAAGATCAATCACTTATGTACATGGATGACATCAAACTATTTGCAAAAAAGGAAAAAGAACTGGAAACTCTTATACACGCAGTTAGAATAATATACAGTCAGGACATAGGAATGGAATTTAGCATATAAAAAGGTGCCATGCTTGTAATGAAAGTGGCAAACGACATCTGACTGACGGAATGGAACTACCAAATCAAGACAAGATTAGAACGCTCGGAGAAAAGGAAACCTACAAATACTTGGGTATCTTGGAAGCTTACGCCATCAAACAAGGGAAGATGAAAGAAAAAATTCAGAAAGAATATCTCAAGTGAACTAGAAAGCCACTCGTTACAAAACTATTTAGCAGAAACCTTATCTAAGGTATAAATACCTGGGCTGTACACATGTTAGATATTCGGGACCCTTCTGGAAGAGGATCAAAGAACAAGAAAACTAATGACCATGCATAAGGCATTACATCCTAGAGACGACGTTGACAGGAGGGAAGAAGAGGACTTACCAGCAGTGAAGACAGCGTTGATGCACCGACACAACGACTTGAGGACTACATAGAAAAGCACGGAGGAGGATTGTTTACAGCTATTAGAAACGATACTGACAACACGATGGCCAACAGAATAACAATTATTAGGAAACAAAAATGCGAAGAAAAACAACCCTATGGGCGTTTTAAACGACTAATAAACATCTCACACGACAAAACCTGGACGTGGCAAAGAAAAGGAAACTTTAAAAAAGAAACAGAATCTCTCCTAATAGTAGCACAAAACAATGCCATAAGAACCAATCAAATCAAAGGGAGAATAGATAAAACGCAACAAAATAGCAAATGTAGGTTATGTGGTGATAGAGACGAAATCATCAATCACATAATAAGCGAATTAGCACAGAAGGAGTATAAGACTAGACACGACTGGGTGGGCAACGTGATCCACAGGGAGATGTGCATGAAATTTCAGTTAGACCATACGAACAAATGATATATGCACAACCCAGCATCTATCCTAGAAAATGACACACATAAACCCCTATGGGACTTTGACATACAAACAGATCACCTAATCTCGGCTAGAAGACGAGACCTAATAATAATTACCAAAAAATGAGAACTTACGATATTGTGGACTTTGCTGTCCCGGCAGACCACAGAATAGAATTGAAAGAATGTGAAAAGAAAGATAAGTACCTCGACCTTGCCAGGGAATTGAAAAACTATGGAACATGAAGGTGACAATTATACCAATTGTGATTAGTGCTTTCGGTACAGTAACTAAAGGATTATTAAAGGGACTGGAAGACTTAGAAGTTGAAGGACGAGTGGAGACCATCCAAACTTCAGCATTATTGAGAACGCACAGAATACTGAGAAGAGTCCTGGAGACTTGAGGAGACTTGCTGTCACTCAAACATCAGTGAAAAAACATCCACTAAAACTGATGTGAAAACTGTCAAGTAGTTGGTGGAGGAAGTAAGGAAAAAGAATAGCAATAATTATCTAAAAAGAAGGATATTTTGGATGCAATTAATTTTGTAATTTTTCCGGGCAATAAATTTATGATTCCAAATCTAATATCCGTACTTCTTACTGTCCCCTCAACTTTTTTCTTTATGTTTATTTGTATATTTAATTGACTATTTAATGAGGATCTTTTTTCGAGCATTCATTTGTATTTTTATTCGACTATTTAGAAGGGCTCTCTCTCTCTCTCTCTCTTTCTATCTCTCTCTCATTTCATTTTGTATAATCTATTCTTATAACAATCTTTTTCTTGAATGCTGCAACCACGTGTCATCACACCAAGGGAAAAAAAACTCCTGTCTGCATGTTCCTGAAGTCTAGGGTTCGTTACCTTTTAAAGATCAAGAGCAAGGTGATATAAGGCTAAAAGAGAACCGGGGGAAAAATTTCAACTAAAACTGGATGTGCTCATGGTGTAACAGTTATCGTCGTAATAAGCGTTCTCTCTTATCTGAGTTCAAGTCCTGAACGAGGCTATTTGCTTTTCACATAGCTCTAAGACTCTTCTGAAAGGTGTGAATCCAACTATTCTCTTTCAAACTTGGCATGGTAACCTGTCTAGGCGAAGGATAATTTTGAATACAAAACCACTTATAAACTTGGTGAGGGATAAGCTCTGCTAAGCTTTTCCTGCCCCCAGACACACAAGATGGAATTCTTTTTAAATCTGGTCCATGATAAGGATCCAACCAGTAAAGCTCATTTATCCAACATTATTTGTGAAAGCAGGTAGATGAAAAATAGTTTTCCTTTGTCCATGCCTCAACGAATTGAGACCGTCCAAAAATCTAGAGGAGGGGCAATAAAACACTGATGTTTTTTAGAGGATGGTGATTCCATTATTTTTCTCCAAATTTATTTATACCATAATTTCTTTCTCTACCTTATTCCACCCCACCAAAAAAAATCTCGATTATTCACCAACATAAATTATTTTATATAATTTGAGGTGTATTCCATGAAGGCAGAAAGTTTGGCTAGTATGTCTTCCCCTTGATCCTTTACCGATTGGCTGTACTTCCTCTGCCTAAGGCACGTCAGTTGGCACTTCAACGATCCCTCTCCAGTTTTCTCTGGGGAGGTGCAAGGCCGATGGTCCGTAGGCAGGTCTGTATCCAACGTACACGCAACGGGGGTCTAGGTATGTCTGATCTGGGGAGTCACTAGCTTGCTGAAAGACTCGCGTACTTGGACCGATCCTTGACAGGGGACGTAGTGTGGAGATAAAAGGCGAGTCGGACTTTTCCACGCCTCAAGTCAGACCCAAAGGCTGAAGGTCGACGTAAGCCTTTGGGCGAAGCACTGTTTGTCCGCGAGTGCCGAAAGGACCTTCGTAGCCTTCTTGGGTCCAGTGACATTTCACGGCCTCGAAAAGAACTATATCGGGAGCTAGTGGTGGGTTCCACTTCTGATCCTCTTAGCGAGTGGCGTGGCTGGACGGCGGAGGAGATCCGCTCTCATTGGAATTGGGCGCCAGGATCGAGCTTCTTGAACAACTCCGAGTTCTCGCTCACCTGGTAACTTGTTCGGAATGCGTTACCCCTTCGCGACTGGAACTACAAAGCGGGCCTGGCAGACATGCCCGATTGCACTCGCTGCGGCAGCGGCGTGGAAGAAACGGCTGAGCACGCCTTCTACTACTGTGAGCGAGTTCGCCCGTCTTGGGATCACGTCGGCGAGTGGACGGCTCGCATCGAACCCAAACAGCTCGTGCTGCTCGACGTTGGTTACGTCGTAGACAACGTTCTTCCTCCGTTTCAGGGTGAGAAGCGTGTGGTGTTTCTCGCGATACTAGCTGTAGCTAGAATGGTAATTTGGACGACGCGAAACAAGGGATTGTATGACGATGCAAACTTTTCTCATCGTGATCTGGTTTTGTATTTTCGGCATCAGCTGAGGATCAAAATCAGATGCGATAGAAAATGCTTGGATCGCATAACATTCAGCAAAAGGTGGCTTAATGCAGTGAGCCTGGTCGTAAGAAAGGGGGCAATGTTGGAGTCATCCTTCCCTCCTCTGCCGGCC
The DNA here is from genome assembly GCA_963585895.1 of Sepioteuthis lessoniana. NCBI lineage: Eukaryota > Metazoa > Mollusca > Cephalopoda > Myopsida > Loliginidae > Sepioteuthis > Sepioteuthis lessoniana. The sequence goes on along the minus strand of OY757923.1, from coordinate 78,065,526 downwards.
CATGGCGTCTACGGTACGGGTCCTTAGGGACCCCGTCCCTGGTAAGTAAAATTGTTTTTCCCCTTGAAACCTAGTTAGCAGTATCTTGTGAGTCATTGTCCCCGTCATCTAGTCGTTAGTTCTCAAGATCTTCCCCATCCCCATTATTTTTGTACCTCAACCCGTATCCCAGTCCGCTTTTGTTGAAGATCTTGAACATTCATATGTATAAAAATCATATTACCTGCTTGTATTGACCCATACCGCGCCCGACCCTTTATTTCTTTTACCCCTGTAGATTAGGATTCCCGTCCCACCTAGGGTAGGTCCGGCTTGTTTTCGGTTCTTTCACCCCGGAAAACAGTCGGCTTCCAATTTTATAGACGGGGGGATGGGAGGGCAACCAAGCGGGGAATTTTTTCTTTGTTTTTGTTATTATATGTTTCGGGGTTTTTCTCCCATTCCCATCATATCCACTGTAAATAAATCATATATTATAAATAAAATCATCCATCACTTTCGGGTTAGGCCTTTTTTCATAGAGCAAATGTGGTATTTTGGTGGTTGCTGCGTACATGGTGATGGATGAATGGTTATATATTGTACTGTTGAATGGGTCGGCGAATGTGGCTAGCTAGGTCCCCTTAGTATATATAGACAAAGCAAGACCGCTCCCTTCCCATCCCCCCAAAACTTCAAGGCCTTGTGCCTACCATTTTATATCAAAATGGAAATAAAGGCAGAAAATTTGGCAATCAGATAAAATAGGTTTTGTTTCTGATTTGTGCTTAGTTTATTTTTCAAGGACTAGAAATAACAGAAGAAACGGTTTCTATGAGTAGGGAGTTCATATTTTGTTGGTTGGTTGGTTGGTTCGTGGTTGGTTTTACGGCATATCAACCCTTTTCGGGACATTTAACGCCGAATTAAATTTCAAAATAACTCAGTTTAGTATAAGTATAGTTTTTGTTTACAAACAGTTAAATGTCAAAAACAGTCCCGTTTAAAACAATTCAATTAGGCATAAGTACACAGTTTAGTTCTATTTGACCCATAGATAGGGCCCTATCAAGTGCTACCACTCCGGGCCAAAGTGGACATGGGAGTGATGGCAATAAAGCAGTACTCTGCATTTCCTAAAGCTCCAGCATTACTGGAGCCTCACCGTCAGATTGTTTAGTGTCATATACAGGGCACTAGTTGGGAGTGTCTTACCCCTCTGCAGAGGTGCATTCAGTGTATTCTAAAGCTACAGCCGACTGGAGACACTCATATTTTGTAACAGGTTTAGTATTATATTTTTGATGTATTAAGTTGTTACTTGATTCAAAACAGCACCCAAAAGCCGTTGATTGTTGTTTTAGATACCCATTTTTACTTCTTGATGTTTACTTTTAAAGCAGGTCTTTGATCATTATTCTGTTTTCAAATTGACATTTCAGGAAAGGTGAAATACTTCGTTACCGTCACTTGGATTTCGAGTTCCGGTCAGTAGCAACTGATTTACCCGATAGAAGTCGAAGATCTAACGGCCTCAAGGAATTAACTGCTCCGCTTAACCACAACTGACTCAAATCAAAATTAACTATTTTTTCCCGTCTCTTCGGTCTTTTTCTATGATGTGATATCTAACATCCAACCAGAGTGCGGTGTTTGGCAGCTGACTCTTGAAAAATGGTGACGAAGAAGAGATGAAGAAATAAAATTAGGGTACATGTGCAAGTTCATGTTCACCGGGTAAAAATTTTCTTGTGTGTGTGTGTGTGTGTGTGTGTGTGTGTGTGTGTGTGTGTGATTTGAAATGAATAGAACCTTAAACTGACCGCATATTTTTTTATTTTTCAAAAAAAAATGTCACATTTTATTAGGGGGTCACTTTTACACTCTAATTCAATGTAGAACGATCACCCACTTCTAGAACCAGTATTAAGAAAAAGAATCTCTCTCTCTCTCTCTCTCTCTCTCTCTCTCTCGTGGGGGGGTGTAATGGTTAGCGATGGACTGTGGAATCATAGTAAGCGAGTTCGAACTCCAGTCGCGCGATTACGTTCGCTATGGGTTAAATAATACCACTACTGTTCTTCTAAAAGGACGGCTTTGGCATTAAATAACCTACAACGGTTGATATGCCACTAAACAAAGAAACCAAATCTCTCTCTCTCAGATGTAAAAAAAAAATTAAAATATTCCGATCGGTCTGGTTATTTGTCTTTTCCAACACTAACTGTTCCGGAAATGGGTGAGCATTCTGCATTGAATTAAAATGTGAGTGCACTCCCCTTATAAACTGTAAAAAGTTGTTCTTTTTCGAAAAATAAAAAATTGCATTGATTTTGAGGGTCTCTAATTAGTTTTAAAAAATCACAAAAAATTCAAAGAAATTTTTTTCAGGTGAAATTGAACGAGTTCACGTGTAGAATTTTATCAAATTCAGACCCACTTTATTTATCTATTTCAGCCTCCCTCTAGACCGGTTCTCAAATCAGGAAAAGGTGGTTGCTATTTTTAAATCAATGAAGAAATTGCTAGTACTTTGACAAATCGTAACCTCCACTCAGCTGAGGGTGACCTTGCGAACTCTGAAATTCTTGCTCCTTACTTCTTTGCTGGTTACTAACAAGTTGATCGACTGACCTTAGAAATTCCCAAATTTTCACATGATCGTTTCTTGCATTTACCACGAGGATTTTCATGGTTAACCCTTTGAGGTTGATCAATAGGTCCACTAAACTACATGAGTTTTTACAAAAATCCTGTTTATTCAGTTCTTACACTGAAGGGTGGTTATGACCCCTTTCTCCAGCCTGTCAATCAAGACCGTATAATGACCGTCAAGTAGTTGTCTATAGAAATAAATGAAACGCGATAAAAAAAAAAATACACAAAACCATAAAAATCACACCTTCAAAAAAATTTGCCATTAAAAACTACAGAAAAAGAGACGAAAGAAATATTCCATTTTAAACATAATCCCTTTCTCCAAAATCCTGCAAATAACACGAGTGTAAAGTAGCAATAACGAAGTAGTAGTCGTAGTATTAATACTCAGTTATTTTATTCACTATTAAACGAATACTCAAATGATGTTCTGCCTCTAAAAACTGGGTTCTTTTAGCTGGCTGACGTGTGCCCCACCAAACGGGCGAGTACTGCACAAGGTCTTTTTAAGGTGAGTCCGGGCGCAGTGCCGTAGCCAAAACACGCTCGAGATTCCTAAAAATACCTCTGGCCCTATCAGCATTCCCCTTTTAGGAGACGTCTCAGGCGTTAGGTGATAAACCTACCCTCCCCAAGGAGTGTTAGAGCCGGGGAGACGGCCATCTGAGGCACAAGGAGGGTTGGCTGCTTGACTTCAATGCTGGGCTTCCCCGGCAGCCTCAACAAAGTAGACGCCAACTAAATTCGCATATTCAACTAAAGACTGGGCTCTTTTATATTAACGGAGGTGATAACTTCTCTAGTTTAATGCTTGCCTATGATTTAATTGGACGGACCATTCCTACTCTTCAAGGTACAGACAATAGAGTCTTATTGATTCGCCCTTCTATCTACGTATATTTTAGATATTTACTTTAGGATATATCTAAATAAAAACACTTCAGCGAGAGTAGATTTAATAAATCTGCGTAATAATTTATTGCAGAGAATTGATCTAATCGAAATGCCTATGAAATGAACAAAGTAGTACATATAATAAATATTAGTATTGATTCTTTAAGAAAAAAAATAATGGACGGAAAATCCATCTCGAACGATAATTGGAGTGTTATTGGCTCACACAACGAAAGCACTTCCTCGGAAACAAAAGACACGCACGTGCACACACACACACACACACACACACACACACACACACACACATATATATATATATATATATATATATTGCTTAAAAGTTATTTTTGACGGTCAATCAGCTTATTATCAATTCCCATATCTAATTTATATTATTATTATTAATTACTGTTAAATTAATTAATGAAGGGAAGTACTCAATAATCGGTTTTTAATATTTATTCACTTTGAGAAAACAATGATCAAGGTTGGTTGGTTGTTTTATTTTACGACATATCAACCTGTTTCGGGTCATTTGAAGTCGAATTAAATTTCAAGCAATTCAGTAAAGAATAAGTATAGTTTTTATTTACAAACACTTAAAAACAATTCTATTTCAAACAATCCAATTCAGCATAAGTACAGTTTAGATCTATCAAAAATTTTCTGTTTCAAACAGTTCAGTTTAGCATAAGTACGTAGTTTCAATGTCAAAAACAGTTTTAATGTCAAAAACAGTTCCATTTCAAACTCTTCTGTTTCCCCACTCTATTATGCCTGTTCATCCCGAATATATCTAGATAACTACTTAAACTTTCAACATCATCAATTATTATTATTATTATTATTATTATTATTATTATACTCCTTTGAGAGTTTTCCCCGCCAGCATTAGCTGATGGCTTTTTTTACTGGAGTTTTTGTGACAGCAAGTCACAAGCCTTCAATACGCTTCTCAGTATTCTGGCTGATCTTAGGAATGCTGTAGTTTCAATGTTCACTACTTTTCCTCTGATTTCTAAGTCTTCTAGTTCCTTTACCAATACTTTGGGGATTGTTCCAGGTGCACGAGTTACAGTCGGTATCACCGTCACTTTCATGATCCAAAGTTATTATTATTATGCATATTTTTAAACTATTGTTTACCAATTCATGATTGCCTCTTTCTTCTTGCTTGAAGACAATGATGGCACTTTTTCTTGTTGGAAAGATAATGGATCAAGAAGACTCCACTCAGATTCCATGGCTTCAAGAAATTCCAAAAGTGGTACTATTTGATTGTTTCTTTGTTGTCTATTCCATTCTCTTTCAATCTCACCTACTTGAATTTGCCATTCGATAGAACCACCCTTACTTGTCAAGAGCAATTACATCTTATTTTCTGTCTCAGTTGTCTGCAAATCCAAATCTCAGTGGCCTCGTTTTCGTCTTTTACAGAATTTTTTTTATAGTTTATTCTCGTAGCATTTTTATTTTTGTGTCTGGATTTGCCAATATGCAGACATTGCCCATCTGCGATTCCTTTAAGTTAAAAGGTGAAAGTTCTTATGGGAAAAAATTGTATGCTATAGTTGCTAAGAAGGAATCTTTAACACAATCTAGGGTTATATTTTTTTTTAATAGTTATTGCAGAGAGATACGAGGAGAAATCAAAAAGTATATATCTACTCAACCCCTATGCCACGAGCAGGATGCAGAACAAGGTCAGTTTTCAAGCGGAATATAACAAGCTTGAATTTAGTTTTCCATCTTCTACACCAAGACTAAAGAGCCCAGCTTGTACTGCTATTCTACCCATAGGTGGTATTTAGGTTAGGAAAGACGAATTCATGTCTTTCATATATTTCAAAAAGACACTTCATAGAGTGGAAACACATTGAATCTCCTGTAAAAGAAAAGGGAAGGACGCAGCGTTCAGTAAAAAAAAGGTCATGCTGACCGTCTTCTTGAAAAAGTTGTAACTCTTAACAATATTTCCAATTCAGAATTTTTAGGCAATTTTTTTTTATTCATTGAAGGACCCTTATATATATATATATATATATATATATATATATATATATATATAACACTGTCTCCAGAAACATAAAGAGTGGGGGTAAGCCACATTTTTTTGCTTTTTTCTGTACTAAAAATACATCAACCAAGCCTGAGTAGAATATGCAGCTGGCAGCAGGGAGTATATTGACTCAGCTGTGACTATGAATTCGTGAGGAAAGTGGCCCTGCTTGTTTTTTTCTCAAGCTGAACTAAAAAGTCTCATTACGACTCATTTGCAGAAACATGCTTAATATGACTTTTAAAAATTTCTTTCTTAAAAACATCCTGTAACTTTTGAAGGTGGTGGAGGCGCCACTCGTATAGCATTACTTGGGCAAGAATATCCAAGCGGAGCACATCCCTCTCCAGGTCTACAACTGGTTTTAATTCAGAGTTTTTCCTTCTTCTTCTTGACCGGCTGCCTTACCTAAGTTAAAGAGCTTAGTTTACCCTACAATTTACCCATAGCTGGAAAGAAATTGGATTCATGCCTTTTCGAAGAGAATTAGCGCAATGTGAACTTCAAACAGCTTCCTTCAGGTTTTGAACTCGGATAGCCGAATCCACATACCACGACGTTAAGCGTTACACCACGACTGCGTCCACTGTTACTGCCAACCGTCACAAGCAATGTATAAGACACTGAAAAGTACTTAATATTAATCCAAGATAGATGTGAGCCACAAATATTTTCATATGAGGAAAGATATCCATGTTGTACATGTTTAGTTGATGGTAGCGATTTGAATCGTTTTAGAGTCCACACTGGTGTATGAACGTATGTATGAATGTATGTATGTAATCATAGCCTGCCAGAGATCACACTGCATGGCGAACTCTTCACTGATCATCGCAAAAGAAGGTTTCAAAAGAAAAAGGACAGTTTAAAAAAATTTCTTTGGGTCCCGTCACATCGACCTTCACTAGTGATTTACTCTTACTGAAGACCGTGACGCTTGGCGTCGTACTATCAACCATACTGTCTCCTTCACGCGCAGAACCACTCTCAAAGACAAAAGGCGCAAAAGACAGAACAGTAACATTATGTCTTCAAACCCTGATCGAACCTTCAGCAGTGGTTGTGCCTTCCTGTCCTGCATTGGCCTTGTCTGCCACGAGCCTGCAGTCAACTAGGACCACCATCAATTTAATCTTCATTCAAGAAGCGAAGTTATGAATGAATATCAATAATTTTGTTGTTTGCTATAGTCATTTTTTAAAAATATGTTGTTCAATATATATAGATCTAAATTTAGATAGCTTTGACACTGAATCAACGGCTTTTGGTGACTGTCAGTTTCTCGACTATTTGTATTAATTACTAGTGATTTCAAAGGAAAACGGAAAAAAATAGCGCCGTTTTAGTTCCCATATACAAACTATAGGGTGTCTCAATATACATGGGAACCCTGTGACTTCCAATAACTTTACTAATGATAATGTTGTGTTCTCTTTAGTTTTAGATTTGAAAATAGTATACTATAACAACTATTAATCCATGATCACCATGCCTTTGACAAGAGAGGAAAAATATTTTGCGTCATTACTTATTTGGAGACAAAATCATTCAAAACTGTGCAACCAAAATTTCACAGGAAGTTTAACTCTACAATTATCCCCAGAAAAGCCAAATTTGTCGTTGTGTATATAAATTTCAGTAACCGGCTCATTGGTCTTATGGATAGAGCGTTCGTCAATGGTCTGGGAGACCTGGGTTCAATCTCAGATCACGTCATACTAAAGACTTTAAAAATGGAACTTGATACCTCTTTGCTTCACACTCAGCAATGTAAGGTACGTATCAAGGGTAAAGTGGAGCAATCCAAGAAAAGGAGTAGCGCCCTCCCCTACACCACGGTGTAGTAGCTATCGAAAAGAGAGCCTTCTGTTCACCCTCGACTACGGTCGCAAACTTTACTTACTATACAAATTTCAAGCCACGGGGTCAGTAAACAACCTCAACAAGAAGGCAGAAAATCTCAGATCTGGCAGGAAGTTGACTGCATGATGTCCTGACAATGCGCATTCGGTGAGAGATTCTGTCAGGTGGAGACCGAAAAAGTCCTTACGAAGACGTTCTCAAGAACTTGGTCTTTCACATGCACTGTAGGATAAAGTCAATCAATTTCTACCCTTGTCATCTTGTTTGACCTTCCTGAAGTGATGTGATTGCTTCTTAAGACTCAGATGAATGATGACTTGATGCAATATAAACTATCATATAAATAGGTTGCATCTATTTTGAGACGCCCGGTATAACGTTTTTCTGGACTACAAGATTCATAGCAGTTCTTAAAAATGTTAACTTTCAGCGTGTATATTTCCAATTGATAAGTTACCTAACCAAGAATAACAACACAGTCTGTCCTACTATGTATCAGTAACTGAAAAGAGATGGACTTAAAGTTTTTTTCTCGGGGAATTAGCTTGAATTGAACAAACAGTTCCGTACAGGATTTTAACTCTGGTCACCGATTCCATTCCTTATGACGATAACCGTTACTCTAACCCCCCCCACCTTGCCTGTTACACTTATGAGTCGCATGTTCCAAAGAACTACAGAGCAGATGTGTTTTGGAAGGTTTTAACGTTTTCAAAGTCCCAATATTTTATCTTCTTTCCTTTGGAGAAGTGGCTGTCTCGTTTGTTTTTGTTGCATTTATTTTGCCTGGTTTCGTTTTGACATCCAGTGTCATTTGTTTTGGGTTTATGATAACCAACCTCTCCTTCCCTGCTTCACCATATACCTATAGCTGCGAAAATTTCTATTACTATATTACTTGTTTAATGGTTTGTCATACCTCCTTGGCCATCATCTCTTTTTTACTATCAATCTTTGCTCAGAACATATACACAATTAATACAAAATCGATATACAACAGATAAAATTCTGTTCCGTAATTCATCTATTAGTTTGGAAAAAATGACCTCTTAAATTCTTTTTAACATTATTTCTTGAACCATCGGATTGTATCTTTTTTTTTTTTTTTTTTTTTTTTTTTTTTTTTTCCATTATTGCTGTTTCCGATCTGATAAGGCAATTTTTAAAAAATATATGAATATGAGGGAAACAAATCCAATCGTTTTATAGACTTAGTTTTTAGATTGTAATGATATTATCAATTGTTTTCTCAATTCCGAGGAAAATTTTAAATTTTTGTAAAAATACAAGCAGAAACTAACGAAATAATATTTATTGATAGACTTGGGGCAAGTGACAAATGGATGAGACAATATGAATAAAGTTTGAGAAACCGGAAGAGACATTCGCGCATGCACGAGTAACTAAGTACGCACGCGTTACATCAGTCAGACACATGGTTGAGAGATGCGTTAAACGCTTAAGCAAACACCCAACGATGCGAACGGAAAGGATATCGGAAAAGTTGTGAACACTAAAAGAAACTTAGAGTATTAATAAAGAAGACATGCGCACTAACGACACAAATATGTGCACAGAACTGGAAAAATGAACATAGGTACACTTGACTACGGAACCCGCAGGGGAAATTAGTTTTATCACAAGGCAGAAAGGTAAGAATCAAAAAGAAATCGAAAGAAAGAAAGAGGCACAAAATACTTCTTGCTGTATGAGTGTTAGCAAACTAGATTATCAGACCATTGTTTGTGAGTTAGATTCTCACTGAGTGGCTCATACCCCAGATATTGTGCTAAACCAAGCTAAGTTTAGTTGGTTGGTTGGTGGGGTTTTATGACATATCAACCTTTGTGTGTTATTTAACGCCAAAACCATTTTTATGCAAATAGTCAGTTCTATTTCAAACAATTCAGTTTAGCATGAGTACACAGTTTGTCAGAAACATTACTATTTCAAACTATTCAGTTTATTCAAACAGTTCTAATTCGGCTAATTTAGTTTAGTATAGTACATTTTTCGTTTACCCAGTTAAATGTCAAAACTGTTCTATATAAAACAATTCAGTTCAGTGTAAGTAGAATTTCAATGTCAAAAACAGTACGAGTTCAAACAATTCAGTTTAGCATAAGCACGCAGTTTAAATATAAGTATAGTTTAATTGTCAAAAATATTTCTATTTCAAGCTATTCAGTTTAGTCAAACAGTTCTAATTCAAAGAATTCAGTTTAGCATAAGTATGCAGTTAGTTCTATTTAACCCATAGATAAGGCCCTATCCGGTGCTACCATTCCGGGCTAGAATGGACCTGGGAGCAATGGCAATGAAGGGGTAATTCGCATTCCCCAAAGTTCCAGCATCACTGGAACCTCACCATCAGATTGTTTAGCGTCATATCCAGGACTCTCATTTGGGGTTAAGTTTAGTAAATGACAACACAGAAGAAAGTTGTTCTGGACAACACGTATAGTCTTATGGTTAACAGGCAGTTCAACTCAATTCTCACTAGTTGCCCCATATCACAACTAAGCTTAGCCTCGTAAATTACGAAAGAAAGGGGTCAGTGACTAATAACTAAGCTAAGTTAACATTACATTGCTTATGAGTTCGATTCTCCCTGGGTGACTCATATTTCTGATCTTGTCCTAAACCAAACAAAACTAAGTAAATGATAACACGAAAGAATAAAAAGAAAGGTATCCAGAACACCTCGAAGTGGTATGGTTAGCGAGCAAAGGTTTTTGATTTACACAGAAAAATAGAGATCTGATCAAACCTAATCATAGCTACCCGTGTAACACAATTGATTTTATAATTGGTCGCTTAATAATGTATTATTAGTAACAATTCTCTTATTTATCGTTAATGTATCAATCTAGGTGGACATATACACACACATACATACATACATACATACATACATACACACACACATATATATATATATATATATATATATATATATATATATATATATATATATATAAGCATGTTTCATTAGATAGTAAAGACAAACTTTGTCTGTATAATCTAATAAAGATCCTTTTGAGTTTCCTGATAAGAGTCTTGGTTTCAGGTTGGAATTGGTAGATGAATTTACCAAAATTGTTCCAAGCGCTTTCGGACCCTTCATAGACCATCATCAGGGGTTGCTAGCATGTGTAAAGAGTGTTGTTTTTAGAATGAGTATTGAAAGTTTTTTAAAAAAAAACACCCTTTACACATTACACACAGCCCCTTATGATGGCCTATGAAGGTTCCGAAAGTGCTCAGGACAATTTTGGTAAATTCATCCACCAATTCCAACCTGAAACCAAGACTCTTATCAGGAAACTCAAAAGGATCTTTATTAGATTATACAGACAAAGTTTGTCTTTACTATTTAACGAAACATGCTTAAATGAACGACTGATGCTTAAGTACATATATATAAGAAATTATATCACCTTATTATAGTTTCATTACATTAAGTTTCAAGTATCAACAATGAAAATGACACTCATCAGCTGAAACTTGCGAGTTAAGATCCAAGTTTAATCTGATGATTATTTCCTCTGTTCCATTGTTGATAAATCAAACAAAAAGATTTTGCTGTCTTTTACTTTTTATATCATTCTGCTGACCAGCACTTGAAGAGTTTTTTAATAATTTTTAACGATTCTTTATTCGCATTTGATCACACAATATGCCTTTGTCAAACTTTTTAGTACCCTCTCACATATATATATGCAGAACATATAGCGTAACGGTTACAGAGGTTGGTTCCCTAAGCTTCTAAGTAGACAATCATCTGGAAGTTGCAGGTTCAATCCTGACTGAAGGCGAGTAACAATACATGAATACTTAACACTTATACCCGGTTATGACTAACGGAACCAGAACAGGCGACCTCCGTGGATTCAATAAAAAACGTAGTTCGAAGTTCGATGTAGGTTCCCGAGTACGACAAACGACTGAAGAAGGCCACATGACATATCGGCCGAAACATTGTGGAAATAACAATAAGGATGAATACAACAGTCCAAAAACCCTTAATGATATATATATATATATATATATATATATATATATATATATATATATATATATATTAGTAGTCGAATACTGATGACATAAATAGCTTTCAGAAAACTTGACGTTTAAAATCGCTGTCGTCACAAACCTTTTATCATTACTGTCACTTTCACGAAAGTGACAGTCATGTTGAGAACCTTGAGACGACCGTGATTTTGAATATGTTTTAAGGTGATTAAAAAACAATTTTATCAACTGTCAGCGATCGATTTTATCGGGGTTGTATTCCAGATATTGTACCTTCTAGAAAGAAACATTTTTGTATCTATTTTATTCTATTTTCCATATGTATATATATATGTATATATGCACACACACGCACACTTGTTTACAAGTTTATCTCTGTCAATCATTAAACTAACTTATGGTCAAGGAAGGCTTCTGAGTATATAGGTCTTGCGTTTTTGTAATAGATCTGGTGTTTTGGTAATTGCTTTTCCAATTCCGTGCTTTTACAAAGATCAACCTACGTAAAAGTCCAATCGTTCTTATTTTTAGCAACAGCGGAAAATTATCAGGTAGTAAATAAGTCTTATCAGTGATCAATCATTCCTGTAAAATTGAATAATGGTTTCATAAAACTGTTCACACACAATTATGTACGAAACATTTCAAATAACAAACCACGGTGTTGTCATCATACGCTATATTTTAGTGTACATCAATGTACACTAACTAGCGAAGGATATCTTCAATAACTTCCAGCCTACATATGTGAAGTTTTTCTCTGCATACATGCTCCGCCTCAAAATTGACGCCTCCTATTTATTTCTATTGGAAATACTTATGGAATTATTGACTAGATGGTTAGAAACATTTTGGGAGAAGCAAATGTTGTTTGAAAATATATATCAAACCCTATTAAGACCTCATACAGAATATTGTACTAGGTCCTAGGCTCTAAAGTTGAGACATTGAAATTGGAAAGCATACAAAGAATGTCAAAAATGATTTTTGAAAATGTAAAAGATTACAGGGAGAGGAATTAGGATTAACTACTTTGCTAGAAAGAAGAATGAAGAATGATCTAATTGAAACTTTTTAACTAATTGAATTTCTAGTCATGGGAGATTTTTTTTAAATATTTCTCCACCAATTGAAGATTTACTGTCAAGACAGATTTCAAAATTGCACTAAACAATTGGATTTTTCTTGAAGAGGAATATTTTCGGAATAAATTGCCTAATCAGATCAAAAACTACAAAAGTGATTTAAATTTTATTTAAATCCAGATTAAATTGGATGATTTCAGAAATAATACTAAGAAAAAATTTCCGATGGCATTTTTAAGAAATTATCGAATGAATTGCTTGACAGAATTTGAAATATATATACATATATGTATTATTTCAAGAAAAAACAATATTCGGTCACATTAAGATAATAAATTTATCAAAGACTCTAAGATAATTTTTAACAGGACTTCATCAGATCCAATAGGAAAATAAAATACATTACTACCAGATAGGAGGGATTGTCAAAGGAATATATATATATATATATATATATATATATATATATATATATATATATATAAACAGAGAAATAGGGGAATCATCTGTATAGGGGAGACAAATTAGTTTTAAAAAATAAAAGAAAGCGAGGTCCTTTTGTCCGGCTCCATTCATGTAATACCTCCGGAGAAACGATTAAAAACGGGAACTTAACTTAAAATATGGGAACAAAATATGTGACAAAAAAATTATAAGAAACTATGCCACACCAGTATTTAGTAAGTCTCCCAATATGTATGAATTATAATTGGTTCTCTAGAGAGGGGCGATCTAAAGAAATATAGATCGCCTCTAAAATGTTCAAATGAATTTTATTCCTGGCTCTATGTAGAACAGAAAACCAATCATCTTGGTAGTTGGTCCTGCAACTATTTGTAGTTAAAAGATGTTCCCCAATAGCCGAGTCCATAGCCTGAGAGTGCTCGGATGTTGATCGGCCACTATTTAAAATGCCTCTGTCTTATTCGAACTTCCAAACGCTGGCTTTATGACCTATATATGTCGAATTATACCGACAATTAAACTTTACATATATATATATATATATATATATGTTTAGCGTAAAGATTCTTTTGAGGGTTGATGTGAAAAGATTAATAAAAAGCGGAGAGGCAAGAGAACATCTCCTGTAAATAAAGACCAATAACGTGTTTACCTATGTGGAAAATCCTGACCATTTGAAAGCCGAATTATTTCCGTTAGAATAAAAAGGATACCGAAGAGGAACAAATGACCAACTATACATTGACACAGAGAAGCCAAAACGAGGTGGAAAATGTAGCCATGGCACGGATTGTCTGCAAGAAACCCTTGGATATGATTCCACAAACGTGATAACATTCCTATAGGCGTTCCTTTATGATATTATGACTTTAAAGTCTCCTCCTCATCACCATCCAGGTGATCTCCGTAATATCAGTTCTACTTTTCCAATCATAGAAATTTAAATCCTGTATTTAATCATCTGTGGGAGATTACAATTAAATGCTGACCGATATGGTCAATATGTTTGAAATACCGTAAAAGTTAATATTTTTGCTGTAAAATTCGACACATTCACCCATTTAAGTTGACCGGGGAAAAAGTTTTGATTTTTTTTATTCTTTGAATTCATTAACCCCACAAACTCACAATTTTTTTTTTTTTTCGAAAAAAAAATAACTATTAAAATTTTTTTCTTCTTTTGAATTAATTAGACACTCAAAGTCACTGCAATTTTCTTTATTAAAAAAATCAATTATTTTAACTTTTATGAGGGATGAAGGTTCACTTTCACATTGTAATTGAATGTAAAATGATGACCCATTTCTGAAAAAGTTTGCATTTGGAAAGGCAAACACAAGTCCTTTTTTTTTTAATTTTCGGTAGAGGGTTTCTTTTTTTTATATTTGTTCCGATAAAGAGTAATTATTCTACATTGAATTAGAATGTAAAAGTGAATCTCCTTATAATTCTTTTTTTTTTTTTTTTGAGGCGGGAAATAGAATCACGATTTGAAGATCTTATTACTTCGAATCACAAAAAATTTACAGCCCAGTCGGCTGAGGTTGTAGAATACACCGAATTCATTTCTACAGAGCAGTTAAGACCCCCACAAAATGAGTGTCCTGAATATGCCATTAAACAATCTGATGGTGAGACTCCAACCCTGGAGCTTTGAGGAATGGTGAGTATTCCTTCATTGCCATCACTCCCAGGTCCACTCTGACCCGAAGTGGCGGCATCTGATAGGGTCCTATCTATGGGTCAAATAGAACTGTTTGACATTTAAACTGGGTGCAAACAAATGACTTGAATTGTTCGAAATAGAACTGTTTGACTATTTAACTGTGTGTAAACAAATGCCTGATGTTTAATTGAATCGTCAGTGATACATTGCAATACTTGGAACAATTTGACTGTCTGCTTACGAATGAGTAATGTTGACTAGAATTATTAGAGTTGATTATCAATACTTGAAACTCTTTAACTGTTTGACTAAATTAAATTGTCAGTGTTACATTGCGATGCTTGAAACCATTTAACTGTATTCAAATAAAACTATTCATGTTAAATGATTTCAAATATTGTAATCTTAGAGTGTAGAAACAAATGATTAATACTAAAAAGAACGATCCGTGTTAGAATATTTGGAACCATTTAACTGTGTGCAAACAAATTAGCTATGACTCGTTTAAAAATTAGACGATATCCAAATTATTGACTTACAAATCACATATATAACCATTTAACTATGTGCAAACAAATTAACTCTGGCTCGTTTAAAATGTCATCAACAAACTATGCCTTTACAAATTATAAAAGATACGTGTAAAGAGGATTTATCCTTAAATAACCTACAATGGTTGATATGCCATAAAACCCAACCAAACCAAAGAAATAGAAAAAAACTGATTAGAAAGTTTCCCTAGTGAACTTGAACGGGTGTACCTGTAAAATTGTTAGTATATTTTGGTCGCACAGTGTTAAATATTGCCATGTCTTGATGTAAGGACGGTCTAAATGAGTCAATGCGGAAATTAATAATTTACAAAGCTTTTTGCTTAGATGTGGTACAAGGGCGCATGAATAGAGCATCCAATAAGATTCGAACTTACTCGTGAAAGTTGGCTAGTCTAGCTTGCTAATCTTTTCACCACCCGTGAAACCCAGTGTTTAATTAAGTAAATTGAAATAAACTACCATTGAACATACTCATGAACTATAAATCTACATTAAAATGACCAGATTTTTTTTGTTACAATAAAACAAAAAAAGCATATCGTTACGGATTATTTTATTAGCCCAACATTGTTAATTTACTCTTAAGGGATAAATAACATTCCAGACAAATTACAAAGTTAATAAGAATTATATGGAGTCAACGTTTTCACTCTTTACAATAAATATAGTTTCTCAATGTAAATAAAGATTAAATACCAAATATAAGGTACTTGGAAAGCAAACTACAACATATATAAGGAAAAGAACTATAATTTCTTGGGAATTTTTACCACTTGTTTATTGGCATATTACAATCTAGTGTGTTCCGTTGGTATTTGTCGTACGTCAAAGCAACCTGACGAGTGCGGCACAATGCCTTTTTTAATGTGAGTCCGTGCGCAGGGCTGTAGCCCAGACACACCCGGTATCCCCAAAAATGCCTCGGCCCTATTGGCATTCCCCTAAAAAGATGCACCTCATGTGCCAAACAATAAACCAAGCCCCTCCGAAAAGGGTTAGAGCCTGGTGGACGGCCTCCTGAGGCTCGAAGAGAGACAGTCTTAGCACGCGTGACATGAATACCGGCTTCCCGGTGTCCATGTTAGGCGACCTTGACCGACGTAGCAAGACCACGCGGCCTAATTAAACTGTGTATTTATGCTAAACTGAATTGTTTGAAATAATATTGTTTTGACATTTAACTGTGTGTAAACAAAAAAATATACTTATACAAAACAGAATTGTTTGTATTAAAACTGTTTGACTAAACTGAATAGCTTGAAATAGAAATGTTTTTGTCAATTAAACTGTGTACTTATGCTGAACTGAATTGTTTGAAATAAAATTGTTTATTGTATAAAAGTGGATTTGGCATGGAATAAGCTACAAAGGTTGATATGCCATAAAACTCAAACAAACATTTTCAGCAGTGACTTATATGATGATCACATAGTGGTGTACAAGAGCCGTGTCTCAGGCTAAACATGGATAAAATGAGTTGGGGTGGTAAAACAGTTGGGGAGGCCTGGGAGAAATACACGTTTCTTGATCAGTGCAACAAGAAACACGGCCGGCAAGAGACCCGATTCTCGAGGTTCGTTCTCGTGTTTCGTCCCTTTCACGATCTCTGCGAAAACACCAGGAGTTGCCGAATTGTACATCTCATAATGAAAACATTGCAAAATTTTGTCAGAGTTGAATTTTATGGTTTTTATTTATTTTGATTTTGTTTCTTTTTTTAATGCCATATCAATCTTCGTGGGTTATTTTATGCCAAAGCACGGCTTGTAGGCGAACAGTAGTGGTACTATTTAACCCACACCTAAAAGATATGTTGTGGCGGAATCACCTACTAATGGACTCAACCGCTCTCCATAAATACTGGAAGACGTAGCAATACGAAGACACTTCCAGTTCCGTAAGGTTTCTAGTTGTCACTCCAGTCGATAGGTCGCACTCTTGTCAGCCGCGTTTGAACTGGGCACGGATCTGGCCGGATGTAGCTTGTCGACTGGTGATTTCCTTCAGCCTCAGGGGGCCATCTCTCCAGGCTTTTACCCCCTTGAGAAGGTGCCTGGCGCCTGAGGCGCCCCTAATAAGGGGAATGCTGACGGAGCCGTAGGTATTTTTAGAAAATGCCGGGTGCGTGTGGGCTCCAGCCCTGCGCTCGGACCCACCAAAAAAAGGCCTTGTGCCCTACTTGTCCGTTTGCTGGGGCAGGCAGCAAATAACCACTTCCAGTTCCGGAAGCTAACCTCACCCCTGCGCGGTTATGCGAACCAGCTTACCGTCCTGTGTTCTTGTAACCAACCAAACCGTGGTCTTCTGGTCTCTTTGAGATCCTTTCCAGGGCCATAACAGGATTATAATACGAAATAAGCACAATAGCGTTACTGGAGTTCGAACTCACTAATTACGAAGTGGTTAAGGTGCTACATTGTGACATCGTAAAAGCGAGTTCGAGCTCCAGTCGTGCTATAGCATCTACTTTTGGATGCTGGAAAGGTATGAACTCCCTCATCTCTTTTTTCCAGTGTTATTCCTTCTTTCTCCTCCTTCTCTCATCTGATTCGGGGGGGGGCGATTTTAGAAAATCTTCCGTTACTCAACATCAACCAGTTTCTAGCATTTGAGAGAAAAACAGCAAATAACGCCGTATGGCTCCAAGGCAACATTTATGACACACCACCTTCCTTCGAGTTTGCTCTAGAACATAGACATTTTCTCACTCCCCACTTATCATTTATTTTTTATTTAATTTTATTCTTTTTCTCTTCTTTTTTTTCCTTTTTTTCCTTTCCTATTTCTTTTTTAATTGTCCGACTCGTAGCGATTCTCTCCCCTCAATCATAGCCACTCGCTATTATATTCCTGACCCTTGATAGTTCCTTGATTGTGCAACGAAGGGTCGGTCCGTTGATTTCCATGTCATTTTGGAACTTATGCCAAGGGTTGAAAATTTTAAAACCTCAAGTTCATCGATTAAAAGAAGCTATCTTGAACAATTAAGAAATACTATTCGCCAAAAAGTGGCCAAAATACTGCCAACTATGACTCCTGATCTTTTTGTTTTGGTTTCTTTGTTTAATGGCAGAGCAACTTTCGCGGGTTATTGAACGCTAAAGCATCATCATAGAAAGAATAGTGGTACCATTCAACCCTTAGCAGAAGGAATAAGCGGGTTTAGTTCTAAAGTGAGCGTAATAGCTCAACTCGCATAACTACGATGTCGCCACTATGCCAGAGATACTCAAACTCTCAATCTTCTTATTAGCCTTTAAAAACAATAGACCTACCCCACTGGCACTTGCTTAAGTTCAGTTGCACCACGCAGATGACAGTTTAAATTGTGGGAGGTATTTCTGCCGCACACTGTATAAATTTTCAAGTCATCCTTCCAGGGTTGTAGGGGTCCGCAGCCCCTATAGTTGACATTCCGGATTCTCTGACATAGACGACTTGTTAGCAATTTATAAGAGGTTTAATCGATATCTCCTTCTAATAATCATGAAAGTAATTCTCCAAATCCTGTAATATCGCTCTGAATTATTGGAAAACAAATTAATCATCTCTGATGCAGTTTCTATCTGAATGTTCTACGCGTGCGCAGAGGACCATTACCACTCTACGTATTCCTTGAGAGTGTGTCTTCAATTTCTCACCTCTAAATTGCTTGTGCACCAGACATTGATTTTGAAAATAAAATTGAGTACATTCGGTCATGCAATGATGGTCATGAAAAGTTCTTGTTCAACGCCCACAGCTTTAAGGGGAGAGCAGATTATATATATATATATATATATATATATATATATATATATATATATATATATAAGGGAAGAAAAAAGATAACTGAAACAGAAAGAAAGAAAGAAAGAAATCCATTTATTTAATTATTTATCAAGATGTGAGTTTAAAAAAGAAAGAGGAAAATCAGGAGAGAAAAAGAGGGCTGAATAAAAATTTAAAGATAGCTAAAAGTAAGATATTGATTGAAGAGGACACGGAGAGGAAATAAATAGGAGAGACTCTAACTCAAAATTGTTGTCTGCAGCCATTAGCTGAAGTGTTCCGGTTGGGTAATGGCGTCTGAAGTTTGATTTTGAAAAAATGCTACTTTCAATTCCATAAAAGACCTGTAGTTATTTGTCGATGGCCAGATGCGGATAAACCGAGAAATAAAAACGGCATTTCTTCACCTACATCAAATGCACTTTTACATGTGAGTGTTTTAGAGGCTATTTCTCATCGGGAAGAAGATATATTTGTTGTGAGTAAAGAAATATACTCAAGTTCTTAAACTAACGAAAACGTATATATATATATATATATACCTAACTCTTCAGCATGTGCAGGATGCAACACAAGGTCAATTTTCAAGCGGAATTTAAGGTTTGAATTCAGAGTTTTCTTTCTCCTAAACCGGTTGCCATACCAAGGTTAAAGAGCCCAGTCTGCTCTAATAATTACCTATAGCTGGAGGTAGAATAGTTGGATTCACTTTTCCTAAGAGCATTAATGCAATATGAAATGCAAATGCCATGTTTATTTCACCACGAGCACCTCTATTTCTTTACCTAAATCAAATTTAGTTATATGTATGTGGGTCCATTGGGATAATAGAGTCTTCGTCAATGGCCCGGGAGACCGGGGTTCAATCCCAGGTCGAGTCATACCAAAGACTCAAAAATGGTACTTGATGTTGCCTTGCTTAACACAGAATTATAAAGTACGAATCAAAGGGTAAGTGGAGCAATACCTACACCTCAGCTATTGAAAAGGGAGCCTCATGTACTAACTATTGAACCTACGCTTTGCTGCAACATTTTTTTCAAGATGTTTTCAATTTGCGTTCATGCAGAAATTATCCAATAAAAATAATGACCCTGATTGATTTCAGCTTCAGAATTTTGGCTTTGTTTGTTTCGTTTTCTTTGTTTGATTGTATATCAATTTCGTGGGTTATTTAATGCCAAAACCATCCTTGTGAAAGAACAATACAGGTATAATAATTCGAGTTATGATTTTTCGAGTTAAATTGTTCTCGATTATACGTCGTTTGTCAAAAAGAATATATGGGAAAATAAATCAAGTTTAAATCATTTTATTCGACTTTACGTCTGTCTGTCACAAATATTAAAGTTGTAATTACACTTGAAAAGCGTTAAAAGCACATAAAATCATGTTGCTGTACAGTAAATGTAAGCAAGTAAAGTTGGCGACCATAGTTGAGGGTGACCCAAAGGCTCCCTTTTCGATAGCTACTACACCAAGGTGTTGGTGGGGGGGCTACTCCTTTTCCGTGATAGATCCACTTTACCCTTGATCCTTACTTTATAATGCTGAGTGTTAAGCAAGGTAGCATAAAGTACCATTTTTTGAGTTTTTGGTATAACTCGACCTGGGATATGAACCCGGGTCTCCCGGACCATTGGCGAACACTCTAACCATTACGCCAATGTCCGGTACAAAAGTAAAGTTGGTAACCGTAGTTCTCGGTGACCAGAAGGTTCACTTTTCAATAGCTACAACACCGAAGTGTAGGGGAGGGCGCTAATCCTTTCCCAGGATTGCTCCACTTTACCCCTGATACATACCTTTTATTGCTGAGTTTTAAGCAAGTAGGTACCAAGTACGATTTTTAAAGTCTTTGGAATGACGCGACCTGTGATTGAACCCAGATCTCCCGCACCATTGGCGATCACTCTACCCACTAGGCCAATGAGCCGATAATGTAAATAAACAAATTGAATGTAAATATTGGTAAATTCAATGTAAACTGTCTACATTCTCTTTTTTAAGTAGAGGAATTACATTGTGAATTGAATTACCATGACCAGAAAACCCAGCAAACACTTATGCATGACATACAGAAACACCGGACAGCTGTCTCGACCCTAATACTGCTGATGAGACCTTATAGGACCGCGACAGCTGACAAGTGTTTCCGTATGTCGTGCGTAAGTGTTCGCCAGATTTTCTGGTTAATGCAAATTAGTTTATTTTCTGCAATCGTAAAAGGATTTTAGTAAATGTATTTTTTTTTTTTTAACCTTACAAAATCATTTTATTTTGCAATGTCTTAGAACAGACCAAATTGACGAATAAAGATGTACTGTAAACATCGCCAAATTATAAATATATACATTTACAATATCTGAAAATAAAAGAATACAAATTGATAAAAAGTCTAAAAACACGTGTCATTTGGATTAAGCATGAAACGTAATCACCTGACCTTAAAAAACAATTGACAATCACCAACATCTTTATAAACAAATAAATTGATAGGCACTTTCATCGTGTAACGGCTAATGTGAAAAGCACTTTCTCCATGAAACTTAACTTCAAGCAAAACTGTACAGCTTCCCAAAAACGGACAAGTCACGACTAATTTTCAAGACGCTCTTCCCAAAACTTATTAAAACACATTATCCCGGTGCCTTTATATATATTTTTTTTTCTTTGTCTGAAGATGCAGATCTGACCTTTTAAAAAATATAAGGTCTGCTTAGATACATATTATTACATAAAAATATCAGTGATTTTAAAGGGTTTTCTTTTATATATATATATATATATATATATACACCAATAAACCAACAAAATATTCAAGTCACGACTAATTTTCAAGATGCACCTCCCAAACCTAATAAAAACACATAATCCCGGTGCCTTTATATATTTTTTTTTTCTTCGTCTGAAAATGCAGATCTAACCTTTTAAAAAATATGAGTTCGGCTTAAATAAATATTATTACATAAAAATATCAGTGGCTTTAAAAAGTTTTCTTTCATATATATATATATATATATATATATATATATATATATATATATATATATATACGCCAATAAACCAACAAATGGTCAAGTCACGACTAATTTTCAAAGCACACTTCCCAAAGATAATAAAAGCACATTATCCCGATGCCTTTATAAATATATATATATATATATATATATATATATATATATAAACCAATAAAGACTCTTTGATCCGAAAATATTCTTCATTAGACCAATGGATATCACAGCTGTGTTTACATCGCTTTTCTTAGAACACGTTCACTTTTCAAAAATTCTTTTTAAAATTAAAAAAAACTTTTTTACACAAAACCTTTTTCACCTGACCATGACCCAAGGTCGAAACAATTTGTGAACAATAAAAAAAACAGACAACATAAAAGAATGATTCCTTTTTGTCAAACCACTTTTACTGTGTGATATATCATAAATATCATAGGATCTTCAATAAATACGGTAAATTTTAGCAAAGGAGTTGACAACAGTTTAAAGTTGCACCCTTTATCAGAAGTGATATGTCCTTTCATATCACAGAAATCTGTCAGTATGACCTTCTTTACTGACTGTCGCGTATGGAACTTTTTATTTACCGAGGAGTCAGTGCGTTTCCACTCCACGGACTTTCTCTGCAACCCAGACTGATAGTGGCAAACCTATGTTTAGCCCATTTGTAAACATTTTTTGACAAAACATGCTTCTCCGTACACATCACACATTCTTCTGTAAATTTCACATGGTTTGCTCTTCTCGGCCACGATAAATTTGATGACAGACCTCTGTTCAAGTCTGAACCCCTCCATTTGGTTTGCCATTATTTTTAATAGCTTCAAAAGAAATACTTTTTGTTAGAGGAAAATTTTTGCTATAAACGAATTCCAGATAATGCATAATTTTAATTTATGGAAAAAAATTTAATCACTTTTGCTTTTTTCAAATATTTATGAAATGAGTCTCGTATATATATATATATATATATATAGGAGGTGTTTCTTTTGCTTTCTTCCTGTTTTGTTTATTGGTATGATATATTGCCATATTTTTATCACTATATTCCATGAAGACATCTAAAAATTTGGGTGGTTCTGCTTTAAAAAGTTTTCAAAGAATCTGAATGTTGCCCAAAGGAAAAATTAACCGACATATTTGCCACAAGGTCACATTCTTCAGATTTATCTCCCTTGACATGCGCACAGATACATAGAGTGTTTTGGAGACGCACTCGGGTGTTGTTAAGTGAGTGAGATAAATTCTGCAATTATACCTTAGGTATGACATTAAACTGAATCCGTTGGTGGGGCCCCAATTCTTTAGTTCTTGTTGGGAGTGTAGTACCCCTTCATTGCTATTACTTCCGAGTTCACTCTGACCTGGAGCGGTAGAACTTGTTAGAGTCCGATCTAGAGAGCAAACAGATTCGTTTAAGTTTGGTTTGGTTGTTTGGGTTTTATGGCATACCAATCCGTTTTATACAAATAATCAGTTCTAATTCAAACAATTCAGTTTAGCATGAGTACAGAGTTTAATTGTCAAAAACATTTCTATTTCAAGTTATTCAGTTTAGTCAAACAGTTCTAATTCAGCTAATTCAGTTTAGAATAAGTACAGATTTTGTTTACACAAAGTTAACTGTCAAAACAGTTCTATATTAAATAAATCAGTTTAGTGTAAGTAGTTTCAATGTCAAAAACAGTTCCACTTCAAACAATTCAGTTTAGCATAAGTACGCAGTTTAAATATAAGTACAGTTTAATTGTCAAAAACATTTCTATTTCAAGCTATTCAGTTTAGTCAAACAGTTCTAATTCACACAATTCAGTTTAGCATAAGTATGCAGTTAGTTCTATTTAACCCATAGATAGGGCCCTATCAAGTGCTACCACTCCGGGCCAGAGTGGACCTGGGAGCAATGGCAATTAAGGGGTGCTCCGCATTCCCCAAAGCCCCGGTATCACTGGAAGCTCACCATCAAATTGTTTAATGTCATATCCATTGGGGGGGTCTTACTCCTCTGCAGAGTTGCAGTCGATGTATTATACAGTCCTTGCCGACTGGGCCAGATTCGTTTAAAAATTGTTTTACATCTGAATATTTGATATCAGATAATTTTGAGTAAATTTTTTGTATTGAAAATAGTTACTTGAAGCTGTAATTGTTTTCTAAGAATTATGATTAGTTCGTTGAAACCATACAAGTGAGTACCAACAAATGATTATAATTTAGTAGGAATAATTAATAGAAGTCATTTAATTATTAGTATTAGAAAGGAATACTTGAAACTAGACAGCAATGTTCTGTCCTGAGTATAATATTAAACGACATCTGATGGTGAGACTCCAGTCTTGGAGTTTGGGGGATATGGAGGACCCCTTCATAAATATTTCTTTCAAATCAACTCTGACCCGACTCTGACTCTTTACAAGAGATTATTATGATTATTATTTGAAACCATACAGCCGTGTACAAGTCATTCGTAGTTGATAGGAATACTTGAGAAATAGAATTACTAATGTTCAATAGCAATCCTTAAAACCATTTAACCGTTGGCAAATAAATGATTAATATTAAATGGAATTATTTGTATAGGATATCAATTCTTGAAACTAATTTACTACGTGCTCGATAAAAATAATGTTATTTACAAACTATGCATAAACAAATTATATATACATATATATATATATATATATATATATATATATATATAAAGAAAAAGAAAAAATTAACTTCTTTGGTGTCATTTCAAATGTATTTCAGGCCGTGATGACTATCATTGGATGTTGCACTAAAAATATTTATTTAGGTGTTCTTATATGGCTTCCAGCAAAAATAGGATTTTAAAAAAAGATTTTTTTATTTTTTAATGACAATAATTTTTTGATTTAGATAATTTTTTATGTATTCTTTTTATCATATTTTTAATCAAAAACAATTATTTACGGTGGAGATATTATATCTATTATAATTTTTTATTTATACAAAGTTTATACATTCCTTTAAAAAACAAAAACCCGTTACCTTTAATTTAAATACTACTGAAATTTTTTTGAATAATTCAGGAAAAATTAGACAGCGGCATGCGACTTATTTAAAATTATGGATAAAATATGCATTCGTACTTCCGTTGAAACTATTATGTATTATAGATATTAAAGGAAATAATTATTCAATACTGATATATGTGTGTATGTATGCATACATTTGTTTAATGGCATAAACGTGGGTTATTCAATGCCAAAATATTGTAGGGATACTATATAACACATAGATAGGGGTTAAGAGGATTCATACTTTCCCAATAGCCTAGTCGACTGTGGGAGCAGTAAAATACAATGACTGCATCTGTGCATGGGTAAGATTCCCCCAACCAGTGTCCTGGATATATTAAAAAATCTGATGGAGAGGCTTAAGCCTGTGAGTTTTGGGGAATACGGAGTACACTTTTATTGCCATTACTCCAAGTTTCACTCTAACCTGGAGTGGTAGCACCTGATTGAGTCCTATCTATGAGTTAAATAGAACCTACGTACAAACAAATAACTTAAATTGTGAATTATTTCGCACTACTGGTGACCATTTAACGGTGTGCAAAAAAGATCTCAGGCTCGTTTAAGAATATCATCTATAAAATCTGTTTACAAATCATATATATTAGATATATCTGTATAATGAGGATTTGGTATCAAATAACCTACAATGGTTGATGTGCAATAAAATCAAACCAAACCAAATCCTATATATTTAATATGTATGTGTAAATAGAATTTGGCATTAAATAATCTACGATAGTTCATATGCCATAAAACCCAACCCAACCAAATTCTATATATTTAATATATATGCATAAAGAGGATTTAGCATTAAATAACCTACAATAGTTGATATGCCACAAAACCCAACTAAACCAAATCCTATATATTTAATATACATGTATAAAGAGGATTTGGCATTAAATAACCTACAATAGATGATGACATATAACCATATGCAAAAAAAACCTTCTTCAGAGATTATACAAAATATCTAAACATAAGCGTACAATGTAGGCAGTTTCCTAACTTCGAGGCAATTAAAATCGATCAATCGACCGAAAATTGTTGGTAGATGCACAATTTGAAATCATTGGTGTATTTTTTAATTATCTCACTTGACCACTAGTCTGATATGTGTCTTTATACTGTGAATTGTATTATTCCTGCTGAGGAATTCTAGTCGATTGAGTAAAGTAGAAGAGGCCCAGTGAGTTAGGACTCCAGAATACGCCCACACCATTTCTGCAGAGGAGTAAGACCCCCCCCCACCCTCAACGAGTGTTACGATAATGACATTAAACTATCTCAGCTCAGTCGGCTGGGGCTCCAGAATCCACCGACTGCATCTCTGCAGAAGGGCAAGACTCCCCCAACGAGTGTCCTAGATATGACACTAAACAATCCGATGGTGAGGCTCTATTAATGCTGGAGCTTTGGAGAATGTGGAGTACTCCTTTATTGCCATCACCCTCAGGTTTACTCGGACCCGAAGTAGTAGCACTTGATAGGGTCCTATCTATGGGTCGAATAGAACTGTTTGACATTTAAACTGTGTACTCACGTAACTGTTCCTACATTTAACTGCGTAAACAAATGAAGGATGTTTAATAGAATTGTTAGTTATACATTGCAGTACTTGGAATTATTTAATGTTGACATGCTAAACTGAATTGTTTGAAATAGAACAGTTTTTACATTTAACTGTGTGTAAATAAAAACTGTATACAAACAAACGACTAAGTGTGTGTAAGCAAATACAATGTACTTATGCTAAACTAAATTGTCTGAAATTAAGTGAAACCATTTAACTGTGTGCAAAAAAGAGCTTGTTTAAAAATGTTATCAACAAAATGTGTTTAGAAATCAAATATTTGTTATATAATTAAGATAATGATTATTTATATTTATCATTTTTCGTTAATTTCAGCGCAGAAAGGATATGACAATTATCATCTGTCATGATAAACTCCCAGACAGGAAATGGGACTGAACGCGCTGTTCGAGTGAATTGAGTTGGTGAGTGACGTCAGATTCGGAAGAGAAGGGTCTGAGAATTTTAGGATTTTGAAAAGGGAAGGTTCGACTACTGAAGCGCACGGTTGAGTTTACAGATCTGATCAGAGCAGATCAGTTTGTGTTTTGACAAGCAGTGATGAGTTGAGATCTTAGACATTACAAGATGCACCGCCTGGGGGATGAGGGAGTCAGCATAGTATGGTTAGCATGGACCCTTATGAATTCTGTCTCTCTCCTCGTGTCGCCAAGGGCTGAAGGCAGAAAGAAATAAAACCGTTCGCATCAGAAACGACAGAGTCCGCTTGTAATCTTGTTATTATTATTAATATCATCATGAGTGTACAATATATTAAATATATATATGTATTAACAGGATTGAGCATTAAATGACCTACAGATTTTGACATGCCATAAAACCAAAGGAAACCAAACCAAGCCAAACCTAAAACAGAAGACACCGGCTTATAACGGTAAGATAAAAGCCATAAAAATTAATTCCAGGATAATTTTTTATGACATTTCTGTGGAAGCACCTTTATAATATTATGAACAACCTTGTTCATCAACCAAATCAATATATTGAAATCTTGTAAAGGCGATATCAGTAATAACAGTTCTGCTTTTCTATTAAAGAAGGATTTATTTTAATATATTAATGTTTTAATCCCCTATTGAATTTTCTAAGAATGGGTAGAGTGAAAAGGTGGAGATTTTTTTAAATCATATCATAAATGTCCTCTCATAGAACTGTTGACAATTTTTTGTCAATTTTCCTGTGTATCTGGCCTCATCATCTGCACAATGTATACTGTATTTTAAATGTTTCGTCGTTAATTTGTTGCAACGTCTTCATATCCAGAATTGAGTTTTTCTTCGTTTTCTATCAGACATATTATTGGAATAGCAGATCGTAAACAAAGAAGAAATAGAAATAAATATACTTATCAAATCGAGAGAGATTAAACCCAGTCTATAATAATATAAAAGTATATATTTCTGCTATCATGAAACAATATTTTTGTCTAATAAACTGTAATGGAATTTAATTATGAGCTAAAGCTGCCGCTATAATTCCAAATTGGGTTTTACACCGATTTTTGATGATTTGGTCTAGTTTGGTTTGGTTTGGTTTCTTTGTTTAATTGTATTTCAACCTTCATGGGCTATCTAATGCCAAAACTATCCTTGTAAAAGAACAATCGTAGTAGTACTGTTTAACCTTTTGCCAGAGAATAAGGGGTTCCAATACTTTTTTTGCCAAATGTATTAGTGCAAAAGTAAACGTCAGAGTTCAACAGAAGTTCGAAATCGCTTATTACGATGTCGCAGTCTCAGTTGGTTGGTTAATTGGTTGAGTATTATGGCATATCAACCTTTGTAGGTAATTTAATGCCAAATCTATTTTATACAAATAAACAGTTCCATTTCAAACAATTCAGTTCAGCATGAGTACACAGCTTAATTGTCAAAACATTTCTATTTCAAGCAATTCAGTTTAGTCAAACAGTTTTAATTCAACCAATTTGATTTAATATAAGTATAGTTTTTGTTTACACACAGTTAAATGTCAAAACTGTTCTATTTCAAGCAATTTAGTTTAGCATAAGTACGCAGTTTAATTATATTTGACCCATATATATGACCCTATCAGGTGCAACCACTCCGGGAAAAGGTGGACCTGAGAGCGGTGGCATTTTCTTGCTATTGGGAAGCGTCCCCGAAGCGCAATAGCTAACCTACAGTACTGCGAGATCGTAGTTAGCGAGTTCGAACTTAATGCTCCGCATTCCCCAAAGCTCCAGCATTACTGGAACCTCACCATCAGATTGTTTAGTGACGCAGTCGGTGTATTCTACAGCCCCAACCGACTTAGCAATGCAATCCCAGACGTTAGCCACTACGCCACAAGAACTCTGACTATTCTGTATTTGGCAACTGAAGAAACAGACATTCTCTATCGGAAAGAAGTGCTTGATTTACAAAGCAATGAAAAGTTGCCGTTCAAATTTAAAGTAAATCTTTTTATTTGGTTAATGCCAAACTTTGATTAATTTATTGAAAATGTTAATTTTAAGATTCGTTTGGTTTCTTTATTCAATAGCGTATCAACTTTCGTATCCAACAGCAATAGAACAATTAAAACAATAGCTGGCATTTAAGAAGGTTTATACCTTTCTCAAACTAGTCCGTGTTCAGTACGGAACGGATCTGGTCGGGTGTGTCGTGTCTCTGGCAACGAGAGTCTGTCTAGACTGCCTGGGAAGCCCTGCATTTGCGTCACGCAGCCGAGACTGACTTACTCCATGCAACTCAGAAGGGGAGAGGCATCCCTCAGGTTCTGACACTCCTCGGAGAGGATAGGTTTATCGCCTGGCTCTTGAGGTGCTCCTTTTAGAGAAATGCCGACGGGGCCCGAGAAATCTTGGGTAATGCCAGGCGTGTCTAGGCTATGGTCTCGCACCTGGACCCACCTTAAAAAAGGCCTTGTGCCGCATTCGTGAGTTAGGTTGGGCGCCCGATAAATACCTTAAAAACGGAATGTGAATGTCATAGCGCGACTTAAGTTCGAACTCGCTAACTACGATCTCGCAGTACTGTAGGTCAGCTATTTACGCTTCGGGGACACTTCTCAATAGCAAGAAAAATTGTCGCAGACAAAATCTGAATAGGGTTAAGCAGGGGACATCTAAAAGCGTTTGGTTTCGGTTTCTTTGTTGGGTGATATATCAACCTGTATTGGTTATTTAATGCCAAAACTATCTTTGTAGAAAAACAGTGGTGATACTTTTTAACCTATAGCTGGCGGAGATAAGGAATTCGCTACCTTTCCCCAGGTTACTAGTTCGAAAGAGAACGTAACAGCGCGACTAGAGGTCGAACTGTCTTACTACTATGCCATAGTCCAACACGTTAGCCAATATCCTACGAGGAGTCCACCTCTAAAAGAGAGAATAGGATTTCTTTTCAAGACAGACCAAAATAAATGCATTTATATCAATTATGTCAAAAAGAAAACAGAGAAAAACCCAGTTAAAAAAAGAAAAAGAAAATTATGTAGTTTGGTTATAAATAATAACAAATAATATCTGTGTTGTGTATCAAATTTTCTATCTAAAATGATTAAGCTCTCGTATAGAAAAAATTGACGTATTCTAAAAATAATTTTTGAGAGTGTTCGCCAATGGTCTGGGAGACCTGGTTTTAATCCCAGGTCGCGTCATACCAAAGACTTTAAAAATGGTACTTGATACCTCTTTGCTTAACACTCAGCATTATAAGGTACGTATCAAGGGCAAAGTGGAGCAATCATGAGTAAGGAGTAGCGCCCTCCCCTACACCTCGGTGTAGGGGAGGGCTATTGAAAACGGAGTCTTCTGGTCGCCCTCGACTGCAGTCACTAACTTTACTTTTTACTTACTTATTGATAGGCGGTACTATAATTTAACAAAGGATGTTGCGAAGAGATACATAAATAAAAAGCATTTATGGGTTGTAGGAAATAATAATAAAAAGATTTTTTATTACTCAACAATTACCAGGGCATCTATCTTTCTCTTCCTGGTTTCAATCATAAAATTCCTGCAGCTACATTCTGCAGCCTTCCTAACATTGTCTAACATTCTGAGATAAGTATCGTTTTTCATGCCCGAAATGTGAGAATTATAATCTTTCTCTTCTTTGTTCTAATCATAAAATTCTCATCGCTACATTCTTCGGCCTTGGTAGTATTGGCTCAAAAATTCTGTAATGAAATCCTATTTTCATTTCATAAGTCAACAGGGTATATATTCGTGTTGTTTTTTTGACATTGTAAATGGATGCAAACGTGAAAAGTCATGAAGGTCATCACTCTCCCAAAATCTATTTCAAACTGAATTGACTGGGTGATGTAATAGTCCAGTCAGATTAAATTCAACGTCTGCCTTCAAATTCCTCATTGTTTGGCCTGTCAACAAAATTCGTGTCCTGTTCAATTCAATGAAGCTTTCTGTCGCCGATTTACAAGACACAAAGAAGCCCATTGTGAGTCTTATTAGCGTAAGCAACGCGCAGTTAAAGAAGATACACGGATTTATTTGTCCGCTGAGTACGTAGCAGATTTGACATGATGTTTCTGGGCCGACTCAGTCATTACATTATCATGTTATGGCCGCGACTGAACGGCGTTACATAAGAACATTCCAACTTTGACAATTGGTACACAATGTACAATACGAAATGGTCGCTTGATACGAGAAATGTGTGTACGTAAGTATAAAACTTTGAATGCCAAGATTATCACAGATAGATAGAGAGATAGTTTCATTATAGATAAATGCGTGGATAGATAGATAGATATGAACACTTTGAGAAAGAAAGAAAGAAAGAAAAAAAGATATGAATATTCGGAAAAAAAGAAAGAAAGGAACACACTGAGATAGATAGATAGATAGATAGATATGATATGATATAAAATTAAATAATATAATATAATGCCTTTTTCCACTGTGTTAGATCCAGTATCATACCCAAAGAGTGTGAGTTCAGTACCCAGTGAAGGCAGTGGAGAACTTTAACAGGAGATAACTGATAACTAACATCCGTTAAACATGGCTCGTGGAACTAGAACGGTAAGCGACGGTAAGCGACATAAAGGGTTTATTTTGACATTCCAACCATCTGAAGAAAGCCGGAGCGTACAACGGCCGAAACGTTGTCATAAACATGTCGACAAAGATGAGGACAATAGTCCGAAAAATGTAAATAATGTACATAATAACTGATCTCAGAAATATAGACAGGTATATATATATATAGAGAGAGAGGGAGAGAGAGTATGTCAAGGACTTAAATAACTGACTAATGACGTTGTAATTCTTATATATATATATATATATATATATAAGAATTGCAATGAAACTACGTAATTAAGTGCTTCACACACACATACACACATTTATTAATTCGTTTAATTATTCGGGTATTTGGCAGTAAGTTCTGACAGCTGTTACTTTCATAATTCATATTGACTTTAACTAAATTCTTTTAGTTTAAAATCCATCCAGACATTCGCTTTGCCAAAAAATTTGAAGACTGACTCATTAGCATTTATCATTTGTATTTTCTTTAGATTCTTATACAATTTGTTTTATTTTTTGTCATTTTATTTTTCTTAAATTTGACTGAAAGCACTATTGCATATACTGCAAAAATGAAATGCTAAATATTTGAGGACTCTCCTTCCTCTATGGAATACCAGGCCATATCTGTGACAGGGGTACAGATAAAAATCAACCCATTCGTCTGGTATAGCCACTTCATTCTAGCCATGAAAACGTCTATTCTAAATTCAAATCAACGTGGTACTCACATTACAAATTTGAGTGTCATGACTAGCTGGTGCTCTCCTGATAGTCGACATGGGGGACCTAATAGGCATCTTGCGAATGTTTGCTGTTCTAATTTTAGATACACAATCGGCCAAAGCAACAGCTTAACCGAAAGACAAGAACGGAAAAAATGGACAAGAGAAGACAATAGAAATGTACTTCACTGTTATTTTAAGAGCAATCTTGAACAAAAAGTGTATAGAAAAATAATGATAGAAATTTGGACAGAATCTGCTAGATTTAATGCAAAAAACCAAAGGCTTGCTGACCAAGCTAAAAGGATTTTAAAGAAAGGTTGAGATACCAGAAATATGTGGACATGCGAAAGGAAAACCTCAAGAGAAAAACTTCCTCTTTTTTAATAGCAGCACAAAACTACGCCAAAAGGACCAATTATATTAAAGCAAAAATCGATAATATGCAACAGAATAGCAGTAGATTATGAGGAGGAAAAGACGAAACGATTAATTACATAATAAGCGAATGCAGCAAATTAAGGCGAAAAGAGAATAAGACTAAACACGACTCAGTAAGGAAGATGATCCACTGGTAATTTTGCAAGAAATTGAAATTTTACCATTACGAACAAGTGCTATATGTACAGAACAGAGTCTGACCTAGAGAATGAGACCTAAAAAATTCTCTTGGATTTTGAGATTATTAGCGGATCATCTAATCCTAGCCAGAGGACCAAATCTAGATATAATAAACAAAAAAAAGAGAGTTTGCCGACATATGGATTTCTCCATTCCGGTGGACCTCAGAGGGAAATAAAAGAAAGCAAAAAGATAGGCAACTACTTGGACCTTGCTGGAGAACGAAGAAAAAGCTGTAGAACATGATAGCCAAGATAATACCAATTGTAGTCGGTGCGCTTTGAACGATCCTCAGGAACATGCAGAAGGGACAGGAGGAACTGGAATTCTGTGGGTGAATCAGAACTATCGAAGACTACAACATTGCTGAGATCGGGTAAAATACTGAGAAGTATCCTGGAGGCCTCCTGGAAACTTGCTGTCGCTCAGACTCCGGTGAAAGTCCACCAGCTAACGTTGGAATGGAAAACACGGAAAAGGGAAATGATAATAATAGAGAATAAAACCTATGCAACATGAAGGTGACAGTGATACCAGTTGTAATTGGTGGACTTGGAACAATCCCCAAAGGACAGGAAGACTTAGAAATAAGAGGACAAGTGGAGACTATCAAGACTATTGTATAATTAAGATCAGTCAGAATACTAAGAAGTGTACTGGAGCCTTGAGGAGACTTACTGTCATTCACACTCCAATGAAAAACTATCAGCAAACGTTAGAGTGAAAAATTCTCGAAGGAGTAAAATAATAATGTCTTTATTTAATATTTAGTTTCAATTTACAAAATATGAAATACTTTTCCGAGAACGGAAACTCATCTACAAGAACTCTCTCAATTATTACTTTAAATAAATACTTCTGCATACATAAAGCATAAAAACAGTAAATCAGCAAAACAACAAACAATTCTATATGCTACATGTGGTAACTGCATTAAAAAAAACAACGAAAACAACGCAATAAAAGATCGATACAAGGATCGTTCAAAAAGTTCTAAGCCTTGCCCAGAAAGAGCCGTTAGTGAAAATGTTTTTTCGCAACGACGAACTTTTCATCTTATTATAAAAAGAAGAAATACAAACTGATTTATGTCTTAATTTCTGTGAGGCAAATATAAGAGGAGCGTAACGTTTAAAATCTGAATGAAGCTTAGAACTTTTTGAACAACGCTCATTGGTGCTACTTAGCTGTTAACACTAGAAAAGGATTCATCGGCTCTTTAATAGGTCTACTTTTCATCCTGCTGGATATCTAGCCGCTACACACACCCCGCAATCAGTAATGTCTGATGGGGAAGCTAGTTTAATTGCTAACTATTCAATCGATAGTAACAATTCCAAGTAGATCATTGTAATTAAGAAACCCAAAGACTGCTCAGTGCTTTGGTGACTACTTATTAACAGCCGGTGCTGTAAGCAAACTGACAGCCTGTGTTGTGCAAGAGAAAGCAAATGTATGGTAGAACATTTTAGTTGCGGCAACACACTGTCATTTCTTATAAGACTGGAAAAACTAATTCCGATTTGTCTTAATTTATGAGCAGTGCATACAAAGGTGAGAGTTTTGTGACAAATCTAAAATCTAATGACACTTAGAACGTTTTTCACGGCTTCCGTATATATACCTACTAACATATAAGACATTCATTGATACGTGAAAGGGGATGAAATGAACCAGACCGAATATATGTAGAAAAAGTAAAGCGAACGAAAGATTTTTGGTGTAGTTGCTGATATAACATACAGAGGTGAGAGTTTTGTGAGAAATCTAAAATCAAATGAAACTTAAAACGTTTAACACGGCTTCGGTATACATACCTACTAACATACATGTTGTATTCCCTACATAATGGACTCGCCCTACTCCATAAATACACGTCAAGGAGATCGTTAGACAGAGTGCATCAATCAGTGTGACACAATCATGTGTGATACTATTTGCGTAGTGGACGAATATTCACTACCTAACTGGACTCTCAGCTTTCTACCAACTAACTACTGTTTAACCAGGTTCAATCGCATCTTGTTTCTATTACTTGAATATATGTTTTTCTATCAAACTTTTTGTGTTATCCGTGTCTATCTTTGGCCAGCATCACAACAAAACAGACATACATGGATATGTGAAAGGGAATTAAATGAATCGGACCGAATATATTTGAAAGAAGGTAAACAGACGAAAAATATTTGGTGTAGTTGGTGATATATTTATTAATTATTTATTTCATTTCTGCCGACGCGTTTCGATTTCAAAATTTGCCTGCACACAAAAGCATTCTATTAAAAATTACTTTTTAAGTATGAGAACAAAAGTAAAATAATCATAATAGTGTGACATGGTATGCCACTGAGAGGGGTGAAGTAAGATTTAATTTCCCTTCCCCTTCTGTGTTTGAACTAACTGCCCAGCGACTGATCGCTGATGCAGTTAGAATGTAGGTCAAGCTATCTGCACTCCATAACCCCAACTTGATAGGACGAAGAAGGGAATGCAGGTCATTGAGTAGCACAACGGATGAGGTGGAAGAGGAAGGAGCCAAATGATTGGCCGAAGCCTTAACGCCGGAAGTAGTACCCTTTTCGTCAGAGGAAATAGGGATAAGGTTTTCAGTTCTTGGAAAGCGGTCGGCGTAACGAGACGTGTTGAAACTGTTGCCGAAACTCCGGGGAAGAGCGGAAAGATTCTTTGGACAGAAGATAACAGGTGCCTTCCCACCAGATTCTAAAGAAACGCCGCTCCCCCGTAAAAGAAAGGAATCTAGGAAATGAACTCTTCGAAAAAGATAAGTACATCTTAAAACTGTTTTTCCTCCTAACCTTCCCAAATATTTGGAACTTATATGTATTAAGAAAAGGAAAGAAATCGACTGAAGGGATTCGTTTCATAAACTGTAAACAAACGAGTGGACCTAACTACCTTTTCAAGTTTTAAAAGTAAAGAAAGAAAGAAGAAAGAAAGAAAAGAAAAAGAAGAGAGAGAGGCAATTGTGTTTAAGACTGTCTGCTGGTGTAATATAGCCGGCACATTAAATAATTGTTTGATCCTCACCTATCAAAATGTTGTTGTAGTTTAAATGTTCCCTTATGTTGAAATATATTCGTAATGTTGTTTATCTGTCGAGTTGCCTTCTTTTGCATATATCTTTTCAGCTTCATTCGCTTCAATTCATTCTCGCTAAATATCTTATTCGCCTTTAAAAACATTACACGGGAAATTGGAATTGCCGACTACAGTGAATGATATATTATCTTAACCTAGGAGTCCATGATTTCCATTATACAAGGGGGTAGAAAAACGAATGACTTGGTGGCATATGTAATTGGAATCCCCCTTGCCTGCGTCGAGATGAGTCTAGCCCCAAATTAACACATTATTTTCCAGTTACCTTATGCCTGAAACAGGAGTCCTGACTAGGACTTATCTTGCGAGGGGTCAAGTGCCAGACTGCCCCGACGTCACACGTGCGTAAAATAAACTCCCGTCCTGGGATAAATATTTATGCACCGTTACAATAGAAAAACAATTTTCATACAAA
This sequence comes from Sepioteuthis lessoniana, assembly GCA_963585895.1. NCBI lineage: Eukaryota > Metazoa > Mollusca > Cephalopoda > Myopsida > Loliginidae > Sepioteuthis > Sepioteuthis lessoniana. Next base: position 78,028,935 of record OY757923.1, on the reverse strand, counting down.
TCCAAAGACTACATCGAGGCTAATTTTTTTTTTTCTATTATGACTTTTTCTCATACTTAAAATAATTTCTCTGAATTCAAACCTGTTAAACCCCACTTAAAAATTGACCTTGTATCACGTCTAGCACATGTGGAAAGGTTGTTTAATTCATACATACATACATACATACTTATATCCAAATACGCATATTCAACAGAAGGAAACACAATATTAATATATAAAAAAATAATTTAAGTCAACACACTTTCTTTCTTTCTTTCTGTCGGTCTGTTTTTTTTCTTTCAATCAAGACAAGAGAAAAAAGCAAAAGTCGACATTGAAACAATGATAAATACAGGTACCAAAAATCAAAATGAAATTACAGGAAACCATATACACGAAGTGAAAATAAATAAATGAATAAATAAATATATAGATATGCATATATATATATATATATATATACATGTGTACACAGATATACATATGCATCAATATATATATATATATATATATATATATATATATATATATATATATATATGATTTTTAAAAAGCATCCTCCTCGATTTCAGGTTAAAATCAGTTAGCATATCCTAAAGTTGTTTCTGTACAAAATTAACACAGAAGCAAACATAATTATCAAAATATTCATCATTATCATTATCATGTCATGCCAATAATATTGATTCCTCCCTTCCTCCCTCCGTTCGTCTCTCTCTCTCTCTCTCTCTCTCTCTCTCTCAATCTCTCTCTCTCTCTCTCTCTCTTTCTCTCTCTTCATCCGTCCTTATTGGCCATCGCTCTCAATAAGTCCCTTAGACAGCATCAAGTGTTCGCTTAGAGCTGATGAATATAGGACTTTGCTGGTCGGTCAACATTGGTATGTCTATGTGTATTAGTCCATTGGAAAAGTTTGTCCTTATGAAAAAGTAAGAACGAACTCAAAGAACATGCTGTAGGGTTTGGTAATAAATAATATCTAATAATACCCGTATTGATTGTATAATATTCCACTTGAATTATTCAATTCTGTTACCTTTAGTTTAAAATAAAGTTAACTTTTATTTTATTATAATTGTTAAGAGTCAATTTATATCTTTATTTTCTTTATCAAGACTGTAATAAAGAAACATAAAACTAAATAATATATACAACAAAATATCAAAAAAATAAAGATGAAAAATTCTAATGACTTTTAAGAAGTTTTCGTAAAAAAATGATTGCAGAAAATGGCTGCTAAAAATGAAATGAAAAGTAAATGAAGGAATCAAAACTGTCAAATGCGTTTTCATCAATAGGCTGTTTAAGCAGCAGAAAAATTCTCTAAACGTTAGAAATGAAGATTACCTACCTGAAAAGTAATCCGTGAAAAGAATTTCTTTTTCAAAATGGAGCAAATAAAGAAGGATAGAAAGAAGAAGTAAACAAAACGAATAATCGATAATTCATATTTTGATAATTTACGAAGAAAGATTTGTTTTAATATTTAGGCATAAAAATCATTTTATAATAGATATCTGAAAAGACATGATATTTTTTCCTGCTTCTGGGACTACACAAAAATTTTTAAAGAAAAGAAACAGATAATCTAATTTTCTGTTATGTATTTACGCATGACACACAGTTAATTCCATTACTTACATTTATTTCAACCGAGAGACGAGGTCATTCAATAAATTTAATGATTTTTTTCCATGAATGTAAACTCTGCTTTGTTTCGAACTGGTTTATAGCAAAAAAAATACTTGATCAAACAAAAATATTTCTTTTGAGGCTATTCAAAATGGTGGCAAATCAAACCGAGTGTTCCAAGCTCGAACAGCGATCTCTTATATATTTTGGTGGCTAAGAAATGCAAACCAGGTGATGTTTGAGTTTTATGGCATATGAACCCTTGTAAGTTATTCAATGCCAAATCCTCTTTATACATATTTATTAAATACATATATGATTTGTAAACACATTTTGTAGATGACATTCTTAAACGAACCTGAGCTCTTTTTTGCATACAATTAAATAATTTCAAGTATTGCTATATTACAGTTACAATTAAACATCAGTCATTTGTTTGCTTACATAGTTTGTTCTATTTGACCCATAGATGGTGTTGTGGGAGTCTTACCCATCTTACCATAATGGACTCTTCTTACCATTATTAGTACTAGAAATTTCGTTGCCAGAGAAGCAGATCAATATTGGTGTTATCCGAACAGTACGAGACTTCTTACTTTTTCTATGTAACTCTATCTTTCTTCTATAATATAATCTGTTATCTAATATCCGTGATTGTGTTTTCATTAGTGACCCTTTCCGGGGCCACAACATACTGGTAACGAGGAACTCGAACTCCAACAAGCAAAAGGGGTTAATCGCACAACATACTGGCGAAGATACATCGCAACAACAAAGAGATACCCAACTACAAGTTATTAAAGAATCTACAACAAAGTTCCTGCATACAACGAACCGAACAAGATTTTTTTTAAACACCTACAAGGTATCAAATTGTACAAAAGACGGAGTGTGTTGGATAGCGGATATTTTTTAAAAAATCTGTAAGACTGTCACGTAATCAAAAAGTGATTTTCATATTTTTCTTTCTTCCCACTTCAGAGAGAAAAATTTAATTCGGCGCTTACAGTTTGTGTTGTACAAAACACACACACACACAGAGAGTAATTATTCTTGATTTCCGGGGATATTTACTGAAGAAGAAAAAACATCCCCCCCCCAAAAAATGGAAGACCTTAAAGAAATGTTTGCACAAATGATGAAGTTCCAAATGTAGTCTCAACAAAAAAAATGAGAAAAAATTCCCTCAACTTCAGAAAGAAAACGAAGAAAGAATCTTAAAAAATGAGGAAAAATAATGATGGTTCTTCCTTGAATTGCAAAAACAACAAGTAGGACTTTTTAAAAGTCTAAGTAATAACCAGCCTACAGATAGTACTACTATTTTCACTCAAAATGCAGTGTGGAACGCACTCGGAACATTTTCCTACGCACCAGGTGAGGATAAGACCTTTGAGGCATTTTACAGAAAATATGAAGATATCTATATTAACGACTGTGCCGATTGGACTGATGCAAAAAAAAATTCCGGCTACTTCCACGAAAGCTAGGAACTGTGGAACACAACAAGTTCGAAGATTATATCTTACAAAAAAAAATTGCGAACTTGGCTTTTTAGAAACAGTTAAATTACTTTCAGAATTATTCAGCTCCAAAACGTCTCTATTCCACAAAAGATATCTTCAAATGTCTGATATTCGCACAAGGCCTAGTGTCGGCAAAAGACGCGGAAATCAGACGCATAGTTTTGTCAAAATTAGAGAACGAACCCGATCTCACACTTCAAAAACTGACTGAAAACTGTCAGAGGATAGTGAGTGTTAGAAAAGACTAAAACAATATCGAGGAGTCTGGTGTTGCTTACGTAAGGAAAGTCAAGCATAGATCCAAATCATACTCTCCGATAAAAGAGAGAAAAAATATGATTACCCAAAATTTCAATACAGATAGACTAGCAACAACCAAAAAAAAAACACCCAGCGCTTGCTACCGCAGTGGAAAATTACATTGGGCCAAGGACTGTCCCTATCGTACAAAAAATTGCCAAAACTGCGATAAATTCGGACATAAGGGCTCTCAGTGTAGAAACAGAAAAATAATTAAAAACAGAGTCAGACATACAAAAAGCGAAGACAAGTCAGACAAAGTCGTTCGTAAATACATAACAGTCAAAGTACTAAATAAGTCGGTAAGATTTCAGTTAGACTCTGGCTCTGATTTATCAATAATAAACTTACAAACTTGGAGAAAATTAAATAGGCCAATAATAAAGATGACAAGCAAGACGGCGCGAACGGTAACAGGAGACAAAATAAAATTTGAAGACGAAATAATTATCCTAGTATCACGAAATGGTATAACCAAAAAATTAAAAGTCTTCGTACTGAAGTATTTTCAGTTGGTCTTGGCAAATGTACTAAAATTAAGGCAAAATTTGAACTGAAGGAAAATACACGCCCCATTTTTAGAAAGAAGCGAAACGTACCATTCGCCGCGACCGAAGAAATAAACAAAGAGCTAGACCGATTAGTGAATATGGGCATATTATCGAAAGTGGAATTCAGCAAATGGGCTGCTCCAACGGCATACATAAAAAAATCTAAAGAAATTCGAGTATGCGCAGATTTTTCTACAGGATTGAACGCTGCACTCAAGGATTATCACAATTTACTCTACAGCCCAGAAGAGGTTTTTAATAAATTAAATGGAGGAAAAGTCTTTTCAAAAATTGACTTAAGCGAGGCCTACCTCCAGATTCTAGTAGAAGAAAATAGCTCTAAACTACTCTGTATTAACACACACAGAGGACTGTACAAATTTGGCAGACTAGTTTTTGGAATAAAAGTTGCACCGGCTATCTTCCAACAGGTGATTGACAACATGCTGGGCGGCTTTGACTTCACTTTCGCTTATCTTGATGATATTGTAATTAGTAGTAAAACGAAGGAGCTACACAGAGAACATCTAAACAAGGTTTTCGCACAAATACGGGAATTTGGGTTCAAGTTAAAGGAAGCAAAATGCGATTTCTGTATGAACAAAATCAAATATCTGGGACATATCATTGACAAAGACGGGAGACGTCCCGACCCCGAAAGGGCTACAGCTATCAAGGATATGCCCGCCCCTGATAATGTAACGACATTACAGAGCTTCCTTGGACTTGCAAACTACTACCAAAGTTTCATAAGAAATTTGCACGATCTCCGCGCCCCGCTAAACGAACTACTAAAAAAAGATTAAAAGTGGAGATGTCAAACAGCATTTGACCAAATTAAAAAGGCATTAACATATGATCTTTTTCGCAAGCGATGCCAGCTCATATGGGGTTGGTGTGTGTATCCTACATAAAATGCTTGATGGGACAAAAAAGCCAATAGCCCACGCATCTAGAATCCTTCTTCCGGCCGAAAAGCATTATTCCCAGATTGAAAAAGAGCCTTGGGAATAATATTTGCAGTGACAAAATTTTACCGATACTTATATGGCAGATTCTTTACTCTACAAACAGACCACAAGCCCCTAATAACCATTTTCGGATCAAAAAAGGGTCTACCAATTTATACTGCCGATAGGCTACTAAGATGGGGAACGATTTTACTGAACTACAATTTTAAAATCGAATACCTCGCGTCAAAACAGATTAGCCACGCAGATGGACAATCAAAGTTGATACCGAAGTATAGTGAACCCTTCAAGGACACAATAATAGCAGCCTTACAAACAGACTGTGAAATTAAAAACATGATAGCCAACACCATCAAAGAACTGCCTGTGACGCTACTCGAGATAAAAAGCGAAGCAATGAACGACGACAATCACAGCAAAAAACGAAAAAGTACCTGCTGTATTTTCACTATGTGACAACGTCCTCCTATATAGTGAAAGGTCATAATACCAAAGAAATTGCCAAACAGAATTTTAAGAGATTTCCACACGGGACACCCGGGAATAAATAGAATGAAGAGTCTCATGAGAAGCTATGTTTATTGGCCGAAGATGGATAACGACATTACGAATATGATCGAAAAATGGAAAGGCTGTGCCTTAGCGGCAAAAGCAACCCCCACTACTTTCAAACCTAGGCCAAAAACAGAACAACCTTGGTCGAGGATACATGTTGATTTTGCGGGTCCCCTGGAAGATTTCTACAACCTAATTGTTGTGGATAGTTACTCTAAATGGCCTGAGGTTGTCAGATGCAGAAGACCTACTACGAGGACAACTACTGGGTTCCTATATGAACTGTTTGTGCGGTTCGGTGTAGTAGATTGTGTGGTCAGTGACAACGGAAGCCAATTCACATCAGTCGAATTCAAGGAGTTCTGCGAAATCTTCCAAATAAAGCACATAACCACACCACAATATCACCCAATATCAAACAAACAGGCTGAACGTTTTGTAGACACGTTAAAGCGAGCACTCAAAAAAGCATCAGGTACCCCGACGGACAAGGCACTACAGCAATTTCTGCAGGTATACAGAATCACACCCAATCCCAATACACCACTGGCGGTCTCACCAGCCGAGACGATGTTTGCCAGAAAGATAAGATCCGTCTTCAATAAGCTACTCCCGAAACAAAATAAGCTACGAAAGACCACATTAACGCCTAAAAAAAGGTTTAATCCGGGAAAAAAAGATTTACTTTAAAAAATATCAAAATAAAACGTCCTGTTGGGAACGTGGAATAATTTAAAAAAGAATTGGTGATATGGTATACATTGAAGAAGGACCCAAATACACACAAAAGCGACACCAGAATCAGTTACAGAAACGCCGTTTGAACGACTCCAACGACGTACCACAAACAGAAGAAGAGCCAATGGACACCATTTTCGACATGTTCGATTTAGATCCTCCCCGACCAACAGCTGAAATACGTCGGTCGAGGAGAAAAAGGAAATTCACGACCCGTTGATGATCGACCCAAAAAGAAAAAATTATTAACAGCTCTTTTACGAAGTAAAAGGGTTGGCGAGGTGTTGTGGGAACCTTACCCATCTTACCATAATGGACTCTTTTTACCGTTATTAGTACTGAGATATTTCGCTGCCAGAGAGGCAGATCAATATTGGTGTTATCCGAGCAGTACGAGACTTCTTACCTTTTCTATGTAACTCTATCTTTCTTGTATAATATAATCTGTTATCTAATATCCGTGTTTGTGTTTTCATTAGTGACCCTTTCCGGGGCCACAACAGATAGGACCCTATCAAGTGCTACCACTTCGGGGCAAAGTGAATCTGGGAGCAGTAGCAATGAGGGGGTACTCCGTATTCCCCAAAGCTCCACGGCTATAGCCTCGCCATCAGATTGTTTAATGTCCTATCTAGGACACGTTGAATGGAGGTCTTACCCCTCTGGAGAGATGCAGCTGACTGGGCTGAAAGAAACTTAGAAAAGGGTCGAGAAGATGAAACGTTGTGAATATAACAACCAAGCTATAACTTCTTAACAATATAAGTTTGGTTTGGTTTGGTTTCAGTTGAGCATAAGTACTCAGTTTAGTTCTATTTGACCTATAGATAGCACCCTATCAGGTGCTACCACTCCGGGCCAGAGTGGATTTGGGAGCGATAACAATAAAGGGGTACCTCACATTCTCAAAAGCTCCAGCATTACTGGAGCCTCACCATTAGATTGTTTAATGTCATATCAAGACACTAACTGGAGGAGTCTTACCCATTTTTCAGAGATGCAATCTGTGTCTTCTACAGCCCCAGCCGACTGTAATGTTAGAAATTCTGAGAGCACAAGTTGGTAAAGAATATATTCTTATAGAAACTCGATTCCATTTTTGCCAAGTATAGTCGATGTTTTTGGGTGTATTTTTGGTTTTTGTTTTTTACTTCTTTGGGGATACACTTGCCTCTGCTGAATCACTACTGCTTTACTCGGAGCAGGCAGCAAGAGGCTTTGTTATCTACGCGAACTTAGATAAAACAACATGATGTCATCTCCTCATTAAATTGCAAGCCTCTAAAATCAATCCGTATACCTCAGTAGCAATATCTCATCTACTGAAAGTGATCTCAACATACACATCAGTAAGCTTGAAAGCATGAAATCTGATCGGTAGGATATGATAAAATGGAAATTCTTCTTAACTGTAGCTGTCTGAGTACTTCTGTATGGTAGTAATTTTCTGTAGTGAAATTTACCAAGGGGGATTTGATGTGGTGGAATTTTTAGTGAAAGAATTTATCTAGAACCATTGTAACGCTTCTATCAGCTAAAATGAGAGCACTAACTGATTCCATCATTTCAGGCGTTCTCACTCTCATTGAGCTGTCTGGCCTGTCTTCACCCTTGAATATTATTTCGACCTTCTTTAAACAATCTAGTTCATAAATTTTTTTATCAAAACATGCTTTTCTATACACATCACACATTCGTCTCGAAGTTTCACAGGGTTTACTCTTCTCAGCCACGAAAACTTTAATGACAGACCCCTGTTTAAGCCTGGAGCACTCTATTTATTTTGATGCCATTTTGAATAGCCTTAAAACAAATATTTTTCGCGAAATCAAAATAATTTTTGCACTCAACCAACTCGAAACAATGCAACATTTTTAAGGAAAAAAATTCTGAAAAAAATGTTTTTTTTTAAAAAACTTCCCCTTCTTTATCGAATGACCCTCGTACATGTCTTGGACTATAATTCTTATATTGATTGTCATATTCACAACGTTTCGGTCGTTATACTTCATCAGGAATATTTTGTAGTCGTCAATAATATTCAGAGAAGAGCTGATTTTATAAAATCTTCTTCCATAGTTTTGTTTGGTTTAGTTTTATGACATATCAACCATTGTAGGTCATTTAATACCAAATCCATTTTTATACATATAAGCAGTTCTATTTCAAACAATTCAGTTCAGCACGAGTACAGTTTTTTTGTTTACTCACAGTTAAAGGTCAAAACAGTTCTATTTCAAACAATTCAGCTAGTTTCGCCGATGTAATATCGCTCTCTTCCCAATAGACCTGGGCCTAGGGATTTTCTTCCTGGTAGACTGCGACAAGAAACTCTAAACCAACGTTTTTATCCTTGAGACGATTGCCACATGAGATAATTCAACGACAATTTTAAAAGCCTTAGATTAACAATTGTTTGTCTCTTCAACCAAAGATGAATAAAGAGATCAGTTATCCGGAGAAAATTGTAATGTGAATGATGCATCTCGATTGATTGATTTAACTGCATATTAACCCATCTGGGATTATTTTAAGTTTATTCTTGTGTTTAAGAAACTGCCAACATTGTACGTCCATATCTACTTTTTTGTCTAATTTAAGAGGATTTTCTTTTTTGCGCTCAGTCCTATGATATCAAATATTCCTATCTGATACGAATAATTTTCCGACATTTCTATTTAACCCATAGATGTGACCAAAATAGGTAATATCACTTTAGGTCGGCAATGAAGAGGTACTCCACAATACCAAATCTCTTCGATTGGAGCTTCACTCCAAAGAAACTAAACCAACCTTTATGATATGATTACCAACGGCCTCCACCAGTTCATCATTCCTATCAATTCATTCTTGAAACTTTACCCTTGTGGTTTTCATAACATCAGATTAGGTATTCTAATAAAGGTGATCCCGTAGAAGTGTTAATATTTCTTTTGATCACCTGTGGAAGATTCCATGAATGTGTTGATATGGATAATATACAGGTAGAGACAGTTCGATATAATATATATATATATATATATATATATATGGTATCTCGCAGCAGTTTAAAGATGCATAAAAATGATGACGATATGTCATACCTAGGACATTCCCTTTTGGGGAGTGTGGGTTTCCTCTAAGTTACTAAAACAGATTATAAATTCTAACATGTATATCTGTGTGTTTCAGTATGTTTACATATATGTGGTTACCCCCCACCACCACCAAAAAATATCATCATTCGCACAGTCTCACACACACACACATATATATATATGTACATGTGTGTGTGTGTGTGTGTGTGTGTGTGTGTGTGTGTGTGTGTGTGTGTGTGTGTGTGTGTGTGTGTGTGTTTATATCGGCCGCTATTTTTCTTGTGAACATATTTTATTAAAAATGTCTGATAAGGATTTGGAGTTGAATTTTTTATTAGCCTTTTCATATTTGGAGCGAAACGTCGTAACTGAGGATTAAAGCTAGTTAGAAATTGTCCGAAATCTCTAATGTTTTAACGCAAGTACATGAACTTTCCACCGGATCATTATTGAGGATGAGAGTATGAATACACCATACATTATCAGAAATTTTCTATGATCAATGACATTATCATTCAAAATAACTAGTGATCTGAGAAAATATCTTATAATCAATGATGTGGACGCGCCCACAGCCTTGAAAATGTCCAACGAAGGTAAAAATTATATGCACTTAGGTTAAAATATCAGAGATTTCGGGCAATTACAAAGCAGCCAATAGAAAACAATTCTAAATCCTAGTCAGTTATCTTTACCAATATATATATATATATATATATATATATATATATATATATATCGATTATTAAGTAAGTTGTGGCGAAAGAGGGTCAGGGATATCCGTGCTGGAGGCACAAGATGATGATGATGATATCGCTTAGAAATTCCTGAATAGGACACTAAAATGCATCTGATAATGAGTCGCCAGTCCTGGAGTTTTAAGGGATATGGGTACCCCTTTATTGCCATTATTTCCAGGTCCACACTCACCCGGGGTGACATTACTTGTTTGAGTCCCATTGTTGTATAGCCATAGTGATAATACGCAATTCAATGAACGAACGAAACACTTTTCTATATAAAAATATATCTCTCATTTTATTCTCAAAAGGGGCCCACAGTTTGTTGTTAGTTGAGAGATAGATGGAGAGACATATACTCAGAGAGGAGACTTCTTCTTGTCCCATATCTTCTTCCAGGAGCCAGGGGGTGCCAACGCTTCCCCCCCCTTGCAAGCCGACTCTCTATTCTCTGCACTTTGTCCAAATCTGACCACGTGGTTATCACGTGGTCTCCTTCCGGTCAAACACCTGTTGTACCTGACTGCCATGACGCACAGTCATCCTCCTGTTTACTAATCACAACCTGACTGCTTGTCAAAGCACACGGCGTCACTAGGAACGAACCGAAAATCCATGTCATATGTTATATAACACCATCTATGGGTCAAATAGAACTGTTTGACACATTAAAGTAGTAAGTAAAGTCAGCGACCGTAGTCGAGGGTGACCCGAAGGCTCCCTTTTCAATAGCTACTACACCGAAGTGTTGGGAAGGGTGCTACTCCTTTCCCTGGATTGCTCTACTTTACCCTTGACCCGTGCTTTATAATGCTGACAGTTAAGCAAGGCAGCATCAAGTACCATTTTTTGAGTCTTTGGCATGACTCGACCTGGGATTGAACTCCGGTCTCCCGGACTCATTTGGCCAATGAATTGTTAATGTTACATAGCAAAACTTAAAACCATTTAACTGCGTACAAACAAATGATTAATATTAAATTGAATTATTCGTGTTCGATAGGAATACTTGAAAACATTTAACTGTGTACAAATAAACTCCGGCTTGTTTAAAATGTTACCAACAAACTATTCGTTAACAAATCATATATATTTGATATATATGCATAAACAAGATTTGGTATTAAATAACCAACATGTGTTCAATACGCCAAAAAAACCGAACCAACTAACAAAAGTCCTCAGACAGTTTTAGAATTAAAAATTTAATAATGCTCGCTGTGCAAAGGAATAATTTAATAAGAGCCATGTGGTAGATCAGCTCTTGAAATTGTATATTCAATTATTGTACTTCATCGTCATCATTTTTATGCATCTTTAAACTGCTGCGAGATACCATATATATATATATATATATATATATATATATATATATATATATATATATAATCTCGAACTGTCTCTACCTGTGTATTATCCATATCAACACATTCATGGAATCTTCCACAGGTGATCAAAAGAAATATCAACACTTCTACGGGATCACCTTTATTAGAATACCAAATCTGATGTTATGAAAACCACAAGGGTAAAGTTTCAAGAATGAATTGATAGGAATGATGAACTGGTGGAGGCCGTTGGTAATCATATCATAAAGATTGGTTTGGTTTCTTTGTTTAATGGCATATCAACCTTTGTATGTTATTTAATGCCAAAGCCATTCTCCGAGAAGAACAGTCGTGGTACTATTTAACCCATAGCTGGGACTGGAATACGAACTCGCTTACAACGATTCCGCAGTCCATCGCTTTAACCATTACACCACGAGGACACCCCCCCCCCATATCATAAAGGTCCTCCCATAAAAATGGGAGCGTTTTTTAATTACCATTTTGATATATATATATATATATAGAGAGAGAGAGAGAGAGGGGGGGAAGAGACAGAAGAGAGAAAGATAAATAGATAGATATGAGTGCAAGAGAAAATCATGTTTTATAAGTTGCTTTTATTAGTTTTATAAATTGCTTCAGGGATTGCATTGTTGTATGTATTTTAAGTATTTTTAAAAATCGCATTTCGAAGTCTAATTTTTGTTTATATTCTGGGCAGAACTATGCCTAATATATTTTAAATTTGCATATATTAATTCTTTTGCGTTATCTGCGAAAAACCGCTATCGTAAAATTAAAACAAACGACAATCATTTTCAATGAAATACTTTTCATACTGAATATTCCATTCGTACAGGTTCTTTGTGTGTATATATATACATATATACTAAAGAAATTGATAGGGATAAAAGTTTCAATAAAAGGAAAGTTTAAGGGGAAATAAAATTTGATGTGAAGTGAGTGACACTAAAGCCAAGTTTAGTATTTAACTGGGTAATGTTTTAGGGGGCTTTAATGTGACATTAACGGTAATTCAAACAGCAAATTTAAACAGTAAGTTTAAATAGTAAGTTCCGTAGCTTTCTAGTTCGGATACTAATTCGAAAAGATAATGTTTTTTAAAGGGAATTTTATACAAAAGAAACGAGAAAGAAAGGGATAGAAAAGATAAAGTGTTGCAAATTTTAGTGCCATTTGCGGGAAACTTATCTGAGATTGCGGGAAACAAAGTTCTTTGAATTTGAGTCTTTTTCTTTTCTTTTTTTATTTTATCGAAAAGTTTCAGAGTTCTTTAAATTTCGAGTTTTTTGAAGGTTCTTTACCGCAGAATTCTCGGTTGAATTTTCTTTCAGTTGAAATTTTTTCAACTGCATTTTGGTAAAACTTCAGTAGTCGACTTTCATTTATTTTTATTTATTTGGAAGCTTCATTCCAGAAGCGAGTGACGACACCAATCTGCTTGCTAATTTTTCCTGCCTTTACAGTTCGGCTGCCGAATTCGCACTGATGGTCTGAGTAGTGCAAAAAGAGGGAGTCACTTTTTGGTGCCGCACTGTCTGGGATTACTTATCCCTTCTCCACTCCGGGCAAATCAAGTGCCGCACGTGGTCAGTTTGATTTTTTTCTTAGAAATAACAGCGTCAATCTGAAGTGACTTGAAATGAGCACGAAAAGCTCTCTGGGAAGGAGCTTCTGTGATATAGTTGTTAATGTTCTGCTCTACGACATCATAGTAAGCGATTTCGAACCCAAGTTGCTCTATTATTTTCCTTTTCGGACCCATCCCCGGCAACTCTGGGTTAGATAGTACCACTACTGTTTCTTCTATAAGTATAGCTTCGGCATTGAATTACCAAAAAAAATTGAGATGCCATTAAACAAAGAAACTAGACTAAAAACTCTGTGTAGCAATTACAGATTGACTTGTATTGAAAAAAATTCTTTCAACTGCAAAGGCACAGTGTGCACCGGTCCAAGCTAATATTGTAAACAATTGTATCTGAAAAAAAATGGTTAGACATTAGCTAGATGGAGCTACCATTACCATTTGCCGAAGTTTACTTGCACCACACAGGCAACCGTTTAAAACGTTGGAAGTATTTCTATCGCACCCTGTATAATGTCCGATCAATGATATTAATATTCACGACAGAATTAAGTGCATTAATAAAGACTATTTCAGAAGTTAAATAATTATTTACTACGCTTAGCTTAGGCATACAGCCAGAATTATAGATCCCTCAGTGAAAATCGAACTCAGTGTTAGCCGTCACATCATACGAGATGCTATTTAAAGAATTAGCGTATCTTAGAATTGACACGAGGGTCAAATATGAAGTATGAATTTACCAAGCTTCTCCACCACGAGTAAGATGTGATACAAGGTCAATGTTTTAGCGGAGTAAAGCTGGTTTTAATTAAGAGCCTTCCTTCTATAGTGCTATAGTGGTTGCCGAACCAATATAAAGAAACTATACGGTCCTACAGTTTACCCATAGCAGGGAAAGAGGAGAAATAGATTATTGCCTTTTCAATTGGCGCAAAATGTGAAAAGCAAATAGTTTCGTCCAGGATTTGAAGTTGGATCTCAGATCCTATTTTTCCTCTGATTATAACCGTAAAATAATGTACCTCAGTGTGCGCATGTGAGTGAGTCTCTCTATGTGTGTGTGTTTGGTCTGGTTTCTTTGTTTAATGGCATATCAACCTTTGTGGGCAATTTAATGCCAAAGTCATCCTTGTGGAAGAACAAGTTATACTATTCAGCATATTGTTGAGAGGGTAACGCGGTACATACCTTTCCCAAGGGCATTAGTTCGAAGATGAATATAACAGTGCAACTGGAGTTCGAACTCTCTTACCTCGAGGCGTCAGTCTAGCACTATAACTATTATGCCACGAGGACTCCCCAGTGTATGCATGTGTGTGTGTGTGTGTGTGTGTGTGTGTGTGTGTGCGGCACTCAAGTTTCTCTCTAGGTTTAATGTATCTAGTCTCGTGCTCGAAAACGACGCACTTATTGATGTGCTAGAATACTTGTTGACAAAACTCCGGGAAACGAGAATACGACGGAATATCTGCTCATTAATGTCTTATGTATGTCAATACCCTTGTTCAATTCTAAGGATAAGACTTCACCTTCCGAACTACTGAGGAACTAACGAGCAGCGCATATATATATATATATATATATATATATATATATATATATATATATATTTGAACTGTGATTTTTCCACAAATCAAAGAATCCCCAGTGTAATAGAGAAGTATATCGATCTAGCAGAATCTTATCTACTGAAAGTGATGTCAATATACACTGAAAAAGGATATGGACTCGTATTGACAGGTTATCGATCATATGGAAATTTTACGAGGATCATTAAATAAGTTTCCAGACTTTTTTCATATGGGCACTTTTATTGATAGAACACACATGAAACTCTAGTCCCCTTCGAAGTAATCTCCTCCGGCTGCAATGCACTTGTTGTACCGTTCCGACAACTTCTGGAACGCCCCATGGAAGTCCTCTTGTGTGAGCGTGTCAGTGACCTTTGTCACAGCCTCTTTCATCTCATCAGTTGTCTCATAACGACAGCCTCTGAGTTTAGGGAATAACCAAAAGTCACAGGGAGCAAGGTCTAGACTATAGGGAGGGTGACGAACTGTCTTGATGCCTATCTTGGTCAAATAGTCTGTGACAAGGATGGAGTTGTGGACTGGTGCATTGTCCTGGTGGAAATGCCACTAACCCGATTTGAAGAGTGCTGGCCTCTTCCGACGAAATCTCTTCCTGAACTCCCTTAAAACCTCAACATAGTAACCCTAACCCTTTGGCCAATCAACTCTGGTGAATTGACTTCCTTACTCCTCCCACACCTCTCATCATTCCTCACAGACTCCCTGGCTTCCTTGAATCTCTTATACCACTCAAAAACTGATGCTCGATTCATGCAAGATGGTCGAAAAGCAGTCTGAAGCATTCCATACGTTTCTGTGGCATTTTTCCAAGTTTAAAACAGAGTTTTATTGCATATCGTTCTTCTAAAGTGTCCACACGTCCAGATTGCATTTTTGAAAATCACCATCTGTGACAATCAGGCTTTAGCAAGGTGTATTCCGATTCCTGCTGTAGCTGTTCATTTGAAGCTGAAGTCATAATAATTGGTCAGTCATCTCATACGATGTATTGCAATAACATATTGAATTATCAAGAGTCTACGACAATTTTAAATGCCTGTACAAAAAAGTCTTGAATCTTATTTAATGCACCACGTATCTCTGAGATAAAAAAACGGGGAATTCTTCCATGCTATAACCGTCTCATTAATACTGTATGGTTGCACTGCTTGGGCTCTAATAAAAACGCTTGTAGAAAAAATTAAATTAGAACTATTCAACAATACTACGAGTGCTGTTTTGAATAAATCTTGGAAACAGCACAATACAAAACAACATGTTCTTATCTCGTAAATTGTTCAATAGAGACTAGCAAGATATGCTACACACTGCTGGGAAAGTAAGGACGAACTCATAAGCAACTTCCTTCAATGGATTCCGATGCATGGATTCTCCAATTTTGACCGATAAGCAAAAACTTATATTTATCAACCCTGTGCTGACACTGAGTGCCGCCTAAAGGACCTATTAAGTGTGCCGGCCGACGGATGAGGGGAAAAAGTCAAAGGAATCCGTGCAGTCGGTCCGCCTTGATGATCATGATGATCCAATATAATTCAAGTTGCCCTTTACTTAGGTGTGTTAAGAAAGTAACGCAAAAGCTGTATTTACCAAAACAGAAAGGAACAATAAATGAAGCATTAATTTTCTTCCAAGTAGTCCTCCTTGGCGTTCAATACACTTATTTCAATAAGCTTCCATTGGTCGAAGCCCCAATGAAACTTCTCTTTTGTAATGATGCCAAGCTTCATTGTCGTATTTCTTTTGTCCTCAAATCTAAAGATGGATTTCGTGTTTTGAAAACAAGAAAAAAACCGCACTGCACTTAATCTGGTGAGTATTAAAGATGCTACACTTTCACAAACTTGTGTTTCGCCAAAAAGTATTGAGAAAAGACTATTAATCTGGGTAACCGAGAGCCCTTAACAATAAGAGACACAAAGGCGAGAAATTGACAGTCATCAATACCAGTTAATTCTGCGTCTATCCAATTCAAACTTATATATATATATGTATATAATTAGCAAATACGTTACGCTTTAGAATAAATTTCGATCACTAATTACGTCTGATTGTTTTGAAATAGAAGACAACCTACGGTAATAGAATGTCAAGGGTATTTTCATTTCTTCATTTTATTATAAAATTGAATATAATTCAAAAGATACATCATCTTTCTCTGATGTTGGTTTAATATAAAAACCAAAATTTTAACATTGGCAAATAATTAAATATAAAAATAATCATCCATTGAATACCTTGTTTTATACACACACACACACACACACACACACACACACACACACACACACACACACACACATATATATATATATATATATATATATATAACACGTAATAACGTCTCTCCGATTGATTTTAGTAACAAAATAAAACTAATTATATATTCTCCCAAATTCAGTACAACTAACCTCCCCCTCAATAAATACTGCTCTACCCCGACTAGTCATCACAGTACGACCAATGTTTTGTACCAATTTAAATGGGGGTGTCCTCGTGGTGTAATGGTTAAAGCGATGGACTGCGGAATCGTAGTACGCGAGTTTGTACTCCAGTCTCGCTATCACGTTCACTTTCGGGCAAATACCCTTGGGAAAGGTATGAACCCCCTTATGCTCCCAGCTATGGGTTAAATAGTACCACTACTGTTCTTCTAGGAGAATGGCTTTGGCATTAAGTAACCTAAAAAGAGTTGATATGCCATTAAACAAATAAACCAAACCAAACCAAACCAATTTAAATGTCCACTGGGAGAATGCGTCTCTAATAGAATAAGTCTCTACATGTGTCCGATGACAACGACTCTGTCAAAACGTTTAACGCTTCACCTGGCCGACACTAGTTGCATCTCTCAACACCTAAAAACATATTCATGAGCCCTTTTCAAATACAGAAAAATTCTTACTAAAAACATCTCCAACAAACAAACAAAGAAAAAACAAAGAAAATCTCCAAATTTCTTGAAGACCAATAGACAGATTAACAAACAAGATCAAATTTGAATGTTACAGCTGCGTTCCGAAATGCCTTTAAAATTGATCCCAACATTTCTTTCTCTTACATTCAGTAAAGTTCTTCTTTTTCGGAAATTTCTCTCCCACTTGTTCTTCTTCCTACTCTTTATATAAATGAATACGATTTGCCATTGGTTTTTTTTTTGGGGGGGGGGGGTTCATTTCACTGTCTCGTTTCCTCGAAGATGACTCCAGCTGGGACAAAAAGAATTTAGGGAAAAATATGACGTCTTTTTTAATTCACTCACTGTCATATTATGTCAGTGTATGTGTGTGGAGAATTTACTCTTTCTATTTATTTTTACACGCAGAAACACACACACAGACACACACACACTCATATATATATATATATATATATATATATATATATATATATATATATATATATATATATATATATATATATAAAGAGAGAGGTAGATAGAAAGAGTAGATACTGACACAGACAGAGGGAAAGATGAAGAATTTCACTGTAATATATCTAAAATTCTTTGGTATGACTCGACCTGGGATTGAACCGGCCCACTGGCGAAATGGTACTTGATGCTTCCTTGCTTAACACTCAGCATTATGAGGTAAGGATCAATGGTAAAGTGGGAGCAATCCAGGGAATGGAGTAGCGCCCTCTCCTACACCTTGGTGTCTCAAAACCAACCAACCAACAAATATGAATATCCTACAGGTATAAAAAGGGAAAGCTATAGCGCCCTCCCCAACACATCGGTGTTGTAGCTATTGAAAAAGGAACCTTCGTGTCACCCTCGACTCCGGTCGCCAACTTTACTTACTTATATCTAAAAGAAGATATGACTATTTTTATTGAGTACTGATAGGCACCTCCCGGTGAGGTGAAGCTTAGTTTTCACGTATAGGAAATCATTCCACTTGTTTGATGAATTGGATTCTCACCGGCTGTCCGGTACCTGATGCTCTTAAACTAAGCCAACCCTCGTAAGTAGTTTCTCTCAGTGTTCTGATAAGAGCCAAACTACAGCAGAAAATGCCGGATAATCAGTGTCTCCATCAAATATCAAAATCAGAAGATTCAAGTTCTTGAATCGAGAACCAATGTAAATGTTGTGGAATAGCTGGAACACCCCTGCAAGTTAAACTAGTCTGAAGACTATTTAAAACAGTGCTCACTCAAGACTGCGAGAACAACTTACGACAAGCGGTTATTTACATTAGTCGGCGTACTCAACCGTGCATAGTATTCTCTCCGGAATAAAATACCTCTTATTTCTACATGTGTGTCGACTGCGTATTTCGCGACACATCAGTCAAATAAAAATTGAAGCTCGAATTGAAGTAAATTATTCAATGATTTGAAATTGATGGACAACTTCAGTCGAATTTGAGTGAAAACTTAACGGTTGATGAGTTCTAAGACAAAACTAACATTTCGGTCAAATGCACCAGCCCAAGCCAAATCTCTTTTCCAACAGGCAGTAAGACACTTTACTGGAACTCACGGGAAACAAATCTTTTATTTTAAATAAGAGTTATCTGTGCATTAAACGACAAGCCTCTAAAAGTTAGAAGACCATTTCACATACCTTGGTAGCAATATCTCATCTACTGAAAGCGATGCCAACATAAGCGTACAAAACGTATGGGCAGCTATTGATAGATTATCAACCATCTGGAAATCTAATCTCTCTAATTCTTCCCAACCGTATTCATATCAGTTCTATAGTATGGCTACACCACCTGGACTTTAACTAAACGCTGGGAGAATCTTACAAGGGGGGACATCCAAGATGTTTATCCCTTTGATAATGTTTCTGTTATAGAGCTTGGTTTCTGGAAGCTTTCTCGTTCTTTTGAGATTCTCTTAATTTCTTCTTTCATCTCCACTTGTTCCAATATTGCCAAGTACTAGTAAATTTCCTTTTCTACGAGAGTTCTGAATTTTTTTCTCGATTTCATTATTCTATTCCTTCCGTTATTTATCTTGTTTCGTTTCTCATTATTAGCATGGCACATTTTTCAATGACAAATTCTATCACTATATCCTGACTGCATACTCTAATTGTTTGTATTAGTCTCCAATTATTTTTCATTCTTTTGCAAGCAGTTTGATGTCGTCCATGTACATTAGTTGATTAATCTTCTCTTGCGATTTAGTAAATTTGTAGCCCCTTGTGCTATTTCTAAATATGTGATTGAATGGCATCATCGCTATAACAAATATTAATAGTTATAGTGCATCTCCCTGGAAAATACCTTCAGATTTTCACCTTAGCTAAATTTTTTGCTCCTTCTGTCAGTTTCACACTCCAGTTTTTTTATGGTTTCTTTGATAAACTTTATGACTTCGTCGGATATCTTATACATTTTGAGACAGTCTATTATCCAGCTTTGCAAGAACATATCGCATACCTTTTGTAGTCAATCCATGCCATAGCTTCATTTTCCGTCTCTTTTTGCTCCCCTGGAGGGACTGTTGACCAATGTATAGTAGATTCCCAGTTCCTCATGTTCTCTTGTAGCATCCTTTGTTTTTCGGGGAACAGTCTGCGGCATTATAGCGAATCGTAAATCTCCACGCTAATTTGTGCTGTTAGGAATTTCCACATCTTCGGTAGATACGTTATCGGTCAACAGTTGTTGGGGGAGGTTCCTTTTTTTGGGGGGGGGGTCTTTTTGGATCGAAATGGTCTTTTCTTTGGTCATCTATTCGTGTATATCTGTTTCTTGTAAACATATTCATTTCGATAGCTAGTCTGTCGTGGATAGAAGTGAATTTTTAAAACCAAAAACCAAGTATGCCATCATAGCCTGGGTACCTCGGTACTTTTTGGAGTGTTGCTTTGAGCGAATCCTGATGAATTTCATGCTCAGGGTGTTCTTTGAGTCGTTGTACTTCTTTTTGCATGTTATTTATCCTTTTGAATTTTCTGTTGTGTTCTTTTGGGGGTTGTCCTCCTTATGTAATGGTTAAAGCAATGAACTGAGGAAACGTAGTAAGCGAATTCGAACTCCAGTCGCACAATTACGTTACGTATGAACCACCTTATCCTGTCAGCTATGGGTTAAATAGTACCACTACAGTTCTTCTAGAAAGATGGCTTTGGCATTAAATTAGCCACAAAAGTTGGTATGCCAACACACCAATTGTTCTTTTGATTCTCCTTTTTTTACTCCAAATTTATTTCGCTTACTTTGCATCCGGTTGTTGGGATGTCTTCGAGTATTCTCCATCTACTTGTTAATAGAAATTTCTTTCGTAATTTAGAATGTACTGTTTTGATTGTATTGCTTGACCCTGTCTCTGTATCTTTTAAGTCACCTTTATTTCGCCAATATATTTTGACTTTTCTCCTCAAGTTGTATTATAAGATTTGCAAGCTATTTTTGTTTTTGACTGTTCATCCCAACATATTCCAGTGTTTTTCCCCCCTTCTTTGCATTTTTGCTTGTTGCCGTACTTTCTTTTCCTGTGCTATTATTATCATTTTATTCATTTGAGAGTTTTTCACACCAGTGTTAGCTGATGGTCTTCACTGAAGTTTGAGTGACAACAAGTCTCCTCAAGTTTCCGGGACTCTACTTAGTATTCTAGCCGATCTCAACAATGCTGTAGTTTGGATGATCTCCACTCGTCTTCTTATCTCCAAGTCCTCCAATCCCAATGACAACCCTTCAGTGACTGTACCAAGCGCGGCAATTACAATTGGTATCACTGTCACCTTCATGTTCCATTCTTTTTTTTTTTTTTTTCAGTTCTCTAACAAGGTCTAGGTATTTGTCTCTCTTTTTGTTTTCCTTCATTTTTACCCTGTGGTCAGCCGAAACGGTAAAGTCTACTTTTATTATTATACACTTTTTTAGAGTTTTTCACATCAGCGTCAGCTGATGGTTTTCACTGGAGTTTGAGTGACAGCAAGTCTCCTCAAGTCTCCAGGACTCTTCTCAGTATTCTGGCCGTTCTCAATAATGCCTGTTTGGGTGGTCTCCACTCGTCCGCCAACTTCCAAATCCCCGGGCCTTTAATAATCCTTTAGTTACTGCGTCAAAAGCACCAATCACAATTGGTACAATCGTCACTTTCATGTTCCATAGTTTTTTCAATTCTCTAGCAAGGTCTAGGTACTTATCCTTCTTTTCACATTCTTTCAGTTTTATTCTGTAGTCAGCTGGGACAGCAAAATCGACAATTTGGCAAATTCTCTATTTTTTTTTATTATTATTAGGTCTGGTTTTCTGGCCGAGATTCGGTGATCCGTGTGTATGTGTAAGTCCCATAGGAGTTTATGTGAGTCATTTTCTGGGACAGGTGCTGGGTTGTGCATATACCATTTGTTTGTATGGTCAAAATTAAATTTCTTGAACATTTTCCAGTGGATCACCTTGCCGACCTTGTCGTGTCTAGTCTTATATTCCTTCTACGCTAATTTGCTGCATTCGCTTATTATGTAATTAATGGTTTCATCTCTGTCACCGCATAGCCTACATTTGCTATTTTTTACACTGAATGAAAGTCGTTTTTGTTTTGTTTTTTAGTGGTGAGTTTTCCAGTTTGCGTCTTAAGAGTCTAATTTAAAAGCCACAACCTTTTTACACTTCAGTTTAACATTCTTGCATATTTTTCCCAGAAAACTTCACCTTAATTTCCCATCGGTTCCCCTACAAGGAAAACTATTACTCACTTATTCTTTCGAAACTCTTTATATATTTAAGAAACTTATGGGTATTTGTTGGTGTGGGTATTTATTACATTGTTCATTATTCGATAATAACTTTTTTTTTCTTATTTAGAAAATAATTACAATCTTCAAGCGTAAAACATTTCAAAAAATTAAATCCTCTAATCATCGCAACCAGTGTGACGAAGACAATTTGTCGACAATATTCAATTAGTTTATCCGGAGATGAATGAAAAATAAATGTTGTTTCAAGGTGGAAGTATCAAGTTACAATTTAAAGCTTTTAGGGATCCTTCCAAGTGCCCCTATTACAATTGGTATCACCGTCACTTTCAAGTTCCATAGCTTTTCACAATCTATTTCATCAAGGACATAGGTTACCGAGATCCTAACTTCTATCATTTTCCATTTATACCAGCAATCATTACTGAGTAGCAAATTACTGCGGTCAATAGCTAGATTAAGCTCAGTTTCACAAATATATTTGAAACATTATAATAATGATTATTATTATTAAACCTTTTGCGAGGTTTTCACCCCAGAGTCAACAGGGGGCTTTTACTGGAGTCTGAGTGACATCAAGTCTCTCCACGTCTCAAGGACTCTTCTCAGTATTCCGACCGATCTTAATGGTGTATCGATCTAGTCTTTCTTGCAAGCCTTTTGAGACTATCCCAAGCGCTCCAGTTACAATTGGTACCACCGTCACCAGCTTTTTTAGTTCTCTTGCAAGGTTCAGTTATTTGTCTCTATTTTCGTTTTCTTTGATTTTTATAGAGACCGCCGGAACGGCGAGTTCTTTTTCTTTTTAAGTTAATTATCACGAGGTCTAGTCTTCTGGCCGGGCTTAGGTGATCAGTTTGTATCTCAAAATCGCTGAGAATTTTACGTGTCTCATTTTCTAGTACGGATTTGTGCATATATCATTTGGTTGTATAAATAAATTTCAATCTCTTACACAATTCCCAGTAGATCACTTAACCTACCCAGTCATGCTTGGTCCTGTACTCCTTTTTTGATGTTTTGATGCATTTGCTATATTATTAATCTTTTTCCCTACAAAATCTACATTTGGTATTTGGTTGCGTATTATCGATTCTCACTTTAACATAATTGATACTTTGAAATTGTTTTACGCTGCTATTAAAAGATCTTCCGTTTCTCTCTTAAGGTTTCCCTTTCTTAACCATGTCCAAGTCTTCTTGTGGGCAATGTTACTTGTTTGTCACTTGAAATAGTCATACAACTGGAGTTTTTCCCTCATTTCAGTTTATCCGTTTTTGTGGTTTTCCTATTTGAAATTACATTTCAAATGCTGTTATTGGCTGCTGTAATTAGTCTTTCTTTACTCGTTCTAATGTAGTACTCCAGTCCTTTCATTGATACATC
This sequence comes from Sepioteuthis lessoniana, assembly GCA_963585895.1. Taxonomy (NCBI): domain Eukaryota; kingdom Metazoa; phylum Mollusca; class Cephalopoda; order Myopsida; family Loliginidae; genus Sepioteuthis; species Sepioteuthis lessoniana. The sequence continues at coordinate 78,005,273 of OY757923.1, read as the reverse complement.
CACGTAATCTTCAATACTGACGCGTCGTCTTCCTGCTTTTCTTGACACATATAGTCTGTCAATGTCATCTCTCGAGTGAAAAGCTTTGCGCCTAGTCATCAACTTCCTCATCCTTCGGTCCATTTGTCTGAGTTCTTCCCTTTGTCCATTTTAAGAATGTCCCGAGTATTTTACAGGAAGGAGGGTGATGGTTAAATGTATATCTCTTTTATAAAATGTCTGCTGCAAAGTATGATTTCGAGATGTTTTCTCGTTCTCCTGAGATGTTTTTTTCTTATTTTTCTTTCATCTCTGCTTATTTGATGGTGTCTTCTCCCAATATTCCCAAGCACTTTTAATTTATCTTTCTCTCGAAACGTTCTCTTGTTTTCCTGATTTTGTAGTTCTTTTCCTTCTGCTGTTTCTCTTTTCCCACTCTTCTCTATGAGCATGGCACATTTTTAATGCCAAATTCCATTCCTATATCCTGACTGTATATTCTTACTGTTTGTATCAGGATCTCCAGTTCTTTTTCATTTTGTACGAATATCTTTATATCACCCATGTACATAAGGTGATTAATCTTCTATTGTGAATAGATAAATTTGTACCCCTTCCCCCTGCATTTCCCAAGTTCGTATTGAGTGGCATCATTGCTATTACGAATTGTAGAGGTGAAAGCAAGTTTCCCTGGAAGATGCTTCTTTGGAATCTCATTCTTGCTAGGATTTATTCTCCTGATGCTAACTACACCCTCCAGTTTCCCATGGCATTCGTGAAGAAGCTATGATTTTGTCAGATATTTGGAACATTTTCAAAGACACTACAGGAGAAGACAGAAAAAGGTACCCCAAATGACGAATATGAGAATTTCGTCAACGCACACCTCGAGGTAGCAGCAAATTGTATTCCAACACAACCTAAAACTAAATATAGAGTCCCATGGGAAACGTTAGCGGTTAGAGAAAAACGTGCAGACGTGAAAACTGCCTCCAAAAGCTTTAGGAAAAACCCAACAAACACAAATGCCCTAAAACTAAAAAAGTCACAAAATGAATTAGCAAGCATAAAAGAACAGAATACGTAGAAAATAAGATAGATAAGATTCAGTGGAAGACAGGCAATCTAGGATAGCCTGGCAAACAATAAACGAAGTGAGTAGAAGGAAGAGCACGACCAAAGCTAAATTAAAACCAACAAGAAAGAATAAAACTGTGGAAACAGCATTTCGAAAATCTACTGGGAAACCCACCGAAAGTTACTCATAAACCAATCACCAGAATTATTAGTAAGCAATTGGACATTAAACTAGGACCGTTCACTCAAGAAGAACTCGACTCGGTTCTTAGAAAAATTAAAAATAGGAAAGCCGCAGGACTACGAGATTCCCCCAGAAGTATGGAAGACCAGACAATTCGACGACATACTGTTCGACAATGAAACGCAGTATATAATCAAAATCCGATAGACAGATAGATGAAGGGATGCATCCTCCCTTTTCCTAAAAAGGGTGACCTCGGATTAGCCTAGAACTACCGAGGTATAACACTTACATCCATAGCAGCCAAAATTTACAATGCCCTACTACGAAACCGCATAGAACCCAAAATTGACAACATTCTTAGGAAAAACCAAAATGGCTTCCGAAGAAATAGATCCACGACCTCACAAATATTAACCATCCGTAGAATCCTTGAAGGCGTACGGGCAAAAAACTTACAGGCGACATTACTATTTGTCGACTTTACCAAGGCCTTTGATTCCATTCACAGAGGGAAGATGGAACAAATCCTACTGGCATACGGCCTACGAAAAGAGACTGTCGCAGCAATAACGATTCTCTATAGAAACACCAAAGTGAAAGTATGTTCACCGGATGGAGAAACAGAATACTTCGACATTGTAGCAGGAATACTGCAAGGAGACACGCTAGCCCCATACCGCTTTATCATCTGTCTAGACTACGTGTTTAGAACATCGATTGATAAAATCAAAGAAAACGGCTTCGAGCTGACTAAGAAAAGAAGCAGAAGGTACACCTCAAAAACAATTACCGACGCTGACTACGCCGATGACATAGCGATACTGGCAAATACACCCGACCAAGCCGAAACACTACTGCATAGTTTGGAACAAGCCGCCATAGGCATTGGCCTCCATGTCAATGCACACAAAACTGAATACATATAATTTAATCAAACAGGTGACATTTCCACAGTAGACGGAACCTCTCTGGAACTGATAGACAAGTTCACCTACCTAGGAAGCAGTGTCTCATCAACCGAAAAAGACATCGACACGTGGCTAATGAAGGCATGGACTGCTATCGATAAGCTATCGATCATATGGAAATCAGTCCTGACTGATAAAACGAAACGCAGTTTCTTCCAGGCAGCAGTCGTGTCGATACTGCTATATGGATGCACTACTTGGACGCAAACAAAACGGCTGGAGAAAAAGCTAGACGGTAATTACACAAGAATGCTGTGAGAAATATTGAACAAGTCCTGGGGGCAACACCCTACAATGCACCAACTATACGGCCACCTACCTCCCATCACGAAAACTATCTACGTTAGACGAACCAGACACGCAGGACACTACTAGAGAAGCAGGGACGAGCTCATAAGTTATGTACTCCTATGGACCCCCACATATGGCCGAGCAAAAGCAGGACGACCAGCTCGAACATACATACAGCAGCTCTGTGAGAATACGGGATGTAGCCCTAAAGACCACGCCAGAGGCGATGAACAATAAGGAGAAGTGGCGAGAGAGGGCCAAGGATATCCGTGCTGGTGGCACGACATGATGACGATGATTTATCCAAATCAGTGGAACCATTTCATGGGTCTTCTTGTTATTAATCCATGGTAAGGCTACATTTTCCCACCTCGTTTTGGCTTCTTTGAGGATATGTTGGTCTATTTTTGCCTGTGTTCTTCCGGAAAAATTCCATGGCATACGAATGAGTAAGTTTTCAACTCTCATCTATTATATTATAATTATACTCTTTAAGAGTTTTCACATCAGCGTTAGCTGGTGGTTTTTCACTGGAGTTTAAGTAACAGCAAGACTCCTCAGGTCTCCAGGACACTACTCAGTATTCTGGCCGACCTCAACAATCCGCTAGTTTGGATAGTCTCCGCTCGTCCTCTAATTTCCAACTCCGTCAGCCCTCTTACTAACCTTTTAGCGATCGTTTCACGTGCATTAATTACAATTAGTATCATCGCCATTTACATGTTCCATAGTTTTTTTTAGTTCTCTGGCAAGATTTAAGTATTTGTCTCTTCTTTCGTTTTATTTATTTATTTATTCATTTTTTAATATTAACTCTGTGCTCGGCCAGGACGGCAAAGTCAACTATTAGGCAGATTTTTTCTTTCTTTTGTTGCTTACTATCACTTGGTCTGGTGAGAGTTTTCACACCAGCGCAAGCTGATGGTCGCTCACTGGAGTCTGAGTGATAGCAAGTCTCCTCAGGTTTTCAGGTCTCTTCTCAGTTTTCTTGCAAATCTTAACAATGCTGTTGTTTGGATGGTCTTGATTCGTCCTCTTATTTCCAACTCTTCCAGTCCCCTTTCCAAGCCTTTGGGAACTGTTCCAAGTACACCAGTTATCATTGGTATCACCGTCACCTTCATGTCCCACAGTTTTCTTAGTTCTCAGGCCAAGTCCAAAAATTTGAATCTCTTTTTGCAAACTTTTTTATTTTTATTTGTTGGTTGGTTGGTTGGTTGGTTATGCCTCCTTAGACTTCTCCGCGTTTTTACTATCTTCTCGCAACTTGCTTAAAAGAACGAATCTTTGCACAGAACATATACACTATTGATATAATATCTATATACGGATCAAATTCTGTTGAGTAATTCATTCAATAATTCCTAAAAATGCCCTCTTAAATTCTTTTTCTTAACATTATTTTTTGAAATTACCCAATTTAACCAATATCTTTTATACTATTGCTGTTTTTGATCTGATTTCGGAATTTATTCCCAAAATATATTATTTTATTGGAAAAAAATCCAATTAGTAATCTTGACCTATGCAGAAAGATTTGCCACAAATACCTTTTAAAATTCTTAAACCCAAGCAGACTCGAGAGAAATTGAACCAGTGAACTCTTGTTTTCAAGAAATATGAACTTCGCTTTTCCCTTCTTGGCCAGGGTTTTTTGTTTTTTGTTTGTTTGTTTTTTTTACCTGTACCAAAAAGATGTCACGATAATCACGTGATTAAAAATAATATATGAAGCTACTTTTGATTCCGTTACTTTCCCAAAGGCATTTCATTAATTTCTTTTCATATTCACCAACTTAAACCTATCATATCGATACATGTGTGTGCGTGTATGTGTTCAAATGCATATATTTGTGCGTGTGAATAGATATGTATGTACTTATACTTTCACTGTGTTGCTAAAAAGAATTTTTGATTGATTAACTGACTGATTTTAATGGCATATCAACCCGTATAGGGTTATTTTATGCATAGAGGTTAGTGCATTGTGTACATTGTACGTTTAAATTAGCATTTTCCAGAAGTTTCTTTAGAGTTTTACACCAGGTTCTATATGAAATTGTCGTATTTCATCAAGTCGCGCTATTAGCAAGGATTTCTCTCTCTCTCTCTCTCTCTCTCTCTCTCTCTCTCTCTCTCTCTCTCTCTCTCTCTCTCTCTCTCTCCCATTTGCCCCAAAAATCTATCGCTCCAGACAGGTCTTTTAAGATGTATCCTGAGTCTGCGCAGAGCTATTCCAGGTAAGTTCTTGCTGGTCGAACAACACTGACACGTCTATGTGTAGGGGTCCATTGGAGAACATCACTTATGAGTTCATCCTTGCTTCTCCAACAGTGTCCAGCATGGTTTACAAGATGGGAGGTAAGTGGTCGTTCAGCTGTTGTTTCGTGAGGTGTTGCTTCCAGGATGTGTTTGATATAATTTGGAGCATTCTTGTGCAGTTCCCGTCTAATATGAATAATTTTTAATTAGATCTATTAATCAAAGAAGTTTAAAAGAGAAAATGCTGGCTATATATATATATATATATATATATTTAAGAAGTATATTAGACTACTAGTCATTTTGGGCCAGGGAGTAATATCAATAAAGGGGTATGCTACACTCCCTAGTGCACCAGAAATGGATCTTCATAATCACTGTCTAGTGATATTCCCAGGACACACCTTTTTGGGAGGTTGGATCTCACCCCGCTGAGTGGGGATACAGTCAACCTATTCTAAGCCTCGCCAACCGAGCGAAAAAAAACTTTTGGATCAAATCTTTGTATTCAGCAAAATTTACAAAATTTGACACGTTTGTTTGTTTACACAACCTTCTTCATTAACTGCGCAGAGAGGGTAATTTCCTTTCTTGAGTCGCACTTTTACCCTTCTTGAAATAAAAAATCGGAACATACCGAATTTTTCTCTTATTTCCTTCCGTCTTATACATGAGAATCAATAAATGAAAATATAACAGTTTTTTAAGTGCATGATTATTAATGTTAGTTGAGCAGATCGATTTCTTTAGTTTTGGTACGGTAACGTGAGTAGGAGAAAAAGAAACTCCGAATCGAAACTAAATTGTAACCAGCTTATTACTTGACTTTGTATCGCATCCTGTTTATGGTTGATGGTCTGAATAAATATCCATTGGAAATTGGGGGCGCATATATATATATATATATATATATATATAAACACACAATGACTCAGAGTAAAACAAGGGAAAACCTTATCGCATATCAAGTATCAAAGACTAATTGGGGAAATAAAAATGTACTCACAAGGGAGAACAGGAGACACCCCGGTGAGAAAGAGAAAGAGAGGAAGAAGAAGAGATAGAAAGAACCAACCCCTACAAGAAATCTAACACAAAACAGGGACCGTTATATAGGCCGATACAAAACCTGAAGAAAACGAGTGAGTCTGAGTCTCATTGGGTGCCCTTCAAATGGACTTGTGCCACATCTAAGCAAAAATCCTAGTAAATTACTAAACTTTCTCTGTCGAAAGCAACAAATTGGGAAAATACACATATGTATGAACGAAATAATTTTTTTTTAATATAAATCTCTTGGTGAACCTATTCATTTTGAAATATTTACTTTTATTTTATTTTTCACCAAATCTATAATTCTATCGAAGTGAAAAAAAAAAACAGATGATACAATTTGTAAATAAAAAAAAATATTATACAAATTGATACCTGGGGAAAAAATTCAAAAAACACACACATATATATATATATATATATAATTTTTATATTTATACCTATTCTATAATTATAGTATAAATGTGGTCATCTGTAACGTAAGTTGTTAATTTTCTTCTAACTCGAAGGAACTGATTATTTCTAGCGGAACATTTTTCAATGAAAAATGGTTATCAATAGGTATTATCTATTATCAAAACATACAGCATTGAAAATCCGAAACAAGAATGAGAATATGTTGCAGTCGAAAAATAATTCCACTCCTTATATATTTTCGTAATTTTATAGTTGCTTACAGAGGAATTGGAATTTTATTATTAATTAGAATTTTAAAGATGAATGTTTCTTAATAAAAAATTACCTTAAAAACATTTGATTTGATTATACAGGGTGTCTCAATTTACAACTAATGCTGTGTTCTTTTTTGTTTCAGATTTGAAAATAGCATACTATAACAACTATTACTCCTCGACCACAATGCCTTGAACAAGAGAGGAAAAAGTATTTTAAACCACTACTTATTTGGAGACAAAATCATTCACACCTGTACAAGCAAATTTTCGTAGGAAGTTTAACTTGACAATTATCAAAAAAAAAAAAATTACCGAGGAAAAAAAAATTTCAAACCACAGGACCAGTAAACCACCTCAACAAGAAGGTAGAAAATCATAGATCTGGCGGGAAGTTGACTGCAAGATGTCCAGACAATGTGGATGCGGTGAGAGATTCTGTCAGAAGGAGTCGGAAAAATGTCCCTCCGAAGACGTTCCTAAAAACATGGACTTTCACCTGCACTGTAAGATGAAGTCAATCAATTTCTGCTCTTGTCATCTGGTTTGACCTTTCTGAAGCAGTATGGTTGCTTTTTAAGACTCAGATGAAAGATGATTGTTGCTTGGTTGGTTGGTTGGTTGGTTTGTTGGTTGGTTGTTTTATGGCGTATGAACCCTTTTCGGGTCACTTAACGCCGACTTAAATTTCAAATAATTCACTTCAGTATAAGTATAGTTTTTGTTTACAAACGGTTAAATGTAAAAACAGTTTTATTTCAAACAATTCAGTTTAGCATAAGTACAGTTTAGTTCTATTTGACCCTTAGGTAGAATCCTATCTGGTGCTACTACTCCGGGTCAGAGTAGACCTGGAAGCGATAGCAATAAAGAGCTACTCTCCATTCCCGAAAGCCTCTGCATTACTGTAACTTCATCATCAGATTATTTAGTGTCATATACAGGACACTCGTAGGGGGATCTTATCCCTCCACAGAGATGAAGTCGGTGAATTCTGCAGTCCCAGCCAAATGGAAGATGACTTGATGCAATATGAATTAATGGTTGCATCTATTTTGTGACACTCTGTATAATATACCAGAAGAAACAATCAAACCTTGAGATCTTTTGCTTAAAAGAAAATGAAGATATTGTAAAAATTTTAGTAGTGTTTATATTTATGGATGTGTGTGTATGTGTGTGTGTGTGTGTGTGTGTGTGTGTGTGTGTGTGTGTGTGTGTGTGTGTGTGAATAGTTTCTGCCTATTTTATCTTTGATCGTTCAAGTCTTCATATCAGTACTTCCAGTCCCGACTGGAGTCATCTTCATTAGTACGAATAATGAAATGACAAACACAATGATATAACGTATAAAGAGTTGAATGAAGAACAATTGGACAGGGAATTTACGTAGGAAAAGAATCTTACTAAAAGTAAGAAAAAGAATCGACTGGTGACAATTTACATAAATGTATATGATTCATCATTAAAGATGAAATTGTCAGATACGAAATGTCTGTCCTATTTAATCAAACATGTTTAAAAGAGAAAATTATGCATATATATATATATATATATATACCCAACTATAAGACAACAGTCATGTTATAAAAATCAAAGTAATCTTTTAAAATGAAGTAAGCTAAAAGTCAAAAGTAAACGCTACTAATGCCATCTGACAACAAAAAAAACAAGATGAACAATTTTACCGATCTAATGTTTGCTTTGCACATCCATCTTTTTTTAATTTTTTCATTTATGTATTTTATTTTATTTTATTTCATTTTTCCAATAGTTCTTCTGAATTTAAAAAAAGTTATTCCACCATGACTTGTGATTAAAATAATGGCTGTAGCTACTTTTGATATCCTATTTTCCCGAGACCTTTTCCTCAATTTCAGTTTTATTATATTCACCGATTTCAGCCTCTCTCTCTCTCTCACACACACACGTACACACGCAGTGGCGCATGCGCACATATAGATATACATATATACGAATATGCGTGTGTGAATGTGGGGTTGGGGTATAAGCCTCTGTGTGTATGAGTGTGCTTATGGATCAAAAGTGTTGTTTACCTTCTTGTGAGGATTTTTAATATTTTTTTTATTTTAAAATTTTCTTCCTTTCTTTCTTTCATTATTTCTTGATAAGAAAAGAGCGCATAGATACATCTGGACGGACTGAACTTTTTGCTTAGATGCAGCAGAAATCCTTACGAACAGGGTACTCAATGAGACTCGAACTCACAAGTGAATGTTTGCTAGCCTAGCTTGCTAACCATTACACGACCTGAGGTGCTTATAGATATGGTCCGACTCTCATAGATAGATAGATAGATAGATAGATTTTTATGCATAAATTGAGTATGTCTAAGCTTTTTAAAGTACCATTTTTTTTTTAGTTCATTCCATGAAATTTCAATTCAAAAGAAATGATATGTGGCTTGGTTTTGGCCCTTGACGTATACAGATATAGAAATCCTGAATGATAATTTTGTAAAAAAGCCAATTAGTAAATTGTGACTGAATATCAAGGTGAGTCATCAGTTTTGAAATATTTTGGCTTGTTCTAGTTTTCAGCATGTATATCAAGTTCAAACTGCGGAAGGTAGCCGTTGTAATTGGTAGTATCGTGGTAGTTGATGCGCTGACACGTTGTGCATTGCTTCACTCTGTATGCGATTTGAATTCAGATGAACATACAACGTAGTCTAATTCTAGAACTTATGCTTTACGAGATCAAACTCCACCATAACGTCGTGGAAGCAACAAAAAAAATTATTGTGCGAAAGGTTAGAGCTCACAAGAAACCTCGCTCTGATTGCAAGAGCCTAGACAATAAGACGATTTGGGTAATCCCAAAAGCGTTGATTCTGAAACTGTGATCCAAGCCTTAGAAGCAACTCCGGTGAGTAACACTCGGAGAGTATCAGGCAAGCTTGACATGTCACAATCCAGTGAAAAATCACCTTTACGACCACGACAAAAGTATCCGAAGATGCCGAATTATGACTCACGTTACCATATTGCAAAACTTTTACAAATGGTAACGTGAGGAATATTGCAAATATTGCAATGCGGTAACGTAAGGAAAATATTGCAAAATATTTGCTCATCATCTGTAGAATACACCGATTGTATCTCTGTAGAGAGGTAAGAACCGCCCCCACCCCCACCGCTTAACGATTTCCTGGGTATGACATTAAACCATCTGATCGCGAGACTCCAGCCCTGGAGATTTGGGGAATGCGGGGTACTCCTTCATTCCCATTATTCCCAAGTTCACTCTGACACAGTGTGGTAGCACCTGATCGGGTCCTATATATGGGTCAAATAGAACAAACTATGTGTGCAATCGAATGACTCATGGTAAATAGTAACTGTTAAATAATAGATATATATCTAATATATATGCATAAATAGGATTTGGCATCAAATAACCTACAATGTTGATATGCCATTAAACACTACCAAACCAAATCCTATACATTTGATATATATGTATAAAGAGGATTTGGCATTAAATAATCAATAATGTACGATATACCTTAAACCCTACTAAACCCAGTATATATATATATATATATATATATATATATATATATATATATATATATATATATAAACAGGATTTGGCATTAAATAACCTACAAAGTTTGATATGCCATATAAAACCAAACCAATCATCCTAGTCGAAAAAATAGAAATTATCCTTAAAAAACTTTAGTATTTAACACATCTTTTTTTTTTAAATTAAACTCACGTGATTTATAGACATTTTCTAAACCATAATAATAAGGTACCCTTAATATTGTTGTTATGATATACAAGTTTAATTGTCAATTCTATCGTCTGTGCTCGATAGCATTAAATTCCATGAAGATATTATTGTGGGAGGACTCAAATAAAAAGCTGACATTCGACTGTCGCTATACAACATTTGCATTATTGATTTTCGGCTGCGTTCTTTAAACTGATAGATAATCTGTGACTTACAGTGCAGTAGTATCCCATATTCTATCATGCCATTTTATAAATAATGCTAAAAATCAAATAGCGATAAACTGAATATTTTCTCTCTTCTGGTTTGGTTTCTTTGCTTAAATGGCATGTCAACCTTTGTTGGTTATTTAATGCCAAAGCCATGCTAACAGAAGAACAGCAGTGATAGTATTCAACCAATAGCTGGAGAATAAGAGGCTTCACACCTTTTTCAATGGTATTAGTCCCAAAATGAACGTAATAACGCGAGTGGAGTTTGAACTTGCTTACTGTACTGTCGTATACGAGTACGTTAGCAACTACGCAATTGGGAATCCTTCTCAGCTCTATAATGCACAATAAAAGTGTAGTAAAGGATTACCTACCTCCCCTATGGACCGTAAAATAAAGGTTGTGTCCATCTTATAAATTAGCTCGCAGACAGACAGAACGTGTTGTATATGAATTCCTTATCTAATAAATGTACTGTTACTAAGTATTTGACTTGCCTCTATTTCGCTATTATTCTATATCGCCTAGTTCTCTTTGTGTTGGTAATTGGCCGCCTTACTACGACACAAAAACAAGTATTGTTAATAATACATGTATTTGTAACGTTACTAGTTATTAGTAACGCAGGTGCTCAGGGGTACTTTTAGTCGCGTCTCTACTCACTAAGGTTCAATATTAGCATTAGTATATCCATTAATCATCATCAACGTCATGGCATCAGTGTGGATATCCCTGGCCTTCTCACCACCCCTCCCTATCGTCCATTACTTGCGGCAGGTCTTCAGGGCAACATCCCATATTGGCACAGAGTTGCTGCATGTAGGTTCGAGCTGGTCTTCCTGCCTTTGCTCGTCCATGTGAAGGGGTCCACAGGAGTACATCACTTTTTGTTTTTCCCTACTACTCCAATTGTGTCACGCATGTCGTGTTCGTCTAATTTTGATAGTTTTTTATGGGTGGTAGGTGGTCGTACAGCTGCTGCTTTGTGGGGTGCTGCCTCCCAAGACTTGTTCAATGTTGCTCGCAGCATTCTTGTGTAGTTGCCATCAAGCTTTTTCTCCATACGTTTAGTTAGCTTCCATGTAGTGCATCAATATAGCAGTATCGACACGACCGCCGCTTGGAAGAAACTACGTTTTATTTTATCGGTCAAGTCTGACTTCCATATGACCGATAGCCTATCGAGAGCTGCCCATGCCTTTGCTAGTCGCAAATTGATGTCTGTCTCGGTTGATGAGACACTGTTTCCTAGTTATGTGAACTTGTCAACTAGTTTCAGATATCTACCGTTTAGTGTAGAGACGTCGCCTGTTTGATTCAAATATTTTACAATAACATTAAACAGAGGGAAAGACAAGATAGATTCATTTACACGTATAAGCTTCGTTTCTTTAATGGCATATCATCCTCGTGGGTTATTTAATGCAAAAGCCACGCTTGTTAAAGAAAAGTAATGATTTTATTTAACCTTAACTGAAGGCAAAAGGAGGTCCAGACCTTTTTTAAGTAAAGGACGTAAAAGTACGACTGGTTTATACGATAGGATATTTATATTTGTTGGTTGGTTGGTTGGTTGGTTGGTTTTATAGCATATCAACCCTTGAAGGTTATTCAATAGCAAATCATTTTATACACACACACACACACACACACACACACACACACACACACACACATATATATATAACCAAGTTTTATTAAAGTCGATGGAACAGTGTTTATTATTTTTAGTTGTAATTTTTCGAGTCTTCTTTTTATTTTTCTTGTGACGGGATCTAGGTGGTAAAGGAATTGTCCCATATCTTCTGCCCCAGCGCTTTCGGCCATACTTTTGGTCGTCATCAGGAGTCATGTGTTTTAGTTTACACATTTTTTTAATGTCTTAATCATTCGTAGCGTTTTATTTTGAAGTTGTCGGCTGGAACGTTTTCAGCGTTTTATTTTAAAACGTTCGGTTGGAAAGGTTTCCGAATAGAGTTAGTAATATTATTATAAGAGATATTTATTATGTCTGTGCCTTTGTTGAATGCTATTTTTTTATGCATATTGTTTCTAGGATTTGTAATCGTTTTTTATTATTATCTCCATATATGATTATTGTATTATTTGTGAGAATCTTCCTGACATTGGAAGATGTAAAGTAGTCACTGCTATTGTTGTGTTTTATAATTAAATTTAGAAACCATATATATATACACATATATAATTTGTAAATTAATAGCTTGTAAGTAGCGTTTTTAAACGAGCGAGAAGTCATTTGTTTTCAAGTATTGCTATTTATTGGTTGCACACAGTTAAATAGTTTGAAGCATTGCTATGCAGTACAGATTCAATTCAACATTGATTATTTGTTTGCACCTAGTTTAATGGTCTCAATAATAGTAAATGATTAAAAAGATCTATTTAACTCCTAAATGGGACCCAAACAAGTATTACCACAACAGATCAGAGTAAACCTTGGAGTAATGGCAATGAAGGGGTACTCCACGTTCTCCAACGCACCAGGACTAGAGCCTCCCCATCAGATATCTCAGTGTCATATCCAGGAAAATAGTTGGGTGAGGGTTACCTTTCTGCAGAGATGCAATCGGCGTATTCTACGGTCCTCGCCAACTGGGACACGAACATTTAATACATACATAAAAAGTTTATAAGAAATATTACAAGAATACAGAAACGTATCCAAACAGATGAAATGTGCGCATTGTTATATAACAAGCAGTATATAAAAATGGGATCAAAAACAGTAAAAAGTCTTACTTGTCATTATTGGTTGGCAAAGCGATGTTGGCCTGATATTCAAATGCTGCCTACGGATGGTAAGACAGTCTCTCTTCTGTTCAACAAATAGCAATGAAGAGGCATGCTTACTTCTTTTAAAGAGTGGGGACGAAAAAAGAACGAGAAGGAATTCTCAATTCTCTCGTAACCACGGTGTCCAAATCCGAAAAAAGACAATTATATTTGACTCTCTACACAAACTTGGAAATGTTTTGTAAATTTTCCAAATAAGTTACGTCACAACGTACAATCACGATCGAACAAATACTTGGCGAACGATGTTGTTCAGTGTTATAAGTTGCTCAGTTTTTTACACATCTTCATTTAGATTTTTTAAAGTCTACACGGATGTTTAGACGTCTGCATATCATCTGGCTAAGTCACCTGGGACTGCTGAATACACTGAATGCATCTTTCCGATTAACTCTTTTTACATTTAACTGTGTGTAAACAAAAAAAATTGTATTTATGCTAAACTGAATTGAAATAGAATTGTTTATTTGTTAAAAATGGATTTATAAAATAACCTACAATGTTTGATATGCCATAAAACCAAACTAACCAAACAAACAAGCATCACTGCAGCTGGGTAAGTAATGCTGGAGCTTTGGGGAATGTGGAGTACCCCTTCAGTGCTACCGCTCCCAGGTCCACTCTTGCCCGGAGTGGTACCACCAGATAGTATTCTATCTATGGGTCAAATAGAACTAAACTCTACTTGTGCTAAACTGGACTGCTTGAAATAGGACTATTTTGACATTTAAACTGCATACTTATACTAAACTGAATTGTTTCATATAGAATTATTTTGATATTTAAACTGCGTACTTATGTCAACTGAATTGTTTAAAATAGAACTGTTTTGACATTTAATTGTGTTTTAAAAATATGTATAAACTTATACTAAACTGAATTGTTTGCAACTTTTATCAAAATTACTTAATTCGGAGTCAAATGATCCGAAAAGGGTTGATACGCCGTAAAAAACAACAACCAATCAACTTACCAATATACTATTTAAATATATACGTTGCTCAGTTTTTCGCACGACTTCATTTAGATTTTCAAAAGCTTACACATATTTCTATATGTCAATATATCATCAATTTAATTATATGTTGCTCAGTTTTCATACATCTTCATTTAGATTTTTAAAAATCATCTAGACATCATCCCTTTATTATATAAGTCTTTCAGTTGTGCACAGGTCACCATTTAAATCTTAAGATTCAATTTTGTTTTTTGTTTTTTGTTTTGTGTTTTTTATCATACAATGTCTATTGTCTCTAATTTTAGAAAAGTCATTAGCTTTCCAAGTTTTGCGAGGATAATTGGGCCCCTTCTTTATTTTGTTAATACCGTTAAAATTCTCTAGTCATCTTTCTGTGTATAAGATTGTTCGAAGAATAATTTCTGATTTTATTCCTGAAATAATGAGTTTAAACAGTGTTTTAATCAATCAAAATATGATCATTGATCATCCACGCTTTTCTGCCATTAGTTAACGAGGTTCCTTATGCATCGTCGATTAACCAATGCTGGTTCCATTTCGCTTAACTGATTGTGCATTTTTACCATGTTGATTTTCAAGATTCGTATCCCAACTATGGAACTTCTGAAACCAGCTCTGTACTGTGCCATTACAAATAGATCTTTCACCATATGCTCAATTTATACTGGCAACTTTTGATAGGTTTGGTTTGCTTTCATGGCACATCTATCATTGTAGGTTATTTAATGCCAAATCCATTTTTATGCATATAAACAGTTCTATTTCAAACAATTCAGTTTGAACAACAGAGATATAAGAGATAAATACGTATTAGAATTAAGAAACAGATTCGAAACACTACAAGAAAAGACGGAAAAAAGTACACTAAACGACGAATATGAAAATTTCGTCAATGCACACCTCGAGGCAGCAGCGAAATGCATTCCAACAAAACTCAAAACTAAATATAGAGTCCCATGGGAAACTTTAGCGGTGAGAGAAAAACGTGCACTAGTGAAAACAGCCTCCAAAAACTATCGAAAAAACCCAACAAACACAAATGCCTTAAAACTAAAAACGGCACAATATCAATTAGCAGGCATATATATAAAGGAACAGACAGAATACATTCAAAATCAGATAGATAAGATTAGAGACTCGGTGGAAGATAGACAATCTAGGATAGCCTGGCAAACAATAAACGAAGTGAGTAGAAGAAACAACACAGCCAAAGCAAAACTGAAAGCAGCAAACCAACAAGAAAGAACAAAATTGTGGAAACAGCATTTCGAAAACCTACTAGGAAACCCACCGAAATTAACACATGAACCAATCACCAGAATAATTAGCAAACAATTAGACATTAAACTAGGACCGTTCACTCAAGAAGAACTCGACTCGGTTCTCAGAAAAATTAAAAATAGGAAAGCTGCAGGGCTGGACAAAATCCCCCCGGAAGTATGGAAGACCAGACAATTCGACGACATACTGCTCCGACACTGCAACGCAGTATACAATCAAAATCCGATAGATAGATGGATGAAGGGATGCATACTCCCCTTCCCTAAAAAGGGGGACCTCGGATTAGCCAAGAACTACCGAGGCATAACACTTACATCCATAGCAGCCAAAATCTACAATGCCCTACTACGAAACCGCATAGAACCCAAAATCGACAACATACTTAGGAAAAACCAAAATGGCTTCCGAGGAAATAGATCCACGACCTCACAAATATTAACCATCCGTAGAATCCTTGAAGGTGTACGGGCAAAAAACCTACAAGCGACATTAATATTTGTTGACTTTACCAAGGCTTTCGATTCCATTCACAGAGGAAAGATGGAACAAATCCTACTAGCGTACGGCATACATAAAGAAAGCGTAGCGGCAATAACGATTCTCTATAGAAACACCAAAGTAAAAGTACGATCACCAGATGGAGACACAGAATACGTCGACATTGTAGCAGGAGTACTACAAGGGGACACGCTGGCTCCGTACCTCTTTATCATTTGTCTAGACTACGTACTTAGAACATCGATTGACAAAATCAGAGAGAATGGCTTCGAACTGACGAAGAAAAGAAGCTGAAGGTACCCCGCAACAACAATTACCGACGCCGACTACGCCGATGACATAGCGAAACTGGCAAATACACCCGACCAAGCCGAAACACTACTGCATAGTTTGGAACGAGCAGCTGCAAGCATAGGCCTCTATGTTAATGCACACAAAACGGAATATATGTGCTATAATCAAACGGGTGACATTTCCACTCTAGAAGGAACCCCTCTTAAACAAGTTGACAAATTCACTTACCTAGGAAGCAGCGTCGAATCAGCCGAAAAGGACATCGAAACAAGGTTAACGAAAGCATGGACAGCTATCAATAGGCTATCGATAATATGGAAATCAGACCTAACCGATAAAATGAAACGCAGTTTCTTCCAGGCAGCGGTCACATCGAAACTGCTATATGGCTGCACTACATGGACGCTAACAAAACGGCTGGAGAAGAAGCTAGACGGCAATTACACAAGAATGCTACGAGCAATCTTGAACAAGTCCTGGCGGCAACACCCCACAAGACACCAACTGTACGGCCACCTTCCCCCTATCACGAAAACTATTCAAGTTAGACGAACCAGACATGCAGGACACTGCTAGAGAAGCAGGGACGAACTCATAAGAGATGTACTCTTATGGACGCCCAGACATGGCCGTGCAAAAGCATGACGACCAGCACGAACATACATTCAGCAGCTATGTGAGGATACGGGATGTTGTCCTGAAGACCAACCTAGGGCGATGAACGATAGGGAGGAGTGGCGAGAGAGGGTCAGGGATGTCCGTGCTATCAGCGTGATATGATGATGATGATGATGATTAATATAGACGTTTGTTTACATACTGTTAAATTTCAAAACAGTTTCATTTCAAATAATTCCGTTCAGCATAAGTACACAGGTTCAATGTCAAAAACAGTTCTATTTCAAACAACTCACTTTAGCAAAAGTATTTAGTTTAGATGTATTTGACCCATAGATATTACCTTATCAGGTGCTACCATTCCGGGCTAGAGTAAACCTGGGTTCCATAGCAATGAAAGGGTACTCCTCATTCCTCAAAGCTCCGGCATTACTTGAACCTCACCATCAGATTGTTTAGTGTCATATGAAGGACACTCGTTGGTGGGTGGAGTCATACCCCTCTACAGAGATGCATTCAGTGTATTCCACAGTCCTAGCCGACTGGGCAAGTGTTTAATAGGAATAATGACCCGACTTGAACTCATGCAAAAAAATAAACGCATCACTTGTTTTCTCATGGGAATATGTATAAGGGCATATTATTAAGGGCATATAATTAGAGGCATATGGATAAGGGCATATAACTTCTACGAAATCAAATTCTTAAAGAAGTGATAGAAAATCAACAAAGAGGACCCTTTAATCATTTGAAATATGAATTTTTAAGACAACTACCATTAAAATAATATGTAAGAACGATATTCTAAAAATTTATTCTAGAATGAGACCGCATTTTCCTAACAAGTAATATAATACTTTAGAAAAGTGAAAAGTATCTTTTATTTTACAAGATGAAGAAGGCTGGTTGTACAGCTGAAAAAAGTCATAAAATGAATCGGTGGAAATGTGCTAACAACTTCCACAACGCTAAGATTATAAAATTCAGTTGTCTGAATACTTTTCGATTCTGCTGTATTTGGCATTGATAGCACAAATACCCTAGGGTGATCTGGCGTCTCTTATGACACGAAAGCAATACCCAAGCCAGGAAAATTACCGTACGTATGAAATAATTCATAGGATATTTTTTTATTGACGGCAGCTTTTATTTTAAATAATTGAATACAGAGAAAGTCGATATTGTCTGAAGCTATCAAAATAGTGTAAAGTCATGACGTGTTAACAAAAAGCGTGATGGGTAAAAGAGATTGATAAAGAGAAATCTGTTTGAGAGCGAACTCCCGGGGGCGTAGTGGCTAACGTACTAGACTACGGGATCGTAGTTAGCGAGTTCGAACTCAAAATATGGTAATAAGTTCACTTTCTGATGAATGCCCATGAAAAAGGTCTGAACTTCCTTGTTCCCCACCCAGAGCTTAAATAGTACCACAACTTTTTTACAACAAAGATGACTATGGCATAAAATAACCCACAAAGGTTGATATGCAATAAAACAACCAAGCCAAATCTAAAGGATTAATTTTTTTTTCTTATTATTAATAGTCTGTGCTTACTGCTATTATTATAATTTCTCATGGATAGCCATAAGATGTTTACAAGAAAAAACAAAAAGTTAATTGGATGAGTCAAAATCCTGTTTTATTTTATCGAATATAACAAGACTTCCACATGATCTATAACCAATAAATAAAATATTTAGAATTCATATTTAATTCAATGGTGGTCGTTATCATACAATGTGTATTGTGATGTTTTGCTGAACATAGTACAGCAGCAAAAATACGCAAAAATATAATAAAACCCCAAATTTTAGGCTCTTTCTACATCAACTAAAGAGATGGTCCTCTTTGCGTAATAGCTAAAGTGCTTGACAGTGACATCTTCGTCATTTACTAAAGAGAAGAAATTTACTGGAGGTAAGAGGAAGAATTGTCGGAAAAAATTGTTGAAGGCATTTCAGAACGTAGCCGAATGAACAACATTAATTTCGTACGAAGCCGTTCTGAAGTGGTTTCAAGTAACTCTTTCTATCAATAATAATAATTTGTTTTCAGCAATTTTCTTTCAAGTAACTCATAATAATCCTTGGTAAACAATAATAACTTCAAGTAACTATTCTTAATACAAATAATTTCCACACTATTATAAAATATCAAGTAATACTATGCATATAATCTTAAAACAAACCTGTTTGAACCAAAACTGCGTATGATGGTAAGGCTCTAGTTCTGGATATCCGGGGAGTGTGGGCTACTTTTCATGGTCATTATATCCGGGTCAACTTTGACACAGAGTTGTAGCACCAATAAGGGTCACATAAATAGGTCAAATAGATCTGTTTAAAAATTATTCGTATTTGTTACGAATACTTATAACTGTAAATTAATTGTACTCCAAATAATTACTTAAAACTCTAATTCTTTAATAAAGATTATAATTCGTTACTTGAAATTATATAACCGAGTGCAAATAAATGGCTATTATTAAAGAAAAATAATTACGTGAAACCATACAATTATTAGAATTAGATAAGAATACTTCAAACCATAAAAGTCTGTGTAAATTGATTGTATTTGATAGGAATACTTGAAACCATAGAAGTTTGTGTAAATTGATTGTATTAGATAGGAATACTTGAAACCATAGAAGTTTGTGTAAATTGATTGTATTAGATAGGAATACTTGAAACCATAGAAGTTTGTGTAAATTGATTGTATTAGATAGGAATACTTGAAACCATAGAAATTTCTGTAAATTATTTGTTTTAGATTGGAATACTTGAAACCATAGAAGTCTGTGTTAATTATTTGTATTAGATAGGAATACTTGAAACAATAAAAGTCAATGTAAATCATTTGTATTAGATAAGAATACTTGAAACAATAGAAGTCTGTGTAAATAGTTTGTATTAGATAGGAATACTTGATATACTTTGTGCAAAGAACTCTTTCGAAGCAGCACAAATATGTAAACATAAAAGTTCTATGAACGCGATTCTCTAACTTCTACGTATAAAATAACCTCAGATGGGTATAAATACGATTAAAATCAATCAATCTTCATGATGTCATAGTCAACAATCTAGTCTCAGAAATCAGTTATGAGTTCGATTTTCACTGAGTGCTCCATAATTGCAGTCAGCCCCATCGGCTGAGCTTGTAGAATACGTCGACAGCATCTCTGCAATTGGGTAAAACCACCGCCCCCCAATGAATGTCCTGTATATGACCCAAAACCATCTGATTGCGAGGCTTCACTCCTGGAGTTACTTGCCCTGTCGGTTAGAGCTGTAGAATATACTGAATGCATCTCTGCAGAGTGTCCTGATATGACTGTTAAAATCTGAGTGTGAGGCTCCAGTAATGCTGGAACTTTGGGAAAAGTGAAGCACCCTTCATTGCCATTGCTCTATTCTGGCTCGGAATAGGGCCCTCTCTATGGGTCAAATAGAACTAAACTGCGTACATATGCTAAACTGAATTGTTTGAAATAGAACTGTTTATATGTAAAAAATGGATTTGGCATTAAAAAACCAACAATGGTTGATATGCTATAAAACAAAAGAAAACAATACAAAACCTGGAGTTACGAGGAATGTGGATGACCCCTTTGTTGTCATTACTACGAGGTCCACTCTAAACTGGAGTGGTTGTAGCTGCCAAGGTTCCATCTATGAGCCGAATAGAATTATTTAATTCTTCAATATACTTGAAACCCTTTTAATGATTGTTAAATTGAATTATTAGAATTACACATCACTACTTTAAACCATTTGACTATCTGTAAAGCAATGAAGTCTGGCTTCTTTAAGAATGGTTACCTAAAAACTACTCGTGTAGAAATTATATATATATATATATATATATATAAACAGGGTTGGGTATTAAATAGCTTACATGGGTTGATATGCTGTTAAACACAACAAACCATAATTGCAGCCTATTGGTTTTTATGTATATATCCTCGGAACACAATCGTTAACAAGTTACTCTTACAGTAACTAAATGCTGAGTTTATTTCACATTTGCTAAACCTGAGCTAAGCTTAATTTTTTAAGGGATCGGTATCGTTGCACAATCAATATTGAGTTAGGTTAGCTGCTCATTATTAGTGAGTTTAATTTTCAGTGGTTGACCTATATTTCTGTTCTTCTACAAAGCTAAGTTTATTAAATACCTATTAGAAAATTTCGGTCAATTTTGAACTGCCATACTATGCTTTTGGGAAACGTTATCTGCAGCTGCCAGCTATTAAAAGTCTGTGAAAATGCGAAGGAAAATCATGAGTTGAATAAACGAAAAGAAGATTTTGGCAATGAAAGGAAATTTAGTAGATTGGCAATAGAGACAGTTCATTTAATTCAGTAGCGACATTGATTATTCTGTTGAAAGCAACGTCAAGTTAATTACTGCCATAAGCCATTGTTAATAACCGGTTTATAAAACAGAATTCGATTTGAAGAAAAAAATATCCTGGCAAATCAAAACAAAAAGCCTTCATCTTCCCAACAATCAATTATAACCTTTGAAAATTGTCTACCGAACTGCAAAGTAATCACTTCTTATTTATAATTATTATTTTCTCTCTTTGTGAGTTGATATTACTCTAGTTTTCTCTGGGTGTCAATGAATCTCCTCAGGTCACCAGGACTCTACTAAGTATTCCAGCGGATTTTAACGGTAATATAATCTGCATGGTCTCGATTCCTGATCTGATCTTAAGTTCCTTTAGTCTCTTTGCCAGGCTTTTGAGGACCGTTCCAAGTGCTCCACCTATAAGTGGTATTACTGTCACCTTTATGTTTCACACCATCTCGTGCTCTCTGGTAAGATCCACATCATCATTTATCTTTTTGCTTTCTTTTATTTTCACTTGTTATTATTTACTCATTAGAGTTTTTCACATTAGTGTTAGCTGATGGTCTTTTACTGGAGTTTGAGTGACAGCAAGTCTCGTCAAGTCTCCAGGACTCGTCTCAGTATTCTGGCCATTCTCAATAATGCTGTAACCCTGCTCCACTCGTCCGCCAACTTCTAACTCCTCCAGTCCCTTTAGTAATCCTTTAGTTACTGTATCAAAAGCAACAATCACAATTGGTATAATCGTCACCTTCATGTTCCACAGTTTTTCAATTCTCTAGCAAAGTCGAGGTATTTATCCTTCATTTCACATTCTTTCAGTTTTATTCTGTGGTCAGCCGGGACAGCAAGGTCGACAATTTTGCAATTTCTTTTTTCTTTTTTTTTTTTCTTTTTTTTTTTTTTTGTTGATTATTATAAGGTCTGGTCTTCTGGCCGAGATTCGGTGATCCGTGTATATGTCAAAGTCCCATAGGAGTTTATGTGTGTTATTTTCTAGGACAGGTGCTGGGTTGTGCATATACCATTTGTTAGCGTGGTTAAAATTAAATTTCTGGCACAACTCCCAGTGTATCACCTTGCCGACCCAATAGTGTCTAGTCTTATATTACTTCTGCGCTAATTTGCTTCATTCGCTTATTATGTAATTGATGGTTTCATCTCTGTCACCGCATAGCTAACATTTGCTATTTTGTTGCATCTTACCTATACTCGCTTTGATATGATTGGTTTTTATGGCGTTGTTTTGTGTTGCTATTAGGGGAGATTCTGTTTCTCTCTTAAAGTTTCCTTTTCTTAGCCAAGTCCAGGTTTTGTCATGTGAGATGTTGTTTATTAGTCGTTTAAAACGCCCATAGAGTTGTTTTCCTTCCCATTTTTGTTTCTTAGTTATTGTCATTCTGTTGTCCTACTTCTTGCGTGTTTTCACTCCAGCATTAGCTGATGATCACTGGAGTTTGAGTGACAACAAGTCTCCTCAGGTCTCCAGGACTCTTCTTAGTATTCTAGCCAATCTCAGTGATGCTGTAGTTTTGATGGTCTCGATTCGACCTCTGATTCTTAAGTCTTCCAGTCCCCTTTCTAAGCTTTTCGGTACCGTTCCTAGCACGCCAATTACTGTTGGTATCACCGTCACCTTCACGATCAAGAACTTTCCTAGGACTCTGACAAGATCTAAGTACTGGTCTATCAATTCGCTTTCTTTTATTTTCGTTCTGTAGTGTACCGGGACAGCAAAGTCCGCTATACGGCACGTTCACTTTTTTGTTAATAAACGCTAGGTCTGGTCTTCTGGCTGGGATTTGGTAATCTGTTTGTATCTCAAAATCACAGAGAAATTTATGCGTCTCATTCTCCAAGAGGAACTCTGGTTTGTGCCTATCCTATTTGGTAATATGGTCAAATTTCAATTTCTTGCACAATTTTCTGTGGATCCCTTTTCCCACCCAGTCGTGTCTAGTCTTATACTCCCTTTATGCACAACTTGGCCGCATTCGCTTATGTGATTGATTTCGTCTCAATCAACACATAATCTACACTTGTTATTCTGTTTAGTTTGGATTGGTTTCTTTGTTTAATGGCATATCAAATTTCGTGAGTTATTTGATGCCAAAGCCATCCTTCTTGAAGAACAGTAGTGACACTATTTAACCCATTGCTGGGAGTCTGAGTGAAAAGTTTCCTCAGGTCTCCCGGACTCTTCTAGCCGATCTTAATACTGTGGTCGAGATGGTCTCTATTCTTCCCCTTATTTCCAAATTTATCCAGTTTTTTACAGCCTTTGGGAAGCATTTCAGTGCACCAACTACAATCAGTACTATCATCATTCTCATGTTCCACTTTTTTTAAAATTTCTCAGGCATGTTCCAAGTATTTTTCTATCTATTTTTGTTATTATTACTCCTTGCGTGTTTTCACTCCAGCTTTAGCTGATGGTCTTTTAATGGAGTTTGAGTGACAGCAAGTCTCCTCAAGTCTCCAGGACTCTTCTTAGTATTCTGGTTGATCTTAGTAATGGTGTAATGATGGTCTCCACTTGTCCTCTTATCTCTAAATCTTTGAGTCTCTTTACTAATTCTTTAGGGATTGTTCCGAATGCACCAATTATAATGGGTATTACCGTCACGTTCATGTTCCATAGTTTTGTGGGAATTTTTGGCTCTCTAGCAAAGTCTTGATACTTATCTATCTTTTTCGCTCTCTTTTAATTTTACTCTGTGATCTGCTGGGACGGCAAAGTCCACAATTCGGCAGGTTCTCTTTTTACTTTCTTTTTTTTTTTTTGTAAACTATTACCAGGTCTGGTCGTCTGGCCGAGATTAGGTGATCAGTTTGCATCTCAAAATCCTAAAGAAGTTTGTGCATTTCATTCTCCGAGACGGATTCTGGTTTGTACATATACCATTTGGTAGTATGATCAAATCT